>VUYV01000005.1:7581318-7711450 GCA_008711295.1 Anarhynchus alexandrinus | reverse complement strand
AAAAAAAAAAAAAAAAAAAAAGCCTGAGTTATCGGAGGGAATCGCTGGCAAGAGTCTTGCGCTGGCAGGTGGCGGAACAAGGGGCTGAACTCTTCTTATCTTGGATAAACCTAGCCAGCGCTGCGGGAGGTACAAATAATTAGCAGTCTTGTTTGTGATTAAGCCCTAGGCAAACATGAAAACCTGTAACAAAAGCAAAGCCTTTTGTACAATGATTTCCATGTTAAAGAAAAAAAAAACAGGTAATCTGCTGGTAGAAGGCACCATACAGGTCTTCCAGGTGGGGTAGTGCAAAATGAACTGTATCGCAAAGTATTTCACCTAGAAGAGGATGCTAATTGCCCATGAGCAAGGGGATTTCAACTGCAACAGTTCCACCTACGAGGTTACAGAAATGTGTATCTTGGGAGAGAGACTGAAAGTGCAAAGAAACAGGCCACATGTGGTTTTGAATTAGAATTAAAAATAGATGAGATGTGAGGGGGTGATGGGGTGCAGTAAAGAGGGCAGTCGTGGTGCTGATGGGGGTCTGTTACCCACAGCGTCATCTGTGCAAATAGTTAGCAAAGGCTTATGGCAGGTGAAGAGCAGCTGGGAGCTGGCTTTTTAAATAAGACCTTTCCTAGGAAGCATGAAGCTGTGTGGAGAATATTTTCCATTTTGGGTTAACTACTTGGGTTAATTTTACAAGGATTAGAACCCATTCTTCCTAACTCTTGGTGTTGCTTCAGTATTTCTAGCTGCAGTTGGTGATACATGTACTGAAGTGGATGTGGTCTCGTGTCCTGTTCTTGAGGATGGGTTGTGGGGTGGGTATCCAGCAAATGCCCACCCTGGCGGTTTGCAAAATGTCTGTTGGGGTGTCCCTCATCCCCTGGCTCTGGTTGCTCATTGTGTGTTTGAGACTTCCCCCCACACGTTGTCAGGTCACCTTGCTCTTGTGGTGAAAAACTGCTCTCTGGATGACTTAAGAGGTGGTATAAAATACATGTGAAGGTAGCTGGCTGTATAGCTATGGGAGGAGGTAGGAATTGTACCAGGGCTAAATAGCTTTGAGAGAATTATTTTATATCGTTTGCTATTTTAAAATGGAATTACATCTTTGTAATGGTTTGCAAATAAAACCTCCATTCACATTGTATTTCAAACTAAGTTAATGTGATATTGCAGCATAGTTATTGGATTCAATTGATATAATTAAATAACTATGTTAGCCTGTCAAAATACTTTTGTGCTGTGTGTAATGCTCAATGTTGCTTGCATATACAAAGCTAAGGCTAGTCTTCACTTCATTGCTCAAACTAGGCTGTGTCTGTGTTAGGTGATGCAGCTAAATAGAGAGGTCCTGTTTTTTTTCCAACTGCTATGGACCCACAGCCTTAAGTGAATTCATTGACATCTGCACATGTCCATTGCTGCTTCACATCAGGACTGTAATTTGTTCCTGGCCACCAACAAACTGTTTGCAAAGAGTCTCAAGGTGGTGGAGCACTGACACAAACTAATGCAATTAGACATATTAGACACCGGTTCCTCTGCAACCAATTTTAAACAGCATCCTTGCTGTAGCTTTAAAGGTCACTGTTGATGGAGCCTCACATTTTGCAAACACCAAGCTTAATTTGTTGTCTATTTTAATGTATTGTCCTGAAGTTATTGGGTTTTGAGAACATAGAATCTATTAAGAAGCTTAATAGAGCAGCTCATTCCAATTATAAGAAATGTATTGGTGGAGAAAATGGAAATGCATGGAAGATCAATGCATTAAGTAGTTGCCTGAATGGAGGAAACAGAGGAAATAGATTAAAATTAGTTCTTTTTACAAAAAAGATATTTGCTTCTCTATAGTACTAAAAATGTTGGGTTGCTTATATTGTAGGGGCTGATAAAGCATTTCTATGCTGAATGTATAAAAATCAGATAAAAAGTTATCCACAACTTTTTCCTTCATCTGTTTCTTTTTCCCCCAGATATGGCTGGGTATAGTTAGATATTTTTTTTGTCTTTACATTATTTTTTTTCCCTCTGGATTATATTTTCCTATTTTGGAGGTTCTTAAATTCCTACACTGGAAGACTGGTGTACTGAAAACTTACTTGGCAGCAAGATAACTTAGCAGTGAACCCGAGATAGGTCGTCTGTGAAGATGCAGTCTGGAGCAACTGGCTCTTTGGCTTTGAATTTCTGTTGCTAAATGCCAGGTTTCCTGGGTGCAAAATCAGGGTTTCAGACTATGGCCTAAGGACATGGGTATTTGGATAGTAATCCCAAGTGAATGCTGCCAGTTTCCTTCATCAGTGGTGTCTAAAGGAAAAAACAGGGGAGGTACTTTTGACTCAGATCAATTCTCTGCTCCAGTTTGCCGTGTGGCACAACTCAGTGTGTCATCTGCTTTGGCATAAACTCATGGGGAGGCAGAGGAGGGGACAAATTCATTGAGCCAGGTTTAGCTTTTACTATCTCATTAAACTATGGTCGCAGCCACCTCATGCTCAGTGCCATCACTATTCAAACACAGATGTTTGAAGAATGCTATTGTAATTATTTTTCACTTACTGTTAAGGGCAGGTTTCACAGGAACTATGAAACAAACTTATGATCCATAGAAATTAAATATTAAAATCTAGTTGAATTATTTACAGTACCATCCATTTACTAATTTCACCTTTTGTGGTATAAACAGGTTGCCATTTAAGCCTCATTTTAAATTAGCTGTGGATAATATCTGTGAAGGCGTTCCCAAGATTTTTTCATGGACGAGAAGATTATAGCCTGATGTAAGCAAAACAAGGTAAAGACTGGCTAACTCAAAAGTTAACTCAAAAACTAACTGTATATTTGCAGTAGGTTTTTACTTTGAGTTGTCTGAACAAATATTTTTCTTGTTTCCCCATGAGAATAGCAGCCAGTAGGACCTCGAGACAGAAGTCCCACCACCATGTCGTAGGAAAGAGCTAAAAGAGGGAACATGAGCCCATTGCTCTGCCTTGCTGGAGCGCCTTCCATAAGGATGGGGGAAGGGGTAAATCCACTGTGCCAGAGATGAAGCAGGCTAGTAAGTGGATATATTATAGTTGGGACTGAACTGAAACATGCTCGTATTTTCCCTCTGGAATTTGCACTAAACCTGGCATTTCAGTGCTTGAGGATGAACATGGCTTTTGTGCCACAGCAGGGTTAAGTGATACAAAGACAGGTTAAAATAACATTATCTGTAGCTGAAAATCACTTCAGGCTCATCAGGCCTGCTAAGATTGTCTTGGGTCTTCTCTTTCTCTGGTTTGGCTGTAAGATCATAAGTTCCTTGCTTTGTTTTTGGTTGGTTTTTTGGTTTTTTGGTTTTTTTTTTAAATAATATATCTCTGATGCCAGACAAAAACAGAACTATGTTTTAAGACTTCTCCTTTATGCACAAGTTTTTCAGCATGTGTCCGTAGTGTTGTATGCTCTTTCAAAAATTAGCAAGAGAGACTGCAAATCTTACAAGGCTGCAGACTGCTAAAGATTCAGAGGTCTTCGGATCATGCATAGTTTCTAGGGCACATTGTTCATTACAGACAGTAATCAGCACAGTGAAAGAGATGGATTATTGAGAATCTTGATAGATGATTCCATGATATGACACTTGTCATAGCTTGAAAAGAAAGATTGAGATTTTTATTCCTGAAAATATTAAAATCCTGACTTTGATGGGATTGCTTCTATGATTTAAATTAAAAACACTTTTTTTGGAAGAGAATTAATTTCCAGCCTACTGGAATGTGTGTATCTTTAAATTATTTTGTACAAGTTTTCCTGCTCGTTCATCTGTTTCCAACATTCATCATTTAAGTAATTTTAAAAAAAATCTAATTGTCGATAAGTTGTTTATCCCAGTGCTATATAAAGCAATTTAATTCACTTGGATTTACAAAAAGGCTTTTTACAAAGTTCATTACAAAAGGCTCTTCAGGAAACAAACAGATCGTGAGTTCAGTCCTCCTCCCCCCATGATGCTCCATCTGTCTAGACTACATCTATTCTAGACACATAATAACCTTTGCTCACATCCAGGAAGGAACAGACTTTCAAAAATTACTCCAGAGTTGAGCTGCATATGTTTTTGGGTAGTTTTATATTCTATAAGGTGTCCTTTCTGGCAATAACATGGTGAAAACATATGTAGCCATGTCAGGAAGATTCCCATAACAATTTTGGTTTGCAGAATCCATTTGCAAATGTTGGACGTTGTGCTGCTATTGACCTTACTTGTATTGTAGCTTTTGGCAAATGGGGGCTGCTCCCTGAGGACAGGGTACCTACCATATGTGTTTTGAGAGCCGTAACGTCTGCTAGGTCTTTCCTGTCTCTTGAGCTGGTCTCTGCAAACTCCACAAGAATCAGAGCTTGGCTTAAAAAGCATATTTCCAGAATGCAAAACTGACTTGTACAGCTTTAGCATTAGTGTTTAGGGAGGAACAGCAAACTACTGAGACTTCCAGCATTGAGTTTTGTGTTGCCCTGGTTGGGAGAGATTAAAGGTGTTTCCATCTGTTGGCTATTTGGCTGCCCAGTAGATGAGAGCCCCCCTCCCACCTGCCCTGCAGAGGCAGCGGTTGGCACTAGGGTCCTCCTTGCAGATGGGCAGGAGCAAGGTCTGGTGAGGCCATAACTGACCTGATATCTCCCAAATCCTCAGCCCTGCTCTGACTTCTCCACCTTGTCTTGTACTTGGGCAGTTACTAACCAGCATAAACCTGAGGGCTGTAAAGCAGATGCTGCAATAGCCCTGAGTGTGCTAGAAGCCTCACCGTCTGCAACCGGCATTCAGACTGCTAGGCTCATAGGGCTGGAACTCAGAGATGAAAAAATATTGGATGTCCTCATTGTGCTGTATACAAAGTTGAGTTTTGTGTTTGGTTTTTTTTTTAATCCTTCTGTTGGATAACTGAAGTTTTGCTATTGCTGTTTATATGAGCAACATGATTTCTTTTCAATTCTAGCTATTCCCAAAATATGGGAAGTATCTCTGTGAAAGTAGGTGTAGAATCTTTATTATAACAGAAAGTGATCACTCTATGCACAGCAATGCTGTCTTTATAAGCTTGCTGTATGGTATGATGAAAAAAATGTATTTACCAGTGTAGATTTGCCTGAATGTTACCAGCTGGAATGAAAAGTAGAGGAGTAAAACCCAGATATATGTCTAAAAAATCACAGATTTTAGAGGAAAGTTGCTGTAAAATGGTGTTTCTGAGTAAACATATTTTTAAAAATTCTTTTAACACTGTTTAAGACACCTCCTCTTTTTTGAGAACCACTTGGGTCCGGATGCTGTTGTGTCCCTGTCAGTGAATGGTATCAGGTCCCCCACCTCTCCTTCCTGTTGGAAATCGCCTGATGGCAGGTGCCTATCCTATACAAAGGACCTGCCTTCTGCTCTGTTTTGGCTGTATTTTAACAAAATTATTCCAGGACATGTTTTGTATAAGTGAAGAAGAACAAGGACACACAGGAGGTTTAAGACATTAATATATGAAAATACTTATGACTGCATGGTTTAATTCACAGTGCACTTGGTTATGCTGATTCTTTTCAAAGTAGCAAAGAAAAGAGGTAACAGAAACCCTTTGGGTTTTGGAGATGACTAGGAGATACCTGGTCTCTTAATAGGCCTCTCCTGTATTAAAAACCACACACAGACACATATAAAAACCCTATAGGACCCATTAGTGTCTTGGCAAAATAATATTTTATAGCATAGTTATCACAGGCAGAACTATTAACAAGGATCAGGAATGATGGCCTGAGACAGGCACCTACAGACTTCTGCTTGTACGGGTAGGGAAGCAATTAATTTGCTGCTGAACTCTTTATTCAAAGCCCGTGGGGGGAAACTGCAGTATTACACAGGGGAAAGCCTTGATTTAGGACATGTGCCCAGTGTGGGGGGAAAAAAAGTGAGGAAGACTAAAGGCCACACCTCAGAGACTCATTGCTGCTTTGGGAGAGAAAACCAAAGGAGCCACTTTTCTCCTGAGAGTTAGGCATTAATCCTGCCATTCACATCTTTGTTGGTGGTTCAGTTTTCCTTTCTGTAAACCTGATGTTGGTGTATATCCGCATGCACAAATCTGCACTGCTACGACTCTGCCTTGCCTCGCTTACACTCTCACAACGCGGGGCTGCAGGGCAGGAGGTGCCGTTCAGCTCTGTCATTGCAGGCAGATGGTAATGAGCATGAGACACCAATAAGCACTGTGGTACCTGCCTGCCTCCACATTTATTGTGAAGCTTCATGCATTTTTGCAAAGCACTTTAGGATCTGTGGACAAGAGCTGGTCACTGTTGGAGGCACAGCATGAATTAAAGCCATCATTGACCCTCAAGTGGCATTGCCAAACTGTTAACGGCAGACGTAGAAAGCGTGAATCCTTGGGCAGTGCAGGCAAGCCTTGTCCTAAGCTAAAGCAATTCTAAGTTCAGATATTTGGAAGGTCCCATGGTGCTTTATAAACCCTGTATGGCACTCTCCAAAATCTGGAAGCTCTGTCTCCTTTTGCTTTGAAGCCAAGAACACTTAGAGCTAATTCTCTCTTCTTTGCCCTTGCCATTGACCTCATTTACAGAGATGAAAGAAGTAAAAACAATTAGCTCACCGGGAAATTCTATTATGTGGAAGGGAGGTGGACATTTGATCAATACTCAGGGGTTATGGTCTCAGCTGGAAGGGCAGATTTTTGTCTCCTACATGGAGTGATGCCTGTTAGTCCCAGAGGCTTTGCAGGTGGGAAAGATAGCGATCCAGCCTTTCACTTCTGGAAAACTAAAAGATACCATTTTAATCTTCTCAGGTAGTGAACTGGAATATATATGGAACATAATTCATCCTATTGTTACAGGGCTAAAAGGGCTCATTAGGGAAATGCCTAACTTTAACTATGCCTAATTGTGTAAAGCAGAACTCACCTCAGCCTCTCGCTCCCCCAGCCCAGAAGTGATTTCTCTTTGACTGTTTCACAGGATCATGTAACTGATTCCATTCAAACCCATAACACATTCTCTGAGAGTCTTCCTTGCTCCTCACCTCTCTGACATAAACGAGGCCCCTGAACACCCATCCGTGCCATGGGCTGGAGCGCACATTGGCCATGTGTGCATAGCGTGTCCCGCTGAGGGCAGCCTGCGACTGGGGGGTCACCTGTGACTCCAGAGCAGCCTCTGGTAAATTGGAGCACGTGAAGCAGATCTGGCTGCTCTTGAATGTTAATGTTCTTGTTGAGGCAAATGAGCATATATTAGGAGAGGCAAGGATAAGTGGACTTTTGCCTTTGAAGCTACTGTTGTGTGATTTCAATCAGTGTTTTTTCCTAACCACTACAGAAAAGTATTAGTTTATCTCATTTAAGGTTTGTTATTATGAAATGGCAGAGATGCCAATATTTTAGGGTTCAAGGTTTAATTTCTAGTGAGAGAAGTGTTGATAAGCTTTAGAAAGGTATGGCTAATTTGCTGTAAACTTAAAAGCATAAACTAGCACTGTTAATGGTATGGAATTCTTGTACCTCTGCTAATGCCCTCTAACATTCATTTATTATTATTTTCATGCCACTAGTTGCCTTTTGGAATGGATAATTTGCCATACTGAGTAAAGCAATTAGTCTGCTGAGCCTCCTATTTTCCTTCCAGCCATAGCTAATGTGGAGAGTTAATATATTTTGCATTTTTATTCTACCTTCACTCTAAGAGTCTTGACATTTTTTACTCATGTTAGTGTAAGAAACATCTAAGCTACTCTCATAGCAGAGAGATCATAAATTATCTCCTTTTGCCAAGGAGGGAAACAGAGCAGTAGCATGGCAATGTGCTTTAGTGTTCCTGGTACTGGATTTAGAACATCATAGCTGTGAGACACAAAGAAATAATTCCATATATCTTTATCCTATCAGTTAAAACATATGTGTTTTCTAAAAAAAATCATAATGATTTAACTTCATTTTGGCAGGTTTTATTCCAGTTTTTTTTTGTTTTCCAGTATACAACCAGACCTTCCACCAATCTTTTTACAAGTCACTTCTTGGTCCCTTGTGCTTGTTTTGGCTGAGGAGCTCAGCTGGTACGCCAGTACTGTATCTCACACAGACAGGCTCTGTGTGTCCCTAGCAGTCCCTTGGCTCCGCTCCACTTCCCTCCTCACTGTACGTTAGCTAGACCCCAGAAAATTTGCTAGGGCTCTGTAGTCTGAGATGAGACACAGGTAAGTGTGTGAAAGGTAAGTGGTAACTGATCTGCCACACCTTGTTTTGCAGGTGTTCAGCATCAGAGCTGTTCAGTGACGAGTGGCTGAAGTTGGTCTAGACAAAGGTTGACCACACTCATGAAGGTTGCTTCACTTGGAGAATGATGATAAAACTAGGTAAGTGAGAAAGTGCTTTTGCACTACTGAGTCCCTAGTGTCGCTGGAATCTTGCTTAGGAGCTGCTGGCTAAGGTAAGAAAAAGATTTTTGAACCCAAGTATGTTGCTGTTGTTATGAATTTTGGATCAGTCCTGATACTTCCTACATGTGTTGCTAGCGATTGGATAGGCTGGGCTGATTTGTAGGTGCTGCTTTGTGAGGCTTGTGTTGTAGCATGGAGTCCAGCAGGCTGTGTGTTCCTGGAGGGCTGTGAGGGCTGGAGCACCAGATACTGTGTGCTGTGTCCCTGTGAGCAGTCCCGGAGGGGCCCTGGCCAAGGCTTGCAGCCTTTGTCCATTTTTCTTCAGCTCTCACCTCTGGAGTTGTGTGCTGTCAGCTTTTAAGGTGGTCAGATGATACAGCACAAGATGCTCTCAACTTGGCAAACAGCAGGGCTTGCTAATGTGTGTGCTGATTATAGTCTGGTCTTTAGTTCATGGTCTGGTCCCAACTGTGTCCATGGAACAGGGATGAGCTGTTGTGCAAACTGGCTTGACAGGGGAGAAAAGCAGATGGTCCATAAGAGTTATTTATCTATTGAGCTTTGAGGACACAACAACCACCTTAACTTCTTTTTTTGTGGAGAATTGATCCTTGATGCTGTAATGCAGAGAAGTTATGGCAGCTCTGAAGCAGCAAGAAGCTAATTGGGGCAGAAGTGTGCACGCTGTTTTGGAGTGGGGGCGCTCACTGTAGTTTGCGTCCAGGATAAGTATAGCTGCTCTCAATGAGCAGAATGGGCATGAGAAAGTAGACCTGGTCATGAGAATGAGTGCAGTGTTGGGAGCACTGGTCATTCAGCAGGCTAAAATGGTGTACAGATCTTGCAGTGCTGAGATGCAAATAATGGTCTGATCCAGCCAAGCAGCTTTTCTGCAAGGCTGTTTCTTGGAAATGTGGGTGACCTTGGAAACAGAAGGACTCTCCCTCCAAGAGGGCTGCTCAGAAAGCCTTGCAGAAGAGGCATTTTGCAATGCACCAGGTGGTGGGGATCAGCCCAGGCTGGGATCGGTGCAATCTGGAATACCAGGTGGCATGCCGAAGCCTGGTGCCAGCACAGACTTGCTATCGTTCTCGTCATATAATTCATTGGTGATCTTGCTAATTTGAAATCTGATCTGTGTTTTGTATTGGCTTAAATATGTTCTGCCAAATGAGTGGTAGTGTGAAAATCTAGCATTAATTGTTTGTCAAGACACAGTTGAAGTTACAGTCAAAGTGAGTATGACTCACTCTTAAAGAAGTATTTTTCACCTTTATTTTCCCCTTCTCTCTCCCTCCCTGCTCATCCCATCACCTTTATCTTGGTGGAGTGACGCTTTAGGTAAGTACTAAGACTTTGGCATTGAGAACTGTGCAAAGGTACTGTTCAGGCTGCTGGAGATGCTGAAATACTCTGAGTAGCAGATGAACATGTTTTCCATCACTGCTGTATTTCTGGTGCTCCAGATCATTTCCTGGATATATATAGTGTCATTTCACAGCAGGGCCAGGTTCAGAGACCTTTTGATTGGTCATCAGCACATGTTTTTTTCTCACTTCTCATGCAGTTGCAAAGCAAATGCTGCTGGCACAGTGTGCAGGTAAGACTGCACTGCAGATGAATCTGATGTGATGGGACTGCTGCAGTCTGGAGGGACGCGCGTATGGCAATCCGTAAAGCCAGGTAGCTTTTCTGGTCTGGCTTGTGATATGGCAAAACAAGGTGAGATATTTTTGGGTGCTTAGTTTAAATAGGTGGAGAATTATGCCTTCTACTTGCTACGCTCTTTTGTATCTATTTGGGGGGAAAATAAATAGCTTTCAAAACGTGGGTGTATCTATCGCAGAAGTAGCGCTGAATAGAAACAGCGTGAAGAAAACAGTAGTGTTTGCAAGCTGTCAGAGAAGCTTGCCTCCTTATTGATCCTCTGGGTTAACAGAATGTGACAACCTATGGCAACAAAAGTGAACAAGCATGGAAGAATATACAGGGTCTGATTAAAAATTTATTAAGTTGAACTCCAAAACCTCAGAAGGATATTTGTGTTGGGATTATTTTATTTTTTTTTCCTTAGCAGTGTTTCTAAACAATCTAGAGTGAATTAGGGTCCTACAATTGGAAATTTAATTTGGGGTCATCTTTAAATGAACTCTAAAAGCATTAGACTCTGTTTGGCCAGGATCCCTGCTTTGGGCCTAAGCCCAGCATGTCATCTCCAAATCAATTCCAAGGTCCCTTTCCAGCCCAAGCTACTATTGATTTTTTTTTTTTCTTTTAAAAAAAAAAGTCATCTCTATGGTGATCACATTATATATCTTCATCAGTAAAGCTGATTTTTAGACCAAAGGAAGCTGCCCCATGAGGAAGTGCTGTGGCTTGTTTTTGGTAGCAGTGCAGCAGCTGGTGAGTGTGCCCAGGTTGACCAGTGTCCTCCCGGCAAGGCCATCTCTTGAGCTCGCAAGGCTGCAGCTGCTTGGGCACCTGTCCTTCCCAGTCTCGAGTTTTGGAGACAGGCTATTCTACCTTCTGATTTGCTTTGGTAGTGGATTATGATCCTGGAGAAAGGGTGCTGCAATTCGGTGGGTTTTGCTTCTGATGAGCTGGTGCATATCAGAGGCGCTAGGGTGCATGTTGTGTCACCACTGTAGTGACAGGCTGTGACACATGCAGCAGGAGGTCTGGTTCTTGACCCAGCTTTGGTTGTTCTGATGTTGTATTTTGACAGAAGTCTTGTTTGATTCATTTGTGAGTGTTTTTGTCAGAAGGGGTAAATGTGAGATGACAAAGAGCACTTTAATACTGTGCTGAAGGCAGTAGTGCACACAAAGTATTCCCTTTGAGAATTGCCGTTCATACAAAGCAACACACAGTCACAGTGAGTTGTTTTGGGTTCTTATAATCACATTTTAAGCCTCTTTTATGAAAGTCCTGGTTTTGTGCATGGGTGATGTCTTGAATTGTTATTGAATAGATTTCATTTCTTTCCATACTTTGAACTGATAAGTGGTCCTACACACATTGTTGTAGTTAATTTAAGGTCATTAAACTGGTGGTACCCTGAATGCAGGTGATCTCAGTACTTCTGTTAAAGGGCTGAAGTTTAGCAAGCGCACTGCATCATGGTGTAATGGTATGTATATTATACTCTCAGTAATGCTTCACAGATGTGCCTTTCTCTCCAGTAAGCTATCCTCTTTCATAAATAGCAAGGTAGTACCAGTGCAGCATTTTTTCCATCAGTGTCTTGACATGAAGTTTAAGATAGGGAATGCAGAATGGTGCTATGATAAGGCTGGAAGACTTGGAAGGTGCTATGATAAGGTTGGCAGGTTTCTGTGTTTGAAGTATGAGCTTTTAAAGCTTAATTAAAATTTGTGAAGCAACAGCTTTTTTTTTTGGTGGAAAATACTCCTTTTTAGTGTAAGTTGTCATGGGAGTCCAATGGAAAATAACTGTAAGCAACTGATGTGAATATAGTTTGAGTCAAGGTATATGAAATGAGAATAAATCTCTTAAAATAAAGGCCAGGTGGCAATACAAGCCAGAGCAATGATGCCCTGTGTACCACTAACGTAGTTAGTGTGGTTACCAATAATTACCACATCCTTAAATGACCATATTGTATTCAGTAGTCAGTAAGGTCAATTCACAGTCATAGGATAAAAGGGGACACTCCAATAGCTCTTAATGTGCATCAAAATGAGAAGATTGATATTGACAAGGTGACCTCAGCTCCAAAGGGGCAATTTATTTTGAATGCCTGTAGTTTTTCTTGCTTATGATTGACAGCCTCAATGGTAGGACTATTTTCTTCCTTTGTGTGTTTGTTGTGTTGTTTTTTTTTTCTCCTAAAGGAACACCACAGTTCATGCTAGTTAATTCAAATAATGCAGCAATAGTACAAGTAAGTAAAGACTAGTAAGATTTTCTGTAGAAAGTTGCTGCACCCCAGTGCCCAATGTCCCCCGAGTGCCCTTTGATCGTTCTCCGAATGACCCCGGCTCTGTGTTAATGTCTGGCATGCAGTTCCGCAATTAAAATGTGTGGCCTGACATCAGTTCCGAATTTGTCTTTCCTTCAATTTTTCATGTCCACCCAATTCATTCTCTTGTCCTCTTAACCTTCTCTGTATTGGATAACTGGGTGTTTTATTCTTCAGTTGTCATCAGTGGAAAGTTTGCATGCAATTTACTTTTTCAATTCTTAATTATTTTTTTTTTACATTGAGTTTTGTACTGAAAAGGATTTTAATTGATATTCTGTAAAACTTGGAACCACTCTTCTACCCTGTAACTTATTTTTTTCTTTTTTTCCCAAGTAAAGTGATTGTAATGATATGCGCTGTAAAATTTTTGGAGGAAGAACTGCATCATCTTTGCCTGAAGAACACCTAAGCACATGCAAATTTGTAAGCTTAGTTAACTAAATGTAGGCCTTGAAGTCTGATTTCTCATTATATTGGGTAGTTAAGAGTTCAGGCTTAGAGACCACTGCTACTGTCAGCAGAAAGAGAAAACATTTTAAAATAAAACCAGCAAATATCTCCAGGATTTGACTGTTTGACAGCATTAGCTATGGAGGGGGGTTATCATGTTATGGTTTGAATAATCAATGCAACCATTCTGAGGCATGTGGAGGAGAAAGGAAAGTTCTGCAGTCCAGCAGACTTGGGAGAAAACACAGGTTTCAGTAGAGGGCTCTTTAACCTAAGCTTCCTTGGAGGTTAAGGATACTTATACTGCATTTCTTCCTGCAGAATATGGTGCTGCAACTGTAGAAAATGCTACGCACTGGATAAAACGAATTGTACAAAGACAATGCCCCTTCACCCCCTCTTTCTTTCTAAGCCTGTTGGGTTGGTATAATACAGCATGAAAAACACATTGTAAGAGTTAAGGATGAATATTGCTGAAGAAGCAAAGTTGTTTGTGGTCAGGGGTTTTTCCTTTTCTTTTTTCTTTTTTTTCCCCCTTTCTTTCTGAAGGCTTGCTTTACAAATATGATGCAGCTCTGAAGCAATTTATGTTGCAGAAGTCACTGCATTTGCCTTAGGTAAATGGATGGCAAATGGGGATGCTTGTTAGGAGGAAAATCTAGAAATATAGCTGCAGGAGCAGTAACTGTGCTCAGAGATGGGAAATGTGAGACCTGGAGCTGGGAGAGCAGGCAGACAGACCTCAGATCTGCACGTCCTTCTCCTCTTTCTCTGATTGAAGCCCCCTTCTCCTCACCAAACCTTTGGTGATCCCTGAGCAGCAGCACAGGGTGGCTGGTGCCTCCTGCCTGAATGTTGGGGCAGGAATGACACCAGATGTTGGCATGTAAGGTAGTAAGGAAAAAAATGTGGCTTATGTTTATTCCTCTGTCAGTACCCATGTTGCACCTTCAGCTGTGTGTTCAAGTCCATGAAAATTTGGAATAAATATTGTAACTAGTAAATGGCAGGCAAATTAACTCTTTTGTCTTGCTATGTAATACTGTTAGGGTTTGGGTTTTTTTTTTTGCAGTATTTAGGAAATATTTTGCCATACTAAAGCTGTTACATCAGGAAGAAGAAAGTACTTTTTAAAGTAACTTTTACTGTCTTCTCTGATTTCCTCTTAGTCAAATCACTGGCATATTTGGGGTGAAAAAAGGAAGCAAAACTTAACTAAGAAAAAAACCCTGCTACTTTGACCACCTTCTAAAAATAAGTTCATAAACCATGCATTTGTAATAAGTTTACATTGATTTTTTTCCTTAGATATTAAGATTTATTCTCCCTAGAGTGTAATAAATCTGAGGTGGAAACAGGCCAGCGTACGCTCATCTGTTGCCTCTTGGGAAATGGCATTTGCAGAGTGATGGCTGGCCTGGAGACTTGCACCATCAGCTTGAACCTCTCCTTCCGAAAAAGTTTAAGGTTTAATTGTAAAGGCTATGTTTTCGGTCTTTAGACCAGCAAACCCATCTGGCATTTTGTTGAGGTTCAGCCATATTTGGTGTAGTACTTATGAAGCTGCATATCCTGACTGGCAAGAAGCCTGCATACGTATGTATATGTGTCTCTTTGTGACCAGGGTGTGCAGCCAAACAGCTCTAGAGCAGGTTAAGAAGTGTGGGTGAAATCAGGTCAGGGACTCCAGTGTGAGCTGTCCGCTCAGTGGAGTGGAAGAGAGGTGTTTTTGTCAAATAGTTTGAGAAATGGCTCTGACTTCAGTGATGGGTTTTGGCTGAGTGGGTTGATGTTGCTGACCCCAGTCATGCTACGTGCTATCCCTGTTTGAAAGAATACCTTTTTGTATTCACCTGGGCAATATAGATTTGCTAAAATATTTCTTTTAACTGATCTCTGTTAAAAAGCATTGTTTTAACTTCAACATCATTCATTGTCTCTGTTGCAGTTTTTAATTTGGATGTTGAAGCAGTTTGCTTCCATATGTCCCAGGCTTCAGCGAACTCTTGTTCTGCTCTCTGGACTTTGTGCGAAGTTCTGGGTAAGCGCCTGCTGGGCTTGCCTGGGAAGACTGTTTCTGCATAACAGGCTAAAAGCCTCAACCAGTTTTATATGTTCTTTAAAAAGGGCTTGAGAGCTGAATTGCAGCTGGTTTATTACTGATTGTTATTTTGCTAGATTTTTGTGTGAACTGTTTTAAATCCTCTCCATCTTCCTAAATTATCTCCATTACAAATGTTAGCACAAGTAGATGTGATACAGCTAAAATCCATGGCTTGTTACCCGACACAGTATTAGACATTGTCTATGATATTCAGTCATGCTGGTGATAACACATAATTTCTGTTAAAGGTGTTTACCCTTAGCAGTATTTCATCGATGAAAAGAAATGAAGATATCAGGCCTTCTCTTCTGTTGGAAGCACAGAAAAAGAAGTTACAAGAGGCAAAGGGTCCATACTTTTCAGAGCAGCAGTTAAGCAATTGCTAGTCTTACTGTAATCCCAGGCTGCTCTCTTAAACTGTGATCTGAGGGCGAAGGAATGCTATGACAAGGCAAGTGTGCTGCGCCAGTTAAGTCCCTTTCTCCCTTCTCTGTTAAGAAAAGGAGAAATCTTTGTGATATATTTAATTTTTTTTACTTTGTCTTGAATTGGTAGCTGAAGTCCTGAATGTCTGTTCCCCTGCTACCCTGCAAGTGGGAGCAGTAGGCTGGCTGGTCACTGGATGCACATGCTGTAAGTAAGTGGCACTGTTTTGCTCGTTACGGCACTGAACCTCTAACCTTCTGTCAGGATGCTGCTGACAGCAATAGGGACCTAGCTTGAATTTTAGGGGTTGCTAACAAATGCTCGTTTATGCTCCTACCCAGAAAAACTTAAAGTATTGCCACTGTGTTGAACAAGCTGCTCTTTGCCAAGTAACATCATAAAGCAGTGCCTTATTGAAGCGAGGAAAGGAGAGGACATTAGGAAGGAAATCAGGTTTTGTACACAATCGAACAGGCTACTTCTTTCCCCGGACACTGCTGTTATGTGACATTCCCCTTTCTGGTGCCCAGGGAGGTGCCAGGCAGTTGCTGCTCATCCAGTAGCAGGGGCTGCTGGTGGCCCAGGATGCCTGGGGGCTCCTCAGCCGTTGCTGCACCTGGGGCAGCACCAAGAGAGCTTACCTTCTGCTCTGCAGTCCACAGCACAGGCAGAGCTCTCGCCTGCAACAGAAAGACTGTCATGGGTCTCTTTGTAGCTGCTGTTCTCTGGTTCTATGAATTGGCCCTCCTCAAGACAACAAGAGAAGTCAGGCTTATTTCCTTCTGTGAGATGGAAGTGTCTTGTGACCTGCTGGGCTCTGAGAAGCAGATCTAGAAACGCTCTTTGCAGAGGTTATATATACCAGTAATTTATATTTTAGCTAGTGCTTTGGCTAATACTAGGTTTTCTTGAGGAGGCACATGAGCCAGGTGTTCTTATTCCGGAAGGTGTAACTTTACACATTGACTTTGCTGCTGCTCTTTGTTTTGCTTACTCGTGAAGCATGAAACCAGAGCATCTACCTGCTGAAGCGTGTCCCCAGTCAGATGGATTAAAGTGCAAAAGGGTCTGCCTGAAATAATCTTCTTATTCTGTGCTCTGGAACGGAAACTCATGGTACAAAAGAACACGTGGTAGATGTGAAGAATGGCCAAAGGCAGGAAGGGCAGCTGAGCCTGGCTTATGCCACAGGCAAGCCCTCGGGCGTGGGGCTCTCCTGGTTGTGTCTGGCTTCCACCTTGTAACGTTCCCTCTCACTGGCTTCCCTCACTCTACCAGGATGCTATGTGTTTTACTGATTATGGGGCGTGATTCATATTTATCATGTTACTGGAGAAGTGGTAGAGACTTACTTAATTCTTGCAAATACTACTGAAGTAAAGGAGAATTTCTGTTGTCTAAAACATGCTGGTGCTTACACTGGAAGTAGTAGAAAACACATCCAATCCGTAGTTCTAGCACTTTCTAAATTTATTTCTTTTCTTATTAATACAGGGGTTTAACCTTTCCAGTTTGTTGGAAAAGCCAAGACTGATTTCTTTGAACAAAGTTTGTGCATTTATAGGCAGGAAGGGCAGGAAAAGTATAAAACACTTTAAATTCATTCCAGCAAAAAGTAATTGAAATATTTCAGTTTTCAGAAACGCCATTATAATTTTCTTTCTGCAATCAAATAGCAAGTGTATCTTCTAAACATAGTCTTTGTTCTCACTTTTTTCAATAGTTTTGCATAGATTATGGTTGAATGTTGGTGATGAATATTATAAAAGGAATGGAAAAAGATGTACTTTTTACTGGCAACTAAATATGAAATTTCTACAAATTCAGTTTGAGTACATTATGGACTTAATTGTTCCTGAATGGTATTAAAAAAAATAAATGGCTTTAATTTAGCTGAGCAATCTGATTTTACTGGGATGGAGCTGAAAAGCCTTTTACAAATGTATTCTCCTCATGCTGTTGGATTTAAGCTGATCCTTTGTAGGTGTTGAAGGCTGATGATGTGTTTCTAGAGGAAAGGGCTTCAGAGCATGAGGTTTTTGCCTTTGTTCTTAGGGTGCACAGAGCTAACCTGTACTGCGTGTGTGTGCTGTCACAGTGCTGGGACACTCAGTTTGAGTTGTGCTCTCTGAGTCATAGCTCATTGCTGTCTGAGGCCATTCCTGTCCACTGGGGAGGTGCAGTATGCCTCTGGTACCCCACAACAGGACTTTTAATCTTTTTCTGCATAGTAAAGTTATAGCTGAAAAATGGTCTGTGGGTTTTTTGGCTTGTTTTCCCTTTTTATTTTCACTATGGCAAACCGGACACCACAGATGAGAACTGTGGTAAACACCTGCTAATTCAGCTAGATGTCAGGTACAACAGGGGTCGCTGGCATTGGGTAATTCTTCAGATGAAGAATTCATGCTGTAACAAACTTTTTGGTTATCAAGTTCTTTAGCCCCACAAATATATGCAGAAGGGGGAAAGAGAGCAAATGTTATATGTCATACGTCTAGCCTGCTGACTTGCAGACTGATAGCTAAGAGAAACTTCTAGTCAATTGAAGTCTCCATGACAGAGGTTATTGCAAATATCTATATTTCTTACTCTGTACAACCTGTTTTCATGATTCAGCATGGTAGGAGTCTGGTTGTTGGTTTCTCCTGCATTTTTTTCTTTTTTCATTTTCAGCAAATGTGTTAATACTTAGGGGAAGCTTCCTGAAAAAATATTAGATACAATAATTTTTGAATTGTAATTATAGGTAGATACTAAAAATTGTAGTCACTGTCTAAAGTTCATAGCTGGGATATTTTCCTTCCATTTTCAAAAGACACCTGAGACCTCCTTTTTGAGCATATGTTTCAAAACTGATAAAACTTAGAGGGCTTTTTCTTGCTGCAGTGTTAATTTCATTTATGAAGAAAGCCAAGATATCAAATATTGACCTGACTTAGAGAAAATATTGACAGTAGAACTAAAACTTTAGTGGTTAAGGTGCAGGATGAGAACAGAAATCTCTTACCCAGGGTGCACTGAAAGCTTAGAGGCAGCTTGAGGCTAATGCAAAGAAACAGGTTGTCTGGGTTAATACCAGCTGGGGAAAGACTCTGCAAAACCAGAAGGGAAGAGGATGTAGAATGTCTTTCTGAATTGTATTTGGCTTTGGGGATCTAGTCTCTGTTTTATAACGTATAGCAAAGTGATTGATAGTCTTGTAATAAAAGAGCATTACAGAGGATTAATAATCCTTTCCCCCTTCCAAACTGTAAGCCATTCATATTGCTTGCAGGAGGCAAGATACGACCTGTTGCATGTACAATTTATTATACTTCACTAGTTTCCCTAAATATGCTTGACATTGTGACCAGCAAAGTCCTAGACAATTCTGTAACTTTATTTATTGGACTTGTGGTATTAAAATGGTTGATTTGTAGGTATTTTATTTTTTTTTTAAATGTCACAATTCCAGTTTCTTCTGCAGTACTGACCATCGGATACTTTGTGTTGCTTTGAATTGACCTTAAAAAGGATGTAAGAGGCACCTCAGGTCTTTTGAAAAGACTGAGTAGAAAGAGATGGCAGTTGCTGCTTGTCCTTATTCTTTGTAAAGGATTAAACAGAAAGCGAACAACCTCAGGCATTGGCCATGAGGCCACCGTAACAGCACCAGGTGAAGAAGGCTTCATAGCCCAGTGATAGGGGAAATGCCTGGAAATAAGATGTACTGGATGCTACTCCTGGCTTGGTCAATACGCCTAGGACAATCCTGTTTTGTGAATTTCTTTCTTGCTTGCTGTATGCCTGTTCGCTCTTTGCTCCTCACTGTGCACTCATGTGACACTCAGTGAACCAGGTCCTGGGTTTTGTCTTCTCTTTCCACTTTATCTTTTCAGAAGGGCTGAGACATCCACTGTGTCATTGCTAGTAAATTGAAAGCAACATAAAATGGCGAACAATACTATGTAAGTATTGCATTACAAGACTTTAGGCTACTCATTACTTGTAGCGTAGTAATTATTAAGTAAAACCGATCTGCCTGAGGTCACAAAGCCAGGAATAGAGCACATCTCTCCTGACTCCCGGTCCAGTGACGCAGCTGTTAATTCACGCAATTTCTACTTGAGTTCATTAAAAATCTTCTCCCCCAGATCTGCCTCCCTCAGCAGCCAAAAATTCTCCTTTTAATAGAAGAAAGGAGCTTCCTTTGGGACTGTAATTCCCCCCACAGTGAAAGAACTTATCCAGCTGAGAGTATGTGCTACCTTTTGAAGTACTGTTAGCCCTTTCTGACCTGAGAAATGAGAGGGGAACTGAACTCTTACATCTAAGCTTGGAAAGCGCATCTAATACAGTCAGGGTGTGTGTGCTAGACACTCTTTTCATGTCTGAATGCTGCAGATAATGTGTTTTAAAAGTTCTCTGAGATGAAAACTTGATTTATTATAACAAGGAAGATGCCCACTCCCCCTCCTAAGCCAACTAAACTCTTAAATAGAACTACAAAATAGGAAAGTGAATCACGTGTGGTTTTGGTGGTATTTTTATTTTGTTTGTTTGTATCTTGTTTTTGTGGTGTGGTGGGTTATTTTATTTTACTACTTTTTTTAGAGGAATAGATTTTTAGGACAGCAGGGATCATTATGGTCTAATCTGTTGTAGAAGTCAGTGATACAAACTTCATCCTGTGATTTCTTCATTGAGCCTATAATGTGTGGTTGAGCATATTTTTAGGTAGATATCTGTTTAAATTAGTCCCATATGAGGATTAACTCACCTTTTCACATGCCAAGTTGTTCCAACTCGTAAATACTGGTTTTAATGCTAATGGCTAAGCAATGGAGATATATGTACATTCAGAAGACAGCAAACATATTTCACTACAACCAGGATGCTCAGAACATGAGCTAGCATGCCATTTGGTAACAAACTGGATTATACTTTTATCTCACTCCAGATAATGCACCAGTTCAGAACTATTTAAATTAAGAGTTCTGTGATATTAGTTTACTTCCATGCTTGCAATGCTTCAAAAAATCATTTTGAGGAGAGCTGGGACTATTGAGATGTTGTTTCAGCATACATTGTTATTCACAAAAGATGAATCCTGTATGTTTCTGGTTGAAATCCTACATATGTTTTAAAAATAATGATTTAAGACCTTTTTCTAGTGTAACATATTAGCTATAGAACTATAGAAAAGATTCTTTTAGTGTTTTCGATTACATGTAACAACCCTTACCATGGAAATTGGTGTTGGATATATTCACATATTCAGCTTGACTCTGGATCTTCTTAAACCACTTTGGAAACATGGCTTAGGTTTTATATTCTGTGGCCTTCTCCAAAGCTTTAATTTCAACAGTGAAAAATGTCCAGTTACATGTAATAAAATCTTATGCAGATGCTTTTTTTTACTCCTTAGGACCAAATAGGGATTTTTATTTTAAAAGGTTTTTAAATGTTCTGTTTTTTATGAGTTCTCAGTATAATGCTTTGAAAAGCTGCAACAGAAACTTAGTGTTATGAGCTAAAACTAACTAAATAACTGGGGCTTTCTGCTGTCTGATTTAAGTCAATATTGCAGTGTGGCATATACACAAACCTCACAAGTGCTTGTAGTTGAAAGTGGCCAAAAAGTGGGAGAAAGGAAAGGGGAAAGAAGAGTAAATCCCCTCATTATTCCTGCAGATGTTTGAGCTATTGGAGACAATAGTACTTTAACAGACTGTTCTTCCCCTCTGTTCCAGGAGCAATGCCAGTGCTTGCAGGAACAGGAAACTTGGCAGTCACAGACGTCTCTCTTTACTAGTGCACGGCGTCTCTTAAACTTTGTCTCACCTACCTCAGAGAGAGGCAGAATGGGGGCAGTTTCTCAGGACCGAGGGGCTCTGGGTGCCCTAGAAATTAGATTGAGTTAGAGCAATATGTATTTGTGTGTTTGGCTGCTGCTCCTCCTTTAAGGCATTCCCAATTATATGATGTAAAATGTCAATGGTTAGTGATGTAAAAGACCACTAAAGGTAACTATCAAAAGCTTAAAGCCTGTTTTTTCCAGGAGCCTTTAACTCTGAGACTGTGAAATGCATAGGAAAATGGCATATAGTTGCTGGCAATAGTCATGTCTCCCACTGCCCTGGTGTGCCCTTGCTAGTGACAGGTGTGGGGTTGTTTATTTATTGAAATTATAATTTCAGATCTCATACCTGATATTTAAGGGGGTAACAGAGTTCATAGTATGTGATGGGCTCTGCGCAGAACCTGTAGAAATCCAGCCCAAATCAGGATCAAGCAAAATTCATATTTCCTTCTGATAGTTATTTAAGCTGCCTAGATAGAGCACACAAACCTGTGTTTAACGTCAAGCATAGGATTTAAATTAAGCATATGCTTTGTGCATATGCTGAACTGCAATCATACAAGAATGGTGCCAGAGTCATTTGTTGAGGAAATGTATGTATAAACATATATACACTACAAAACTGTCAGTTTATTGATGATTGCACCATAACATGAAGATTCTACGCTGCCTTCCTGGAACAGTGTTAGTCAAAGGAACTGATAAGGGAAAGGGCATGCATGTATGACACTCATAATATTGTTGCACTGTGTCTAACTTCTGATGATGGACAGATTTCCTTTTCTTGTACATCCTATCTGTACTTCTACCAACTTATTTTAAGACAGCAGTGATCAAATTTAATAGTGATATTACCTAGTGAATGGGAAGTCTGCTCTGGACTCCTAAGCGCACATTTTTCTCAGTGTATGTGTATATATCCCGTGTATATATATCAGAACATTTTATATATAAGTTTTTATTTCTATATTAACTCAATACTGCTTCGCTATTTTGCCTTTAAAATTTGTCTTATGAAGCAGAATGGCATTTTGATTTTATAAGAGGATATTCCTTTAAAAGGTCATCTTCATGTAGGTTGCCAAGATATATATTGCTGCCACGTTTTGCTTGGGTGTGATTTTTATATACTTACATAGATACCTCTCTAGATATAGATATTGCTTGATTCTATATATCTATATAATTACTTGCAGAGAGAATGTGAGATTTATATAGCAACGCATCACAGATCTCGTCAGTGAAAAGGAGCAAGTGATATGGTTCTGCCTGTAACTGTGGCTCTAATCTCTTCCTAAAGGGAACTGTCAGTCACTCTTTGATTCCTCCTGACTAATTGTGTCAAAGTGTTTGTATCCCATTTAATTTCTGGTAATGAAAGAATGAAAACTGTTAGTTTTTCTATAAATATATATGAATTAAAAAAGAAACAGGCTGACTTGGGAGGATTCTTTTCTGCTTTTCTTATTCTTCCTTGAAATGTTTAGAGACCCCTATCAATCTATATTCTGAGGTATTAGATATTGGACATCAGCAAATACAGAACACCCTAAACCTCAAAATAGCTCAAAAATAAAATAACCATATGGACAATGTCATTCTCATTTTACAGATAAGAAAGCTGTAGCTGAAGGATTGAATTTTAACTAAGGTAGTTCCAGACTCAGCTAGGATTCTGTTGCAAAACGCAGGTCTTGTGTGTCTTGTTTTAACATCTTAACTATGAAACCATACTTACTTTAACTTGCTATTCACCTACAGGTACAATATATTGTTCAAGTAAGATTTTTCTTTTGTGTGTGTGTGTGTATCACTTTTAACACTGTATGGTAGCAGGTTGGGAAAGGAGTATCAGAAAAAGTGCATGTAGCGGGGAGGAAGAAGAGAAGAGAGGCACCTCCGTCTGTTGCAATGATACAGCATCTAGGATGATGTGCATTACTTGGAAAAAGAATCCATTAAGGGCAGCAAGCTTGAAAGCCAAAACAAATGACAGGATATGTGAAGGATTAGTTGGATGGAGCATCTGTTATTGATACTGAACAGTGCTTTTTGAAAACAAATGTGAAGCATTAGCACAGTGGTGAGAATTAATTTTAATGCCTTTCCATGAAAGAGAGTATGAATGAGATTCATGCTTTTCTTTATTTAGAAGTAATGTTTTCATTTCTTGCTTTATCTGAAGTCTGAACACAAATTCAATTCTAAGTGGAGAAGTGATGCCTGGAACACTGGCTCTTTCTGATCCCCTAGAGGAAAGCACGTCTGGTGTGGCATAGCAGATTACTTCTTTTAGCCGGAGTTAACTATGTGCTTGATCAAGGAAAGGCAGGGTAGCTAATGCTCATCTATTGAGTGGTTAGCAATGGAAAATTAGCAAGAAACTGTGGCACGCTTTGAGGGCTTTATTGATCCAATTTCCCTGCAGAACTGATTTCTCCATGAAAGCAATCTACCTGCTCTCAGGACCCAAGGCATGTACACTGAAGTTTAATTGAGTCTGGCAACTGTGATAAATACAGTGCGTTCTCAGGAGTCTTTCTTGGGTGACACCAAAGAACAAATGCACCATAATCTCCTGCTTTTTTTTTCTCTCTCTTTTTACATTTTTAAAAGTATTTTTTTGGTTATTACAGCTTTTCTGAAGCAGACTGGGACTTGAAGGATTTATAGAGTGCTCTTCTTCAAAATCTGCAATAATGATCCATTCCTTTTTTGTTAGGACTTATTTAAGTGACAGCTGTGAATGTCACTTTCTGTAACTGTAGTGAACATTAAAGGTTGAGTACACTTTATACTGAGGTCTGTGCAATTTTCCCTTGACTACAAACACAAGTTTACCAACATAGAACATGTACAGAAAGGTTTGAGCTCAGCTATACACTGCAGAGATGTTGGTTGCTACAGCCTGTACTCGGGTGATGTTTTATGCACCTTTACAGCAGCAGCTTTTGTGGAAGGATCATAGACTGCAATGATTAAGCATATTTTATAAGCATACTTGAGTATATGTATTATTTATAAATTTAAACTATACTATATGTTGAATACACTGCAATATATATCCACTTTGGATGCGCAGTAAGGATGAAAGGATACACCTCAGCAGGAACACCAGAGTTTGGCTTCCATTTCTTACTGTGTCAAGAAGCTTGTGTGCCTCTCTTCCTCAGCTCTGTTGAGACTGTAAACTGGCACTAAGGAGGAAAGGCACCTTTCTGTGTGCTAATACAGAGGAGCAAGCGGCAGGGATTTATCTGGCTCACAACATAAGACTTCTCTGCTAAAAAGACGACTAATAAAAAAGCATCTTCCTGTTTGACTTTATGCCTTGCATTATTGAAAGGCACTTGTGGATTACACGTTTTTTGCTCAAGTCTGTGGCAGTCCTTCTGTGAAGTGAGCAGCAATTCTAACTTGTTAACTTGCAAGTGGAAAGGTCACTTCTCTGTTTCTGATTAGATGGCAGGTAAATGGGAAAGATGGATTGTTGGTGTGCGACAGGAAAGACCAAGTAGCCCATCTTAAATGCTTGTAGGCAGGCAGTTGTATATGCAGAGCTACTGACTAGATTGCCATGCTGCAAGAATCGGAAGCAATAGGCCTAAACCCAGGCAAATTCTTAGTTGTGTTGAAGTGCCTGGCTACATGAACCTAAATGAATCTGAGATTTTACTCAAGAAAATTGATTAAAATATCTTTAAGATATATTAGTATGAGTAACTACATGGGAAATAAAACATTCTTTTCTTCATGATCTAAAAATTCTTATCTGAATACAGAAAATGCTAGCCCTAAAGGACTAAATTTAAAGGATTGTAAACAACTTCTGAGGTTCTGTCTTTACACTACTTCATTCCAACTAGTATCTGGCAATAGTTCTGCTAATTGAAACTCCAGCAGACAACTTATTTTGCAAAAATCCGTCATTCATATTCATATTTTAGTTTCCAGAAAGAGCAAGGATGGAAGAACTGTGAGCTTTTTACATTTGAATCGGTTAGTTTGCATGTCTAGATGTTGTATGGAAACTTGCTTGCTTGTGCTGCCAAATTTTCTGTTGATACCTAACCAATTTCAGACTATGTAATGTAGCACTAGTTGGCCAGAGTACAGGAACAAGCAACACTTTCAAATAAACTAGAGTGGAAATGGGATGAGTTGCAGATCCTTCTCTCCCATTAATTATTGGGCTTTAATATCAGCCATGTTAGAAAGTACTTCCCCCACCCTCCCAAAAAAAAGTATCTTAGATTCAGTTATAAAATAATAGTGGAATATCTGCAATGATTTTTGATCTTAAAGCTACAGAATCCTCACTCATGAAACAATTTGTAGTAATTTCCGACAAAAAAAGGGATAGCTTTGGGGTAATCTCAGCCAGCATCTGCCTGGCTGCTGCTGCTGGGCTTTCTGGTGTGGCGTGTGCCAGCAGGGGCCACCATCCTCCTCTGCAAGCAGAACCGAGGGAGAGCGGGAGGGTACCTCCCTGGTGGGAAAAGCGCTCGCTTCCTCGGGTTTCCTGAGCGCACTTTGGAGGAGGACAGTCCCCGGGGGCCTGGACTTTCCTCTCCAGGGCATAGAGGGTGAACAGCAGAGTGGCAGGAATGTGTTTCCTACAGTCTTTCATAGTCACTGGCTTGTCTTGGGACAAGGTGCAGTGTTCAGTTTACCCTGGTGCCTGAGGTCCTGAGCTAGGCTTTTGACAAACTTCACCTGGAAGTTCAAGAATGGGATTTTAAGAGTTGATTCTAAGAAAACACAATCCCCTTATGTCTCCTTTGATATACATGTGTGCTAAACCTCCCCCCACCACTGTTTGTTTGGTGAGTTTTAGGAGCCATCCCTGGGGTTTTGATTGGGAATAGAATTTTATCTTCATATGAGGCCATCAATGCCCAGAGACACTATTTGTTCATCTGTAGCGGCACTGTTGACTCTGCCTGGAGATGCTCTCCCTTCCAGCAGCTCTAAGATCAGGATCACCCCACACAGACCTACAGCAGTCTCTCTGATCAGCCACAAATTTGGAGTCAAGTGTCTGTGCAGCCAGGGATCTAGTGCATTTGAACACCTTGTTTCACATGGCCTTGTAGTCTCTGCAAGTCTTAACACAGCTAGATTAATGGCATGGCGAGAAAAGTTTGTCCCTTAATTGTCCAGGTTGTTTCTTAGGTGAGTACTTTGAGGATATTGATAGACTTTACATGGCAGTATGTATGAATGCTCTATTAGTTAAATCCTGTCACCTCAAGTCTAGATATGTGTATTGCACCTATGAATGGATTTTCTTAAGCAAACGCATGAATGTTTTCTGGTGTTCTGTAGAGCAGAGGAACATGCAGCAGAAGCAAATTAGAGACTGTTTTCTACCACAGTTGTGTTACTCTTGGACCTTTTTGAAGGGGAGACAGTATAACCCAACTTTTAAAACGAAAGTCATCACTGATGTTTTCCTAATGTCCTGTTTTTGTCCCCCCTACTTCTGGGTTGTTTGGGTTTTCTGACCCTCTTTACAGGGTTTGTTCCTGTAAATCCTTATGTTTCCGCTGGCTTCACTAGGGTACTCTGTATGGGAACTTTGCAGAATTGAACCCTTTGTGTCTGTTGAATTATAAATGAAGCAAATTGAAAATAGCATTCTTGCTTTTAAGCATTTCTCACACATAGTTTTTTCTTTTGGCTCCTTCTTGTGGTTAATTCTGCCATCAATTGAGAAATTAATGCAGGCAGCTATCATCAGCTCACTTATACAAAGAGGGATGTAAAAGCTGAATATTTCAGGATACGTGCAACAATTCAGCTAGTATACTCTTGTTGTTTTATATTGCAACGACTAGGACAAAGTTATTATATGTAAAGTGCAGACTAATGTTCTGTCTCTAAGAACTCTCTGTAAAGGGATATGTGTGTTGCTTTCCTAACTTCTCCATGTTGTTCTGTCATCCAGCATCTTGAAATCTTAGGAAGTGTTCTCTGAATTCAACTTTACCTTTCTGAATATGTTTGAATAAATTTGGTTTATCTTCACCTCAGCTTTTGATATGTGGGCTTTACAGCCCACATAGATAAGGCAAAATATTTTTAGCACTGTATTAATTGTGATTGAATGTTGGAGTAAGGATTTGTTACTTGTTAGGTGAATAAGTATTTTGAATCAGCAGGACAATGTAAATTTTGAAATAATCTAAGCCAATTTACTATTCCCTAACTTATCATTTTCAAGCAAAAACCTAAAAGCTTCTTTTTAAGTAACACATGGAGAAAGCAGTTAAGTGTGCTTATGCAAGATTTTTGTGAGGCAAACCCACTACTTTCCCAGCTGGGATCTGCTTTCAAAATATAAATTTATCAGAGAGAGACAAAAAAGCATTTCTCGTTTGACAGCAGTAGCAAGCAGGGGGTCTCAGACCATTTGCTGGTGAACAAGATTACATATCATAAAGCTGTCATGAGTTGGCACTAATTTGACAGTTTGTTGGCTCAAGAGACTCCAGCACTGTGAATGCAGGGGATAGAAATGTCTCTGTGATGCCATGAGGTTCACGTGGAGGGCATTGATGAATGGCAGACAAATTGGATTCTTAAGTAAAGTTGTCTTGTGCTGGGGGTGGGGAGAACATGATAGACCGGACAAATTTTGGATGTGAAATGCTTAATGGAAGACAATGGAAGGCTGAAGATTCCTTAAAAGTTGAAATATCTGGATTTTTTGTTATTCTGTGTCTCTTTGGTGGGCCAGTTTAAAATATTTTAACCTTGAATTAGTCAGCATACTCCCTCCCACTTTACAGAACTGTTTCCCTTGGAGTATTTTATACCAGTCAGAACTTATTAGCCATAAGCTAACAGTCTTTGGGCAGCATACAGGCTACTTTTTGTGTCTTGGAACAAATGGAGAGAGAGAGAGTGTGTCTGGGAAAGAAAGTACATGAATAGTGGCTGAGGAGACTATTTTGGGGAAAAAGTGAATGGGTGGACAAGGGGGGATAAATGGGGGGGGAGAGGAAGAAATGTTCATGGACAAATCTTTAAAAAACAAAACTTTTTTTGGTTAGAACATGTTTTGAAGGAGTATCAATAGAATGTTTCAAAAGCCATTTTACCATGTTTTCCTTCCTGTTAGTAAAAGTATCACCAAAACAATGGCTAATGTATTTGTTGCACTTTACCTCAAAGTGCCTCATTCACGTTACTCTTGGAATTATTCTCAGCCTTGCCCACTAATCCACATGGAATACCAGGAACAGTCAATGTTAATTTCTCACTTTTTTTTTCAGGTGCATACAGAACTAGAGTTTATTTTTGAAAATAAGAAAACCCAAACTAGCTCAAAATTATTCTGTAGCTTCTGCGTACCTTAACTGAATCTGTTCAGATGCTATTTTCACAGAAAATATTTTCTTTGAGTTCCACACGCTTGAAATTGGATGTAATAAAAGCTTAGCATAGCTGAAGACACAATTATCAAGCAATGGGGAATATGCCAGAGTTTGGCCATTTTTCTTTGCATGTATTGAATTTTTTTGGTTAGTTGTTCAGTCAGACAAGCAAGAAATTGAAGCTACCTGTTCTTGAAGAGCTGATACTTGTTTGTTGGTTTTTTTCTTACTGTCCTCTGTGCTGTGCTCTTTCGTACATAATTTGCCTACAACCATTGGCCAAATAATCAGTCTGCTCTGCATTGTCGTCTGCTCTAAATTAAATATTAACCAGATGTGCTGTTAAACCATCACAAACTTGTTTTGAGAACAAGAAACATTCATTTGTACGCAAAACCTAACTCTTACATAGATTAAGGTACTTGTATAAAGTGTAATAACATATATGGACTTGTTCTAGACACAAGTCCTCCGTGTACACGCTAAGCAAAGTTTGGCATGCAATGTAATTCTTAGCAAAGACATATGCTTAGTTATTGGGTTGTTCTAGTGACCATATCTTTATAGAATATTTATTTTAATGTCTTAGAGAATTAGAATTATATTGCTGAGATATTTCAAGGTCAATGATTGCGCTCATGTTCAAACATGGTCAGCGTGAGCAACCGAATTGCTATAGCAAATCCATATGTTATTTCAAGAGTGGTTATGTAACTGAAGCAAACGGAAAAATTGCTGAGTGACTGGAAAGGTCTGATGCAGATTCAGGGAAAGTTCACCTCTGCTGAATTTTTCTCTCCTAGCAGCCTGAAGCTGCATATAAAATCCAGGAAAGACGAAGGAACCTTAATAAAATGTATTTAATCAGGTTTATGAGCAAAGTAAATTGCCCAGTTTTATCTGTCCATATCTATACATAATAAAACAGAGACTACCTAGGCTAGTCTAAGGAAACCAAAGCCTTGGGCATAGTCATTGGGACCTCGCTATTGTTAGTCTCTGGTAGGAAGATTGCTTTTCAAAGTGTTGGAGTTAAATGTCTTTACATAGGTGTAAGTCTCAGCCTGACACTTGGATCAGAAGGAAGCCTTCAGCCCAGCCATGTGTGTGGGGGGGTTGCCTGTGTTTGGAAAGCTATATGCAGTTGTTATTGATTTTTCTATTGCTTTCAGTGTCTGATGTGCTGCAGTGAGGAACACAAAAAGGGCAATTGTTTGTGCCTGTTCAGTGCCTAAGAAAATCTGTGTCTAAGGTGCATCAAGTTGCTACCAAGATTAAGAAATAATGGAAGTTAAAAATCAATATTTTGCTTAATTGAAATTCCCCCAACTTCCTCTGAATCACTGAAGTGAATGAAGGGACTGTTCTTTCACCAGGAGTGGTTGCTTCCTTTAACTTTTCTCATCTGTCTTTGCAGGGTGCTTGGTTTAGATAACCATGATGTGAAGTTAGCAGTTACAATACACCCATTTAGTAATGCCATGGGCATTAATTTATGATTTGATGTGTGTAACTAATTATTAGAAAAAGGCTAAAATGTAACCTGTATTTTGAGGCATTTACACTCCTGGAGTAAAGGAACAACATAAAATGAGAACTGACTGTTTCCATTCTTGCTAGAGACAGACATACCTAATCTTAAAAACAATCTTGGTTCAAGTGTCTCTAGATTTAAACTTGAACAACAAAACCTCAAGCCTATAATAATAAGAAACCAGTTCAGGACTATGGGTTCCAAGGGAAAGGACAAAAGAAGTTTTATGTTTTCCAAAAGAGTCCTGGGGGAAAAAAAAAAATTGATTTTTTTTTCTTAAATTTTTTGTTCAGTCATGCAACAGGATGTCTTGGGCCAAAATTATGTCAATAACAAAAATCACTGGTTATGGGAAGTGAAACAATAGGTGTAAAGGCAGCCTGCCGCTTATTTGCGGACATGCTCATACTTGTTGTTTGTCTATGTTGCAATATAGTTGAGCTCCAAATGGAGAAACATCGTAGTTTCTAGGCGACAGCTTAAGTAAACATGGCCACATGCTGACAATTGGTCACTTGGTAGTAATAGGATATGAATGACACCCTGTGAAAAATGCCCTATTATTTAGTTAGTTAAATGTCGTTAGCCATAAAAATAAAAGGCAGAACAATCTATTGTAGACACTGTGTGGGGAGTGACCTTCCTTTGGAAACAACTAGAGGATAAAAATCCTCTTTACTACTGAAGGGTACAGAGGTGGGATTGGGGCGTTTGCCACCTTCGAAAGCCTGGCTGTAGTCTCTAACTTGTGCAGTACTGCACATCTGCAACTAGACACTGAAACTGTTTCCAGGTGGAGGCAGTTGTTTTAACACCATCTGTTTGGACAAGTATCTGGATCAAGAGCTGACGTAGGACTGTCACAGTTGGGTATGGTGAACTGTTTCCCAAACTGGTAAGAGGCTCTTGCCTGGACAGTCCAGCTGGATACACTTAACCTGGACAAAATGTACAAGAACTTGCCAAAGAAGGAGCAGAACAATAGTACTCTGAGGAAATGCCTGAAAGTAAATATAAAAAGCTTGAATATCCAGTTTTGAAAGCTGTTCCTGTCTTTGTGGGCATACAGGTCACAGCCTCACTGCCTTTGTGAGAGGAGACACAAAAGTTACCAAGAACAAATAGAGATGGGGATTCAACAACACATTGCTTTGGCCCTTCTTTTCCTACTGGGAAAACTTACAACCCTAACGTTTCTGTGCAAACTTAGAGAAGAGACCTTGGTTTCTCAGCAAGACACACAAAATTCAACAGATGGAGATGGGTGCCTACTGAGCTACTCTATGAAGGGAGTTAGTAAGCTCAATAAACTGCACAATTGTACGCTAAAACTGAATTCCATCCCAGAAGCTGCCCAACCCATTTGGATTTTGTAACAGGGAATCCTTTTGCCAATACTGCAGTGATTTTTTTTTATTATTATTTTTTATTTTTATTTTTTAAAAACCAAAGCACTAAATTATTTAACAGTTTTCTTTTGGGAAACAGGAGTGACTAGAGATGTCCACAGTATGTGGGTTACTAGTGTTGTCCTCATTTCCTCTGTCTGGTGAGGGCTCAGCCCCCATCCTGGAGGCTGTTTTGTGTGGAGGTATTATCTCTCCTGTTGAAGTTGGTCTGTTTCCTAGGGATTCAAAAGGGACTCTCAGGATTTGAATAGAGTAAATGGAAAAGGAATGGGAGGAGTGTCATGTGCTGTAGGAGAAAATCTGTCCTTGTGGCGATGACTCATAAAATCACTTCTAAATATAAAGTATTCAGAATAAGACCTTTTTTTTTTCCTTTCCTGGGTGAGTGCTCTCATTACTAGCCTATCCTATAAAAGAATGAACGAGGCATGTCACTGGGGTTGAAGTTGATAGATAAACCTCACTTTTGTGGAGTTAAACTTGTTCAGTGTACTATGGGAATGACTGCTAGACTACCCTCTCAGCTAAAATATGTGGAAGTACTTTACTTTGTGTGTGTTAACAAGACACAGATGTGAAGCTGTGAATTCCTTAGCCTTCCTCACCTGCCCAACATGGATTTGCAGAAGCCAAGTTCTAGGCAGATGGGGAATTTGAAATGTTGAAAACTAACGTATCGGAGGAATTTCAGCAGTAAGTGAACATGGGTTTTAAAGATTGTAATTTTGGCTTAGGTTCCTTCATTGCAGTAACTCCAATTTACAATACAAAAATTCCTCTTGGATCTCAGAACTGGTTTGTTTTGTAACTCATTTTCTGTGTGTGAAAAGGATGTGAATGATTAAGTAATATGCAGATTTCCTGGTGGTCACAGCCACGCAAGAAGGAAGCTGCGATAGAATTCTTTCAAATGTTATCTATAATGGTGAATCTTTGCAAGGGCTTTGATACAATAAGGAAAGGTTGACTCTGTTATGCCCATCTACCCCAAACCAAAAATGATGTCATAGAACAACAGTAGTAACAACACATCATTAAAATCATCTACCTGGGCTTGTGCAAAGCGTTTGACACTGTCCTGCATGACAACCTGATCTCTAAATTGGAGAGACGTGGATTTGATGGATAGACTGTTTGATGGATAAGGAACTGGCTGGATGGCCACACTCAGAGTTGCAGTCAACAGCTCTATGTCCAAGTGGAAACCAGTGACAAGTGGCATTCCTCAGGGGTTGGTACTGGGACCAGTGCTGTTTAACATCTTTGTTGGTGACGTGGACAGTGGGATTGAGTGCACCCTCAGTGAGTTTGCCAATGGTAATAAGCTGTGTGGTGTGGAGGGAAGGGATGCCGTCCAGAGGGACCTGGGGAGGTGAGCCCATACCAACCTCGTGAAGTTCAACCAGGCCAAATGCAAGGTCCTGCACCTGGGTCACAGCAATCCCGAGCACAAATACAGGCTGGGCAGAGAATGGATTGAGAATGGACTTGGGGGCGTGTTGGTTGATGAGAAGCTCAACATGAGTTGGCAATGTGCACTTGCAGCCCAGAAGGCCAACCATATTCTGGGCTGCATCAAAAGAATGTGGCTAGCAGATTGAGGGAGGTGATTCTGCCCCTTCACTCTGCTCTGGTGAGACCCCACCTGGAGTACTGTGTCCATCTTTGGAGTCCTCAGCACAAGAAGGACATGCTCCTGTTGGAGCAGGTCCAGGAAGATGATCAGAGGGCTGGAGCACTGGTCCTATAAGGACAGGCTGAGAGAGTTGGGGTTGTTCAGCCTGGAGAAGAGAAGGCTTCGGGGACACCTTATAGCAGCCTTCCAGTATCTGAAGGGGGTCTACAAGAAGGCTGGAGAGGGATTTACACAAGGGCATGTAGTGATAAGATGAGGGGTAATGGCTTCAATCTGGAAGAGGGGAGATTTAGATTTGATATCAGGAAGAAATTTTTCACTGTCAGGGTGGTGAGGCACTGGAACAGGTTGCCCAGAGAAGTTGTGGCTGCCTCATCCCTGGAGGTGTTCAAGGCCAGGTTGGATGGGGCTTTGAGCAACCTGGTCTAGTGGGAGGTGTCCCTGCCTATGGCAGGGGGGTGGGAACTAGATGATCTTTAAGGTCCTTTCCAACCCAAACCATTCTATGAAAACAGACTTTGGGCCAACTGGTGACTTTCACCACAACTTTAAATTATATTTGTAACCTGGTTCCTTTGAATTAGTTAGTGAGTCAAATCTTCACTGGCAGTGAGATGCAGTCAGTGCTTAGAAGGAGCAGGTAATTACGCCATTATTAGAAAAAAATGTATGGGTGGGGTATCAGGAGGAAGCAGTTTTGCTTAATCTACTGGTTATAGTCTCATCCCCTTCTCAGTAAGTAAACACACAGCTCCCCTATTCCCCCTCGCTTTTCCTTGTTAGTCAGCTCCACTTACATCTGTAGTTGGTGTTATTAAGAGTCTATTATGGATGTTATCTCCCCTTAGGCTGCACTGGATCATACCTTGAAGGTTCAAGGCGTTCCATCTGCCTTATATTAATTACCACTTTTATTCCTTATGATTCTGTGTCCTTCTAAGGGAGTTTTTTTAATATTGCTTCTAAAGGACAATTTCCTATAGTAAGATATGTAAGCATAAGGCATATATTGATCTTTTCATGACCTTTTCTAGTAATAACATGTGAGATGTACTGCTACCTTGGAAGAACAGAGTGCATCTTCTTGACATCATGGAAGATTAAATATTGCAGTGTGAAATGTGTAGTTCATTTAAAGGCATGTAAATACTCTTTACAGCACTTAACTTTAGACAAAGATGGGGGGGTAAAGGAAACATGGTAAACTTGCAAAAACAACCAAACAAAAAAAAAATACTAACACCCCCCCCAACCTCAAGCAAGCACCCCACCCCCCAAACACAAGAAAATATGAATATTTTAAGATTGTTTGGAAGACTCGCAAAAATGAAAAGCCCCAGGAAATAAACTCGTGCATCTGTTCTATGAGACATTGTGCTACATCCCATCATTTATAACACAGTTTTAAGTAAGTGTTTGCCAATAAAATCTAACAGTAATTATATTAGTAATTAATAATGCTAGTAACTTTAGTAGGGTTACAAATACTGTACTTCTGTACAGTGTTCTGCCAAAAAATATATGCATATATTTTTACTTATTATCCACATCTCTCTCACGAGAAAACCAGGCAAGGGAAGTGTTTTGCTTGGCAGGCTAATGTCTCTCAAAGTCTGCTGGGCTGCAGTTTGGGGTGCTCTGTAAAGGCAGCACTAGCTTCTCTCTCTGTTACCTCTGTCCACACCTAATTGTTTCATTTCCTTTACTGATGACCTCCTTGTGCTAATGTAAAGCAGTGTATGGTATACGGTGAGACAACTGTGGGCTTACTACAGAATGGGAAGTCACCTGTGGAAAGCTGAGGGGCATGTCTGCACTGGGGCTTTGCTGGTGTGCTCAGTTGTGCATTGGTGGTGCTCCAGAACTAGGTCAAAGCTGCTGTGTTGTTGCAGGAGTACTGCATTCATCCTAGAAAGCCCAGTAAGAATAGCTGAGGACATTCCTCAGCAATTACTGTCTGAATTTTCTTGCCTCAGCAGCTATGCAGCTAGTCTTCCGGCTTGGATTTGTTAACTCCAGTCTCACTAGTATTACAGATACATCTAAGCAGAAGTGAAGAATAGACTTAAGTGTTGTGATTCTCCTGCATGTCTTTTCTTCCTTGCTCTTTCTCTTCGCACCTGATTTCCATCTCTTCCCAGCTACCAGCCTAATAAATGAATTCAAAACTCAGAGCAATGAGCCAGCAGGAAGGGTATGCTTCCTTAGAGGCAGGTCTGGACTTCATTTTCGAGTTTTCTGTGAAAACTCAAATCTTCACATGCACAGGAAAGAAGGACAGCGCCTTCAGAAGAGGAAACCTCTAGACACAACTTGTATTTTACTGCGTTACTTCTAATCACACGCTGCAATGTGTTAAGCCCTCAGAAAGCCAAATGTCATCTTACACTGACTTGCATCTGGTTTCTCTTCAGGCTATTTAACAGAAAAATGCTGAAAATCTTCAGATGATGGAATACATCTCTCTCAGCCTCAGCTCTTTGAGCTTCCTCTGGAAATAAACTAGGGAGAGCTGTCTTGGTGAACAGACCTACTGCACAATAGTGACTGCTAAAGATACAGATCTAATTAGGATATAGTCCTAATTAGAATGCATTGGAAAAGTTGACCATATGGTGATAAAGATGGATAAAATGTGAAACCTTCTTGCATAGTGTAGAAAAGTACACTTTTATTTTTTTAACAATCTTTAGGGATTCCTGGCTGCTTTTTTTTTTTTTGTTTAAAAACCTAGGGAAGTACCACATTTTAAAGCTGAGGACACGGAGTACTTGGGAACGCGGTGGCCTATGCCTGACCTGGAATAGATGTGCTCTGTAACAAAGCAAAGCTGAGGAAATTGTAGAAACCTTTGTTTTGTTTTGTTTCTAAGAGATGCTGTAACTGGCTGCACTTAATAACACAGGACCTGGAACCAGTCCAGGGAGAATCATGATAAAACCACCCCCACCCTCCACATGCACATGTAAGCATTTAAACACAAGATACTTTAAAGGCACACCATTTTGGAATACTTATTTTCTGTTATTTTGCACCTGCCACTCCCCTTCATCTTTCAATATGAATTGTCTCCTTTGGAAAGTCACAGCTTCTGTGTGAGTGTATTCTTGTTCACAAATGTTGCTTTGCTTTTTCTTAAAGGAGAAATACTAGTGCAGTGTGAAACCTTGATTAATGTCAAGATTAATACCCAGTGATTCCTAGAAATGGTTTGTTCTTTTACCTGGTTTAGGATGAGCCCTATTTTTCTTGGGACGCGGCTATAAAAAATAACCAGAAATTGAGAGGCATTACAGTATTTCACAGCTAGAAGCAGCTTCAGACAGACTTACTTCATCCCAGCAGCTGCCTGCTGGCTGTTAACTTTGCAAATACCCTTGTTACAGAAAATGTGGGTAACTGTCCTGAGACTGAGTTCATTTACTGCTCTCATTTAACGGCTGTAGAAAATGCACTGTGGAGGCTATTAGAGGGGAAACCCCTGCACAGAAGGGTTATGTCAGGTCTTCTGCTTTGTCTTTTTGACCTCAAAGGACAGAAAAGAGTAATGCAAGTGATACAAAAAAACCCACAAACACTGGGTATCGTTCTTAGTATCTTTGATTTATAGACATAATTTTTCTGGTTCTAAAGACGATGCTGCATCAGAGCAAGCTTAAGATCTTGCTTAAGTTAAACTCATTGTGTGTGAAATAATGGTATTTTTATCAGAATGGTTTTACAGACCAGTAAAATGAAGGGCTGAGGGTCAGGTCACGTGCCCCATCAGCATGCCCAGGATCCCCACAGAATGGCTGTGATATAAGCAAAATTGGTTGCTGAAGAGTTGCAAGCAAGTACCCAGGCACTTGCAGGTGTCTAGTATGATTTGCTTGTCTTCCCCTGCCCCCCTTCTCCCTCCCTTCTTTTCAGCATGTTAACTTTTATTAGGTATTTGATGCAACTACCAAAAGCAATCATTTCTGATGATTCATTATAGGTTTGGGGATATTTTATACAAAAATCCAATGTTTGTACACAGTGAAGATAAATATGCCAGTAAACTTTATAAAATAGTCTTTAGCTGTCCTTCTGCGTTACTAATAACACTTAAAAAAAAGTAATTGATTAATTTGATCTACTTTTTATTGGACTAGTGATTAGAATCACTATTTTCCCTCACTTGATAGTTTATTTCACTTTGATTCTTCTGGACTAGTACAAGGCTTATCTATCTTTTTATTCCCCTAGTGACACATTTAATGGAAAAGACAATGTAGCCTAAGCATTTAGATTTTGAAAAATTACTCTGTTTATTTTCTTCTAAAACAACCATAAACATGACTGAGCTACTTGAGTTTTATTCTGTAATAAATGAAGAAAAATAAATATCTGATAAAGACTGACCCAAATTCATACATTTGTAGCTCACTCACTTCATTGACATTACTTCAGGAATGATGATGTCCCTAGAAATGTACATGCAAGCTAGATTATGGAATTCTAGCTAATATATTCTCTATAAATCTGTATTAGTTTTGTTTCAAATATTGTATTAATAAAATTATAATTATTAAATAGACTAGCATTTAATATGTTTCTATTTAACCGCTTGATTATTCATCTTAATGCCAGACATGTTTCTAAAAATCATTTCTAATGTCATTGCTTAAACTCTAGCCAAGAACAGGCAGTATTAGCCTTTTGACTAAAGTCTCTGAGAGTCCTTCAAAGGTTTCTTTTCTCTTGCCAAAAAATGCGGAAAATACATGATGACAATAATTCAAAAACTTCTGTGGTCTAGATAGCTCAGACAAACATTTAATTTGTAATGCAGACAGGCTAGCTGATGCACAGTTAATCTTCTTTGGGGACATGAGCTGTTGCTTGTGTTTTGGCTTTCTGTAAGTACTTATATACTTCCTTCCTCCTATTTAATATATCTGTGAATAAATGGAGAATGTGAGTAAGAAAATGTGAGTTTCTGGAGAAGAGCTCTGTACCATGAATGTATGCATACGTACCGTGGGGGTAGATTATCCGTAGTGCATGGGCATGGATAACTTCCAGATACAACTAGTCGAGTGTGGAATAGTGCAGACTCGTAACCTGACATTAACAGTCTGCTTTGAATGCTGAAGTTAGTAGGTACTTGGTATTTCCAGACTGTGTTGAATATTAGATTGCTTTGAAGGCTTCCTGTTTTCCTGCATGTCCTCAACTGAGTTTAAAGGGCTTCTACTAAAGGGTTGTTATGGTTTGAGGAACCCAGAACAATTTATTGTCATTCAGACAGTTATTCTCTCACCTGATGACCCCTCCTCACCCAGGAAAGGGAATCAGAAAAACAAGGAAAACCAAGGGTTGAAATATAAATAAATTTAATAGAATAAGACTAAATAATTAACATTAATAATACTAAAGAACCAATATTGATCCTGATACCAATATAAAATACACAAGGATTATACTCAACCCATTCTATCGGGGAGGAAGTTGCGCATTCCCAGCAGTGACAGAAAATGTGGGACACTGTGAGCGCTATGGCTTCGGGAGGAAGGGAAGGGCTCAGGAGTCCAGCACTGGGGCAAGAAGTTGTCAGGATGGCAGCCATCATAGAAGAGGAAAAACTCCCTAGCAAGCTTTCTAATTTCTATTGAATGGGATGAAATAATCCTGTTGGCCAGTTTGGGTCAAGTGCTTGGCTCTTGCTCCTCCTCATCCCTGCACCTCTGGTGAGCTTGAAAACATTGAGACCTTGAAACCCCCATACCATAGCTGGCTATAAAGTAAATATTTTCACAAATTCAGGCACTAGATAGAGTCTTCTAGAAACACAGTTTTCCCAAACATTAGAAGAGACCTTACTGAAAAGTAAAACTGCTGAAAGAGAAATTAGTCTTGTGTCACTCAAAACAAGACAGGGGTAAATTCAGTTGTATGAGTCACTTTCACTTTTCATTTGGAAACTTGAAATACTCCTAACTTGGAAAACAAGCAGGTATATAATGATGATGAGTCCTGTTATTACTCCCTTTGCCAGGTACACAATCTAGAGCTAAGGTTTTCTGCCAAGCAAATAGTTTTTACAGGAGCATAGGTCCTGTGTTCAGGGGTTTTACCGAGATTAATTTGAAATGTATTGTCAATCCCTTGCACCTCTCTCTGTTCTTCTCCCTGTTAAAACAAAAAACCCCAATGTTGTGGTTTAGCAACTAGAACCATGCATCTGTTCACTCATTCTCCCCTTGCCTCCCCCAGTAAGGTAGGGAGAAAAAGAAAAAAAACAACCAAACCCTCCTGGGTTGACGTAAAGGCAGTTTAATAGAACAGTAATGGAAAAGAAAATAAGAAAGGTAAAAGTATATCCAAACAGAGTGATGCAATGCAATTGCTCACCAGCCAGTGATTGATTGCCCAGCCTGTCCCAAGCAGAAATTGTGGATTCCTGCCCCCTGGCCAACCCCCATTTATATACTGAGCATGACATGTATGGTATGGGATATTCCTTTGGCCAGCTTTTCCTATCTGTGCTGCTTCTCTGCTTCTATGGGAAGCTGAAAGTCCTTGACTTAGTATAAGTATTACTTAGCAACAACTAAAGCAGTATGTGTTAGCAACATTATTCTCATAGGAAGTCCAAAACACAGCAGCTACTGGGAAGAGAATTAACTCTATCCCACCTGAAACCAGGACAACCAAAAAAACCTTTTTGTCCCAAATTCACTTGTATCTTGGGGAAGATGCAAGAATCAGTTGCTTTTTTTTGTGTTTTTCTTGCATGCTGCAGAAGCTGCTGTTTCTAGGAGGAAACTGAGCTTTAAAAGAATAGGAGACTGCTGCTTCTGATAATGGAGTTGTAGTTTGTGGAGAGGAGTTGGTTAATGGAAATGATCCATCGCAGCTCCATCAACCTTTCCATTATGAAAACTTTTTATTAAATGCTTGTAATGTTGATTGATAGTAAATATTGGGTCTCTGTTCACTGATTCAATGCGAGGCTGCAGCACAAGATTTCTCCTGCAGCATGCAATTAACATGAAAATTTGAGCTCATTTTCAATTATTTTAACCTGTCAGCTTCTGATTCACCACACCAAACTTCAAATTACATTACCTCTCTGAAATCTTACTGAAGATAAACAAGGTCCTGTCTGAAAAATTTCAATAGAGCTCTTAAACTTTATACTTCTGTTTGGTACTACTGATTTTCCTTTTACCCCTGGGGACAAAAGCAAGAGATGGTGCAATGATTTAAACAAGAAAGGTTCCCAGTCCCACTTGAAATTCAAAGCTACTACAAATGCCCTCTGGAAGATGACAGAGCTGATATCGGATGCCAAACAGCCCCATAGTTTAAGGAAAAGAGAGGGTGCTAAAGAAAACAAGGTGGAGAATGCTGCGCTTTAAAAGGGCCCTCAGAAGTTTTTTAGCCTTTTCCTTATGAAATTGAGAAACCTGAGAAAAGTCTGTGCTTTTGAATCATAAGTAGTGCACTGACTGTGCAGAGCAGCACAGTGTGGGGTGAGAGGAGAAGTTTCTCATGGGTTTTGGAGGTGCTAGAGTGCTAATCAACAAATTCTGTAATTTTCCTACGTGCATTTGAAGCAAGGAGAATTGGGTGTAACTTGTATTGAAATTCTAGTTATTCTATTTATTACTTAGCTGTGTGTCGGGAAATAATGACTATCAAGTCTGGTGTGGCTGTAGATTTGCCAGATGATTGTTAAGGACTCATTTGCTGACTGAAAATAAAAGAATGAAGCCTTTTTGGGAAACGGAATAGTTAGACATGAAACTTCTCCCAAGAAAAGGATTGTTTCAAGCTTCAAATTTTTCAAAACACTTCTGATAGTTGAAATATTTTTCTGCATATTCAGTTACTTTTAAATGTGTCTAATCTTATATTTGTAAAATGTATTCATCTATCCAGTGGTTCATATTGAATTATTTCAAGACATAAGTTATTCCTAGATATGTTTAAACAGATTGAATCTAATGATCCAGAACAATTTTAATTTCTTCTATTTTTGTCTCCAATTTTTTGAAATTTAAGTTTTCTGATTTCATCATGGGCATATTCCCTCCCCCCCCCTTCAGTTTTCATGAGATAGGAATACTAATTTTCAGCCAACCCAATTTACTAGTCTTTGATAAGGTCAGTGTCTGAAGCTATCTCGGATAGCTGGTCCACAAAAAAAAAATCCTAAGTATGGATGTAATATAAATATGCTTATAAGTATGTATACATGTGCAGTTAACTGGTAGAGCTCATTATGCAATGAAAGAGATTAATTCCAATAACTTAATTTATGGACACTATTAACAAATAGGAAATTGGAGTATTATTCAGTAACACACAGAGTTGGTTGAAAAATGAAAGCTTATCTCGGGGAAGAACTTATTGGACAACAACACAGGCATATAGATCAACTCTGTTACTGGTGAATATTAAGAATCAAAGCTGAATTAGTATGTTAGAGTTCAAGGCAACCACTTGTTTTCCAAGGGTACTCTGTATTGACTATTGCCCTACTGACCTGTTCCATGGCAGGAAAAATGAGTGATCATTTGCAGTAAAATATGGTGAAACTACCTGCAATCCTGTTCAATTTCACTCGGCCTTCTCAGTAAGACTGTGCTTTCATGCTACATTAATTCTGAACTTAATTGAATGCTGTCATCTGTGTGCCATTTCACTGCAAGGGCTTAGGCTGAAAAAAAGAGCTTTAGCTGATGGAGTAAAGGAACGTGTTGGCAATTTCTTCTTGAAATTAAGTATGCTTCTTTAACAAGTATGCCCACATGCTACCTGATCAGACTAATCGTGAAAGTTGAAGTAAAAGCAACTAAAATGATCTTTTATTGTTAATTTAGCTATGCCATTAAATTCTCCAAGTATTAACAAGGATTATACGTAAAAAGCATTTGACAGGCACGTTTCTCTGAATTTCCAGCTACTGTTGTATCTCTTATCATATCCTGATTGCAGGAATCAATTTCTCAGTAACAGAATAGCACATATGTAAAACAGGAGCATTCTGGGGCCTGAGTTGCTGGTTTTGTTTTTGATTCCTGTGGTTTGCAGTTTTTTTTATTGATCTCAAGAATGTTTAATCTGAATATATGTGTGTGTATTCTTTCTGAGTGTTGAGAAGGCTTCAGGGTAACTTCAGACAATGGTTCCCAAGACAGTGTTTCCTAAACAATTTTTGTTTGAGAGCCGCTGTGGAGCTTGCTGCAGAAATGGTTCCTGTCATATCTGGTACGCTCGGTTACCTAGGGGAGCTCTCTGTTCACATGATGTGATCTGTGAACTATTTGGGAAGTAGGAAGCATTTTATTAACTTAGCTTAGCAAGTGCAAATATATGTAAGCCTGTGAAACGTGGCAGACTTGTTTCTGTGCTACTGCAAACATTAAAGGAGTTATTTAAATCACATTGAAGTCATGGTGAAACTCCCCTTGCATAATGCAGGAGCGATAGCTATCACCCTTGCCCTCCTGGACAAAAGTATCTGTATATACAGCATGCTACAGTGATCAACATATTGATAAATAAGGCTTTTTTGCTGTTGTCTCTTTTTTTTTTTTTTTAAAGGAACTGTTGGCAATGATCCTGCTAGGGCATGGAGATCATTAAAAGGGCATAGTGATTTCCTTTTGATTACAAAATTAATTAAATTAATTGTTACATTATTTAATAATTTGTCAAGTTGTGCTCTCAATACAGATAAGCACATTAATGTCATTATTTTGCTAGAATAGACTAAAACTTAACAGTTCATTATTGTTTGTAACTAGAAAGCTGTGCGTTTTAACAAATCACTAATGCTAACATGCCTTTTTAAACATAACATTTCTTTAAGTAAAATTATCCAGTGATGAAGTTTGTTGCCTAGTTTATTCTATCATTTTATAGGATGGATCTCCTAATCATGATTTAAATTTGTCTCACACGTGTGGAGCTATAGAATATTTTCATTGAAGTACCTATGTTTAACGCACTTAGTCTAGTGTATGAGACTGGAGATTATGAAAAAGTTTTTTGTTCTGAAAAAGTACAAAATGTGCCACCTGATGATAATATAGATATGTTTTCACAGGGAGATTCATTTTTATCTATGTATATGGTTGTTTTTTTTTCCCAGAGCTTATTGGCTCATTATAACTCCTGTAGTTGAAACCATGTTTTGTTCCTTATAAACGCAATCTCCAATGAAGCCGTTTGACACTGGCCTTTTCTGAGTTGCATTCATTTATTAAGCAACTATTCTGTTGTGAACACTGTACTTTATTAAACGTTATGTTTTTGTAATTGCCTGGATTTTGATTAACCAGTGTTGAAATACTATACCTGGTTAACTTTATCTTTTACAACTTTCATCAGTAGATGCTTTGTAGGTATACCTGGAAAAGAATGTTCAGATACAATTAAATGAGTTCTTGTCTACAGGTACTATAGTTAAAGTAATAAGAACAAGCCTAACAATGTAAACATTCTTTTAATATTTTTTATTTTACACAGACTTTCTCTTTAGTATGAAATGAATATTTTTATATACTTCTAAATATAATTTAGTACTAGTATCACTTTTTCTAGAATCTATTTAGTTTTGCATCATCAATATGCAATATTTGGTATATCTTGTTGTATCTGCTTCTATCCTATTCTGCAGTTGTCCCTGATACTAACTGCTCTATGTATTTTTTTCACTTAATTTGCAGCCCAAACTTTTGGCTGATGAGTGTTATTTGTGGTCTTCCTTATGCTAATAAGGAAAGACATAGTGATCAACCAAGTACAGCATTTGAAGTCAGAATCCTTAGTTTCGTTCCTCTCTCTGTTCAGTTATTTCCAAGCTCCTTTCCTTTGCTTGAAATAAAACTGCCACCGACATTGTTTCTCAGCTGCCTTCTATGAAGACAGACCCTAACTCCAAATACTTGAAATGTGTCACCTTTGCTAAAGCAGAGTCCAGCCTGAAATCAATCTCGGTGACAAAAGCAGAGTTCCTGTCCGCAAGATTCATTTTCTAGTGAGTAAAATTTACAAAGAGAGTGGCTGAAAATTTGTCATTGTAGAGCAGAGTTAGGTTCCAGCAAGAGCAGAATTATTCCTCAGTTCCAATTCCAGCTGGAATTTTCAGCAGAAAAGTAACTGTCCCTCTTACTTACGTGAACAATATCTCCCAGAATAGATTCTGCCAGCCCTTTTTAGGGATTACAAGTTTTATAGGCTTGGAATAGGTAATTTTTCCTTTCATTTGTACCCAGCAGAGCAGAAAATGCTATAAAGCCATTGAATTAATAGGTTATATAACAGCCTTTGTATGCTTCTTAAACTCTGTTCTCATCCATGGTCATTGAGCATTGCCCACTTTCTGATTTCTATACACCCATGGGACATATACCTTAATCCAAAAGCTTGTAACAGAGAATCCGTAACTGGTAAAATTCATGATGCTCTTAAAGAAACAAAAGAAAACACAACAATTGTGGGTTTTGAGGCAATTTTGGGTTTTATTATAAGGGAAAATAACATACTTTTTGAATGCTATACAAAAACATTGTAACATGCTTTTGTTAAGTTTTGGATTTTTTTACTATTGAGGGAGATAAACAGGAGGCTTTGCAAATTCCGGTATCTAAAAAGCTCTGTGCTCATTAGCCTTGCTATGAAGAATGTAAACCAGGTATTTCTTGGTTTCCTTGACTTCTCTTCAGTTCCCAGATTCTCATCTTTTCTGCTTATGGCTTGGAATGCAGTTGTGTTAGATGTGTATTATTTACTTATTATGTTGGATAAGGAATATACTAATTATTCTAATATTACAATTGTCTTTCGATTACATACATCATCAAAAAATCCAGCTTTGGGCCGAAGTTCTATAGTAATAGAAAAGGTGGGAGCAACCAGTGTTGTCATGAAGAACAGATTATGTAAACAGGAGGATACAAGAAGTGAGAGGAGAATGGGGGAATACAAGTGTACAATAAAATGTTTCTGGTTAACAACACAGCCTGCTGTCTCATTCGCGCTGCCTTAAGGCAAGACTGACTGACTGCTCAGTTAACAAGCTGAAGAATATCTACCAGAGCCTGGGGCAATCGGCAGGTTGGAGAGATTATCTAAAAGACAAATGGGTGACAGGACATTCAGAGGAATGTACCACATGCGATTGTTTTCCGAGCAGTATCAGTCTAAACAATACTTTTCCAATAGGAGAATGGACTTCTATAATTCACTCAAATTTGGTTAAGACAATTTTGGAATAAATGTATGTAGATGAGACTCTCTTCAGATTCCTGTGCTTAAATTGTTTATAGGGTTAAATGTCTTAGTCATACACAGGATACACAGCATATGTGATTGTACAGATTTGGGGTGGCTTGAAACCTCCGAAATACCTTGTCTGTATGCCAATGTCTCCTTTTCAAAGTTTAAGGTGATAGTCTGCCTTTTGTTTTAGATATTAGATAGGTTCCTGCTTGACTACTGGTACAATACAGCAATGGACAAAGTTCTCAGTTAAGACCTGCTTATTTTAAAAGTCCTCTGTGATGCTAATTGCGCAGTTATGATGCACACTTTTATTTTTCACATGACATTATACACATGCTGAAACTGGCTATGTCACTGGAAACCATTGCTACATGCTGATGCCTTCTTCCCTTTCTCCCTCACCCTTTCCTCCTTCAGAGCTGTATGAATTGGTTCATTTGTTTAGGTATTTGTTTCTAGAAAAACTTACTTTCTGATAGCTCAACTTGCTACATGCCTTCACAGTGCAGAAAAGAAAAAGAGCTATCATATACGAAGTTGTACTTGATCTGTTTACTTCCTTAAACAAAAGGAATAGTAACAGTAAAGAAACATAAATGCTAGAAATAAATGTGTTTAGAGCTGAATAATATCTGTTCCCTTTCCATGTGTATTTCCTACTGAAACATATAGATATTGTATAAGCATCTATAATGCTAATTGTATGGCTGGGATTGTTTTGGGTTTTTTGTTTCTGCACAAATGTCACTTTAAGACATGGAGGGATTCCTTATAAAGGTAGAGTCCATTACTTTCCATGAAAAATTTCTTTTATCAGTTTTCCCGCACAGATCCTGGAAAAGAATTGTTTAGAGACAATCCTGAGGTGGGGGGGGAAGTCAATAAAGCATTAAAACAAGCAAACTGCAAACCCTGCCTCTTGCAGAGTCTTTGGTGGGTGGAATTGATAGTAACCGTTGAAATCTACTGGAAGATTAATTATTTCTACTTTCTGTAGCAAAGGGGATCAGATACTGTGGGATGAACAGCATTGCCAGATTCCATGTAGGTGCTTGTAGATAACACAAAAGAGTGATAATGTAGAGGTTTAGGGGTTACTGGCTTTAAAGTATTTGCATTATAGGTCTCTTATTCCATTTTCTACAACTTTCTACAAGGACTGTGAAATACAAAGCATTCAACTACCTCGCTGCTTATAAACACACATCTGGTTGAGTCTTCCCATAGCAAAATGAGATAAAAGCAGATGAAACTTTTTTGGGAGGAGGGGAAGGCTACAGAATCATGGTTCACTAGGCATCACTGATAAATCAGCTTTTGGGAACTGAGGGGAAGAGGAGGACTTGGACACTATCTGGATAATTTTATCCTAATGGGCTGAAGGTCAGATGCTGTATATGGCAGTAATTAAAATATTATGTTACAATTCTAAGAATGGCAATCTGTTTTTCTAATCAATAAACAGTGTCAAACAGCTGAAGAGCTGCAAGTTACAATTCCCCGATCGCATGTATGGGGCTATTACATTGCAACTGCATAGTTAATCAATTGACTAACATCTGTGAAACGTCTCTTCTGTTAGATGCTGAGAGATTTTCTCTGTTGGATAAATTCCTGAAGAAGACTGAATGCTGGTAAGCTTCAGCAAGGCTTTGAAAAACGCTAATACAGTTTCTGTTTCTACCAGTTGGAAATTGGAGTTGAAAAGTGGCTGAATTTGTGCTGTTTTCTTGAGGCCAGTGTTGCATGGAAAGGGATCTGGATTTTTCTAGGAGAGGCACACACCAATCTGGGGAAAGAAGAGAGGAAAATGATACTATTCAAATGGCTTATTGGCCTTTTTCATGGCAAAGTAAAAATATGAGTTGCATCACTGGATATTACTTGGGAAGAAAACACTGTGGCTCAGCAATCAATGTTTTTAAAATACATTGTCAAAGGGATTCACCTTCCAGCATACTCCCGTAAACAAACTAAAGGAAAACCCTCCATAGATTCACTAATTAAGATATTTACATCATAGTTGCTGAATTGTTCAAAGAGGCATTTCTATTCTCAGGTTGAATTATCTGAAGACAATCGAGATATTTCATGGTAAAAAGTTGGTTCTTGTGGTATGGCTGCTGGCTGGCAGAAAGCCAATTAGAGTCAAAGAGTGTGAAAATCAGATAGAGATATCTGTTAAGGATGTTGGTAGCTCTGCTTCCTACAAAAAGCAGAGTACACAATGGATCTAAAATAGATGCAGGAAAAGATCATGGACAAAGCGTCTGATAAATCAGCAAGGAATTACATTAAGAATTAAAAAAGAAAAAGGAAAATTGGTATTTACAGAAAAATAAGTTATGTCTTTCTGCCCATGAATATTACAAGTGCAGATGAACGAAAGTGCCTTAAGAGGGGGTGGGTACTGCCTTGATAAAGTAGGCATTTTAGGAGCATGAAGAATGCTAGAAAACCAACGGCATCCTGTGACAGCTGGATCGAGCACAAACTGCCTCGAGTGAAAGGTGCTTTTTACAAGGCCCCTAGGATGTTTTAGAAATGGAGAACACCATTCAGTTGAGTCTGTGCAGGAGCTAAATCCTAGCCTGTATGAAAGTAAGTTTTTTTGCAGAGTGCTTGTGCTGACCTTCAGATCAAGAGAAGGTGGTGGAGGAGATCGTGTGGATGAAAAATGGTGGACATTGGACAGGCAGGAAAATCTAACCTATTCCTTACAATAGGGCACCTTGTGTACGCTCATCCCATAAACCAGCCAAACGAAGCAATCAAGAAAGGTGGAAGCTCCAGCAAATGTTATGGCCCTTTGCAGTGATCGCCGCCTTGAGCGCTTCCCTCCATAGCCAGAGTGAAGGGAGGCTGCTCTGGGCAGGAGTCTGCCTCTGCTGCAGCGTTTAGACCAGGGTGGTAGTGGTCACAGTGAATTGAATTAGGATGGCAACACTGGCAGAGAGATGCCAAGGTGGAGAAGTAGGGGCCCTGTCGAGCTAGGCACACTGAGCTGCTGGCCTGGCCTCCACCTGTCCCCAGGGAGGTGCTCAGGCCTGGGGTGCCCCATTCCCTGGCCGGGGCGGTGGGTTGAACCCTGCCCTGCCAGCCCGGGGAGCCCCCGACCCCTGCGGTGCACCAGGGCACTGTTAAGGAGAGCAGCCAGGGAGGCTGGGACATGTCAGCACAGTTATGCAAGGAGGGGTCATGGGGGAAAGACAAAGCAGGTGTGGGAGCTCTCTGAGGAGCAGCACAGACGCTGGAGCCATAGAAACTGCCATGGGGGGATGCAGGGCCCATGTTGCCAACTCCAACATTTTGTAGTCAATCTGATGGTTTAATTTGCTGTGTAAGTGCTGGGATTATCAGGTTTCTTTAATGTTCTTGGTGGACAGCCGTTCTCTGCTGCAGGAGACAAAATACACACTGAGTTCCAGCTCATTTGCAGCACTGGGGCTTAACTCCCTCCAGAGCAAACACCCAGTCTGAGGTTGGAGAGAAAGCCTGCACCACAGCAGGCTCTTCCACTCTGCTCCGCAATACCAGTAGTTGCCTTTAGTGACTATTGACTTTCAAAGAGGAAGTATCTCAACAGAAAATATCACCTGACTGAAACTTAGAGGCTTGGGAGATAGATTTTATAGCTAAACTAGAACATAGGGCTTTTTAGATCTATTTGCAATTAGCTCAACAGCATGTTGTCCTTGTACTCTAGTGTTTTATATTTCTTATAGACTCATGAAAACATCTTGTGTTTGGTTTTTAATTAAAGTAACCAATATATTATATTTATTTTGAAACTAGCTTAACAGCTGCAAGGTATCTGTGAACTTTTGGGGCAGAAACTAAGCATGGTACAATACCACTATGACTCCAGAGGGGATTGTCTCATGGTTGGCATTAAAAGCCCTTATAATCTGGCTATGCTAGAAGGGGGTACAATACGTAATCCAGTTCAGATAACTAACTGTGATGTGAATAAATTTGAAAAGTCAAACCATAAAGACAGCATGGTTTCTGAGTTCATATTTGCTTTCAAAAAGTGGATGCCTCTTCAAAGTTGTTGGCCTTTTTTGAACTGCCTTTTACAGATCATACGAATGGTATTTATCTTGCCCTATATGCTAGGACAGAGTAGAGTGAATTTTGTAGTTGACAGTCCCACCAAAACTGTCCCTGTGATTTTCTGTTCAGAAGAGGTGTGCTTAGCTTCATTGTCTTCTGGCACTTGTGGCACTTCAAAAGATGAAGACAAAATGAAAAAACAAACCAAAGGGTGATTGTGCTGGCACAGAAGATAGAAGTGGGAGTTCATTCCCTCAAACTTTCTTTGCCACTTTGGAAAATCATTTAGGCCTGATTCTGAAAAGAACTAAAAGCCTGAGCCCTCCCCCCTCAGTGAGTTTAGTAATCTATGTTCCTTATGTTCCTGGGTACTTTCAGACTTGGACTTTAGTCACTCCTTGTCTTTGTTCCTCATCTTATCTTACTGGATAGGACCCTGAGGCACTATGACAATCAGGGAAAAGATGCTAATGGTAGAGGATAACTAACCTCACTTATTCACCATCTGCTGTCCCATCATTAATTGCATGTGGAAGGACTTCATTTTGTTGGAATCATGTGTCTATATAGTGCTTGTTGTATGGGTATTATGTGTTTTTCAGAGTTCTCTTACATTTCAGGGAGCAGTGTACTGTATACCTTTAAACTGATTCTTAGAATAACTTCACTTCCATCAAGCTGTGTTTATATTAGGATTTAAATAACTCATGAATGCTTGAAATCTGATCGGATACATTTCTACAGGCATTCACACAGAAAAAAAAACTGATACTGGTCTTTTAAGGTTCAATCGGCTGCACCTCAAGGTGAATGAAATCTTGTCTTTTAGTGCATCTCCAGTACTCCTTAAGTGATTACACAAAAGGATACTAGGGAGATGGCATGATTGCTGGAAATTGCCTTAATAAAATGAAATCTTGTTTTGATTTTTTTAATGTGAAAAAAAGGCATTTTTTTTTTCTCTGAAAGACTGTGTATTGAGTTAAAGCAATATTGCAAGGTCTTGATACTTTTTCGTTGGAGTATAGTGCGTGTACCGGTTAATCAAGGTCGGCTTCAAGAAGCAAAGTGAAGTCTGTCAGAGGCAATATTTATGAATGGACTTTCACTCTGCTGTAATTGAAATTAATGTTGAGTCATCCTTTCCAGTAACTTCACAGGCAGACAAATTTGAGTTGACAGAGGGATAAAAGGTCTGAATGTAGGCTCTCCAAGAGATAGCTCAAAAAGTGGCCAGGGTTATATATCACTTCCTGAAATGATAATGCAAATGCTAATTGATCTAGAGATACTCCTGGAAGTCATGTAGCAAAAGCACGTCTTTGTTTTTTATCAGGAACTGCTATTTGCAGAGGGTGAGACAAAGAGTGCAGGTGGAGAAGTTAAGGATACTTGTTTTGAGGTTAAAGCGTACTTCCCATTAAAGTATACAGTAGCTGTATATCTTCATATGAAAGGTTAAAGCTATGGTTGAATATTATCTGCAATAGGTTTTATAATGTGTTATCTACATTTTCTTGTTATGTTGAATTACTAATTCACAGTATTTAGTCATCTTTTGTGAGATCTATTTTTATTAGATCTCAGCAAAACATCTGTGCTCCACTGGGACAAAAAAGATCATAAAGGATGAGGAAATACATAGGAATGGAACATAAAACATTTTGGCCATAGAAATAACTCAAAGGAGAAGAATGAATAATTTGGATCCATTTTAATCTTTTTCCAAGTCTCCATGTCCTGTGAACATACATTTTGGGGCATATTAGTGTAAATTAATAATCTGAAGACCTTGTGACAGCTTTCTATTCTAGAGGATACAGAACTAAGTATTATAAATAAATAATAAAAATAAAAAGAGCCTGCTTAAAACAAGTGGAGGAGAAAATGATATAACCACTGGAAACTTAACTATAAAGATCCTTGGGGTTTTTTGAGCCAATAGAAGTTATAGACAGCTAGGTTTGTTGAAACTTAGTAAGCTTATGTTGTTAACTGGAGCTAACTTTAAGTGGTTGAAAAACTGATTTCCATTAAGAAATAACAATAATACTCTAAAACTACCTTTTCCTAATCTCTGAGGCATGGAGTAAACTGAAAATTTCTATTTGTTAACATGTTGGTATGAAGCATACTGGTAAATAGACAGTGGTCGAATAAATGTGATAACTCTGAAAGATCTTGAAGCTCAACTTTGTTTTCAATTCTATCAATTATTTTGTCAGTTGTTGTTTATCAGTGGGGTCTCTGGATTTATTTGGAGTTTCCAGAGAAATATTTCTTGTTATATTTTCAGTTTTATTGAATGCCCTTTTGTTCCTGAACAAATGCTATGAAACACACAAACTAATATTTGCAGTTACTTTGTCTAAGGCATGCCAGAAATCTGTTGAAGCAGCATGAAGGCTTAGCATTAGAAGACCATAATAATAGTTTTCCATTCTGTGAAACTTGATAATGCCAATTTTATTTCCTTATTTTATAATATTGCTTACTTTACTGCTTGATTATCTCTGGATACTGAAGAAAAGGTTTTTGCTGAGCTATCAGTTGTCTGCTATGCCTTTCTCCTGGGTGTTAAATTAGTGTAGAAACCAGTAAGGTACCTGGAACTCCAGAAAAGCTGCTGTCCTCTTGGTTCTGGCAGCTGGGCATGCTTTAATAGTACGCTTTGTCTGTTTTTTTTCTTAGGAGACTCTTGTTAGTCCTTCTGAGCTCCTTGAGTCTTTTCTGATTTAAACCTTGTCCTCTGCTTACTTCTGTGGTTCGGTCAAATATCACCTCTGTTGCTTGGCTGTGATTTAACCATGTATTTCCTCCTTGTTTTTCTGCCACTGATAGCTCTACGCTACCAGTTATCCTGTAATTACCCAGTTATCATTAGAATGGGTTTTGATGAATTATCCTCTAACTCTAGCCACTATTTTTGGTATGCCCTGACATTCTTGGAGGGGCACTGTTTCTTTTATAAGCTGGCATGTCTCTCTACCTTATTACCTTAATTGGTGATGTCTCCTCCTAACAGGAGGACCATCTGGATCTTCCCAGGTTGCAAAAGAGTGTCTGTTTCTCTATTATATGGATCTTTTCTGCAGGTTTGTTTTTGGTTTTTTTTGAAACTTAGCACTAGGCAGGTACAAAATGCAACTGTGACAAGTGCATTTTGTATAGGTAAAGTGTATATCTGTGTTAGGAGATAGTACAGGTAAGCTTAATACCAGTGTTAACACATTTTATAACTCTGGTAAAGACTGCCATCAGATGCTATGTAGTGTGGGCAGACTGAATCAAACTATCTTATCATATGGAAGTTGTCTGACCATCGTTGTAATTTTTTTTTTTTCTATTTTCCCCTCACCTTTAAGTTAAATTAAATCAAAATATGTAATTTGAAGTATAGGTTTTTGCAGGTTTGACTTTTCCCTATAGAAACTTGGGTTCTTAAGATAATACATGGAAAAAAATGAGGCTGAGTATTATACTGTCATGTCTCTGACAATTATTTCCACATATGATTATTTCAAAAGCATACTTCTTCCTGTAAATTCCTCAAAGGGAATACTTGGTTTCAACCAACACTGTAGATTTTAGGCTGGTGATAACTTTTTTTTGAAGCATAATATATCCAGGAAAAAAAGATAAGAATAGTATATTCTACTTTTTCTCTACCTTATGCTATCAAATATCTTGCAAATTAAATTATATAGATGAGGTAGGAAGCATGCTTTTAAGCATTAGTAAGAGTCATGTCAACCAAAGGGGTAAAAATCTTGCTTATTAGGTGTGGAATAGACACTGGACACATAGGCTAATTTCTAAGCAAACTAGACAATTGAATGTGCACTTATTTCTGTTGCTGGGCAATTTTCTTTTGAAATTACATTACTAATTTGTCATAGCATTGTTTTCATTAGCATGTAGGTGTCCACTGAAGGGTTTAACCAGTACATCAATTTGCTGAAACAGAAGATTTTGGGCCAGTTGGATTATCACAGACTTAAAATTCTGTGGTGTGAGTGGGGACCATAAATGGCTAATAATATTTTTCATCTGCAGTGAGTAACGTAAGCTCCAAACAACCTGTTTAGAGATTTTGAAGTAATTTTTTTAATGACTTTTCTCTGGGGGGGAGGGGNTGGTTGGGGGGGGGGGGGGGGGGGGGGCTGTGAGGGAGGTGTGGTATTCATATCTTCAAAGCTCATTGTGAATATGTATTTCTAGTGAGATGCAAGTTTTGATCTGCTCTATATGGATAGAATATGTAGAAATTAGTACTTTAAATAGCAAGATTATCACGTGCTGCCTCAATAGCTAAGTATAAATGTGTCAGTCATCGCAGGTATATATTTGGACATATGTTTATTAGTTAGGAATAACAGGTTATATGTTTGCCTACATTGTTGTTGTCTATGGCTGTGTGTACCTCTGTCACATGAGCTGCCTCACACCCCTTGCTTTGGTTGGGCTGCATCGTAATTTGATGTTTGCTAAGTGTTTGGCTGTGCATGATGGAATAATTATCTGTGATTCTCCCTTGGGGACCCAGACTGTCAATGCAAAGCCAAAAGCACTCCAGAAGCAGAGGATGTGTGAGCCTCAGTTGAGAGCATAATTAGAAACCTTTTTATCTGGTGGGAAGTGCCCCAAGAAACAGTAGTAAACTTTAAATATAAACCTGATTGTTGATCTTTGAATTTGACTTCAGCATTTTCTGAATCCCAGATCAAGACTCACATTGTCAAAGATACGACTTTGAACAATAATAAAGTGGGGAAATGAAGTGTTCACATTTACTTTTATGTGAATGCAACTCAATTCTAGGAATAAGCCATCAATAATTATTTTCCTGAAAGAAGAGAAAAAACCCACCCCCAAACCAAAAAACAGTGAAGCTATGCAGGACTTGCTATTTAAGTCCAAAGCTGTCTTTGGAGGCTTGTGCTTATTGTGGGGCACATAGTTTAATAAGCTGCATACCATACCTGCCTGAATGTTGTGCTATTGCCATACAGACACTATTCCCAGTACAAGTACTGCATGACTTACTCAGCTGCACTAACACAACCTTTGTCTGTATGAGTGCGGAAGCTCTCTGTATTAAAGGCATACATCAGTCCTTATTTCCATATTTTATCAGAGCTACAGATGCAGTTCTTTGCATCTGAAAGTCTTTTGTTGCAGATTTTCACAGCATGTATTCTTGGGGCAACTGAAGTTTGGGATCTGTACCAAGCATTAGCCAGGCTGATGCTGCCTTATCTCAAGTCATGGATTTGTTCCTATCTGAATTGAGCAAAAGGGAGCATGAATAACATGAAAACTGCATGACTGTCCAGCTAGCTGGTCTACCTTGGTAGCCATAAAATCTCACATCTCATGCAGAGGATAAGCGAAGGAGAATTACAGCCTTTCAAAAAAGTGTTGGCAATAGCTATAAACATCTACTTTAATAAGAACATAGTCCTATTATTAATTGAAACATGAAATAATAGAATGGTTTTAGCAGAACTGAGGGCTACAATTTTACTCTTCGCTAAGCCCACCTTCATAAGCATTGATTCAGAAATTTCTTTTTGCTGTTACTAAAGAAATAGTCAAGGCTGGGTGTATGAATTGCTGTAACGCTGGACAGATGTAAAGAGCAGAGGGAGGTGTGGTATTCATATCTTCAACCAAAGGTATTGCAACCATTGGTATCTGGTATAACTGTGGACTTTTGCTGAGCAGTAGTTTTCCTGTTACTCGTTACTTTTGTCCCCCTTGTATGAGATTTACATCCATGGTGTGTCTTAATTTTGTCACCGAGTGGAGTTCAGCTGGACCACTGTGTTGAAACAATAACTGCTGAGTCTGAGTGTAGTCCTGCAATCTCCTTCACCCGCTCTAATGCTGGAGCAGTGAAGTATAGCTTCAAGATGCCTTCTACTGAGAGAAAACTGTTCTTTCATTGTTATTTTTTGGTGGGCTAGTATCTGGTAAATCAGCTTTCTGTTGAACGGATTTACCCTCTGGCTACTTGATTGTCAAATCTGATGCAAGAGAAGCAGCAGAGTGGTCAGAAAAAAATGAGTCTAGCCTCTTTCTGCGGTGGTCTGCAGGTCCCCTAGAATTGTACCTAACAGCAAAGTGTGACCTCAGATATAGTAATTTGATTGCTGTGGGATGCTCTAGCTAACTACTTTGGGATTTCTGTTTTATTAGAACATCAGAATTTGAGTAGACTTTTTCATAAAATTGTTGCTGTTTCTAGAGCCAGAGCGGATGATGATGACAACTTTGGCTACCTTTTTTCTGAACCTTAGAAAACAATCTTTTTAGGTCTTTCACTGAAAAGAATCAGCACTTCTTGTAAATCTTACTTTATCCAAATTGAACTGCTCTGAAATGAAGGAATGGGAGAGGAACAGACAGAATTTTGCAGTAATCTTTTCAGTTAGATGCTGGTGGCAGATTGAAACCTAGTTGCATCTGATTGGAGTATTGTTTTGCCAGGGAAAGATCAGATGATGCTTAGTTTTAAGCCCTTTTCCCTTTTGTTGCCATATTCTATGCTCTTGACATATAGGTTTTGATGTTAAAAATCTAGATGTTAAGGGACTAATGTTTGGTTCCCTGCGTTGATATAATTATCTATTTTCTATATAATTATGGATCTGAAGTCATGTTACCTCAGTTCATGGTGTGAAAAATAGTGATTTTCTTTCCCTAACTGCAGAAATTGCCATACTGAATGCAGTAAAACCGTGAGGATATTTGTAAAGTGACATATGTGATTTATGATACGTAAAATGGGCCTTAGGTTTTTGTTACAGTAGAAAATATTAGGAGAACGGTTTGTATAATCAGTCTTTATTGTCTTTTCATGGGATTATGGTAATTAAGGGCAGATTTATGGATTGTGTATGAATTGTAATTGTATAACAAATACTTTCTGATATTAAGTAATTTGGATTTACAAGAGCAGTTTTTACCCATTTTCTTGTGGTTCTCTATCCCTACCTATTTAAGTTTCTTAGGTCTTTCATGTTTATTGGCTGGACGGGTTTGCACTTCTCCATTGCCTGAGGCACTATGTGTTCATCTACGAAGTGCAAAGTAGGTGTAGAACATTCCTACTTTGATCTGAGGACCTATGGTGTACTTGGGACAGATGCAAAGGATTGCACCAACGCTCAAAAGTTACTGTTGTCCAGTATTCAGAGGTGATGCCATGCCTCACGTTGCATTGCATGGAAAAGGGGAAATTTTTTCAATAGCGTGTCACTTTTTGTTGGTGTAGCCATGGGGATTTGTTTCAGCTTCAATGACAGACATGAAATAAAGAGAAGCTCAGTTCAAGAAACGGTATGCCTTTGAGGTCCTCATTGAAATCTGCCACTTCTTACTGAGCCAAACTACATGACAATCAGTAGCAAATGACAAGGAAATTCATCGCCATGTTGTCTGTCACTATGGACTTTGCCAGGAGTTATTTGTCTCTTAACTGTCTAATAATTTGTAAAGGGCAGTAAAGCTGCATTGGAGAACTCCGTGGATGTGCCACATTATAGTTCATGCTAGAGACTTACTCCATTTGTCATACTGGAGTGCTGTTACAATACAATACTTGAGGAGCTGCTACAACATACTTAAGCACCTACATCTTGTGGTGCAGTATAATTACAATATGTAACTTCTGGAAGCACCTGTGCAATTATATAATGAAATAAGGTCCAGTCTCACCCTCAACTTTTACTAAATTCAACTGTTGGCACTGCAAGGGTTGAGAATCAGGCTCTCGGTGATCCAGTGATGATATAAGAAGCAAGCTTTGCACTCGGGTCCTAGTACCCTCCAGCCTGCCTGGCTACAGCGTGCTTTCGTGGGGGATTTTAGCTTTACTGAACGTTATCCATTGACAGTATGTGTGGTTGTGATTGTGCACAATACAGCTGATGAACAGACATTGCTTGTTGGCTGAGCTCGCTAGCCATAAAACTCGGCAGCTGATCAGCTTTGTCCTCAGCCTGTGGAGACAGGAAATAGTTGCATATGGCTTTGTGGAATAATAAGAAAATGAGACCCTCAAGTTATAAATGAACAAAGTCCAAAGCACCTACAAAACTCTTAAAGAGAAATAGCAGTATTGGGATCAGGTAAAAAAAAAAAAAATTGGATGATAATTTATTTGGCGAGATCGTCCAAAGTGTGTGGTGGTGTTCTTGTTTGCTGCCTAGCAACGAGGCCAGCTTTAACAGTAGGAAAGTACGTGCCTGCCTAATCTATCAAGAATAACTCTCTACAGAAAAAGAAATAATTATAATCCTTCGTAATAAATAATTAATGGATATTAATTATTGTAATAAATTGTTTTCTGCTAAAATTGGTAAATTGACCAATGATGATGCCTATACATAAAAAGTTTACCTTATTTTCTAAGGAAGGCAAGAAAAGTTGCCTGGAAGCATGCAGTTCCCGTACTGAGTAGGATTCATACTGCCATAAGACACATGGGCTAGATGTGACTCTACCTCTGAATGTGGAAAGTGTTCTTTTTATAACTTGTTTAAATCGCAGGTTATGTGAATAAATGGAAATGCCCGATCTAGACTGCTTGAAGATCTAGTCTAGTACTTCAATACTTTTTCTACAAGGACGCAGGGTTATTGTTGCAGTTGGAAAACTTAGCTGTCCCTGGATATTCAGGTTGGAAGATCAGAAACTGAAATATTGCTTGGTCTTACAGATGCTCTCTCTGCTTATCATTTTGGTTTTTTTTTTTTTCTTTTCATTAGAGGTAGGAGAAGGTTTTTACTTAATGTATTAGTAATTCCCTGTGTGCAGTTCCACATTTCAGTTCCTGGAATTTCTTCTCTCACAACAGAAATGCTCCCATTTCTGTTTTCAAGCAGCAGCTATATTTATCAGATGGAGCCAAATACTGGGATTTGCATTATTAAATCTTGTGGTATCTTCTAAAATTTTCCTTCTGAGTCAATTCTACATAAGTTTTATAGCAGGCTCATAATTTAGGCAGCTAAGCATAGATATGGGTGGCTAACTGTAGGTGTACACATTCAACTATGTTGGCGATGATAAAGAATACTGTCTGTTTTAAACATATGTGTTCTCTGGGCTGTCCTGTACAGAAGAGGACTGCCATTTATTCCAGTGCAAGTGCTTCCTTTTTTAATGATGTAAATATAATAGCAGGGAAACCTATAAAGTGCATGTCTTATTTCCACACGTTTTTTTCAGAGGTAAATTTAACACTGCAGTATTGCTGCAAGTAGACAGAAGGCTTTTCCTGATAACAGATGGGGAGGATCTTGACCTATCCTTTGTCAAATATCATGTGAGTCAGGCTACCTGATTGCCATCAGGCTGCGTGCCTGGGTGGGCGCCAGGGTGGTCAGGTAGGGTATAACAATAGCCATTCATCACACCCAGTCTGTCTCTCCCCTCCGTCAGTAAGATAAAATGATCTAATATAATCAACTCTACAGGGAGACACAAGGCTTGCTAGTGTCTTTTTCTTAGAGGAGAACCTTGTAAAAACAAACACGCGCATCTACAAACAGGCCAGGAAACTTCCCACAACATTTCCTATGCAGTAACTGATAGCAGTCATATTCATTGACTAAATTGCTTTGGGGCTCGTCTCTGTCTTTTTTTGCCTCCCTCTGTAGAGGTGTTGTCAGAAAAAAAAGGTAGGGGTGGGGTTTTTTTTTGTTTGTTTGCTTATTGCTGTATTTCTGCTGCAACAGATAATGACGTGGCAATGGGAATGGTGCCATATGGCTTCTGCTATCGATGGTAACAGAAACAGGGCAGGTAACAGGGCAACTATGTAAGATAATAAGGGCCTAGGATAATTCTAGCAGAGATTTCTGTTTGGATTAAATAGATTCTGGATACTCTTCTCTCTGGTGTTTCTGGCAAATTTTTCATTAGGTGTTATCTGCCTGTTATGTTTACTTTGCACATGCTTGGTTTTGTTTCCTAAGGGTTTTTGTCAAACAATTGTGTTCAGCTCATGTGGACTTGCAGCAGCCGTGTTCAGTACGTGTGTGCAAAGGCCCATGTCCAGTCAGTCGAACAGGAATCTGCACTTCTTATCTGAAATGAGGAAGATTAATGTAACCACACCTTATCTCACTAGTTGGGGTTTGATGCCCAGAATGGTCCTGCAGGCCTATGTGAGCAGGGTTTTTTGTTGTTTTCTTTGTTTTCGGGTTTTTGTTGTTTGTTTTGGTTTTGGGTTGGTGTGTTTTGTTTTTTTTTATAGAGAGAGACACTCTGAGCAAAAAGCTGCCATGAAGTATTTATAATCCATGCAGACGGTCAAAGGAAAGAAAGAATCATCTTCCATGTTCTATGTACTGTGAACACAGGGCTGTCAGGTTTAGCGAATTCAGCAGCAGTGGTTTAAGATGTTACCCTCCCCAGCTGTCTGCCATATGGGTGAGTACCACACAGTAGCCTGGATGGCAAAATGGAATTTTCTACTTTGAGTGGTGGAACACACAAATATTTTGTCTGAGGACTCCTTATTAGCCATGTATGGAAATGAGAGTGGTAAAAGAGCTCTCTCTCCCATATTTTTTTTAATAGGACATGTATGAACTCTGCTCTAATATTGTATTCTTTTAATTCAATTTTTTTTTATTTTATATCACATTTCATTTTCATACTGGCAAAATAAAACAGGGCTAAATTTGGTTCATTTAACATAGCTCACAGAACACAGTACCTTGTACTGCAGCTTTTTACTAAAAATGAAAATATTCAGAACACAAATAGAGCATTTCCAGTGTATACGCTGGCCGCATATGTCAGTGTGGTTTCACTGGCTTCTGTGGAGCTTTGGCCATTTAGGCCATCCAAGAACAAGATGTAAATCTTTACATCTTTTTTTTTGTTTGTTTGTTTTCCATTTTGAAAATGAGTGGTAAACACATGGTAGGGACTCAAACAACCTAATGTTTGCTGTGTCTAAATGTAATTTCCAAGGCTTTGACTGCAATTCTTATCTCTTCATAATGTTTTAATAAATTCAAGGATTTTAAGGCCACTGGGTACCACTGCGATAATATGTTATAATTTTCCATGTAACAGCTGCCAGATAACTTTATCTACATCAAGTCCATAATTTCTAATTTTGTTCAGCTCTAGGCTTGTTCCTGTTGAAATTAAAGAAAAAAATTGCCCTTGATTTGAGAACATCATCTGGATGAGAGTTTATAGACCTGGGCCTTACTTTCATTCTGTAGAGCAATAAAAGTACTGAATACATCTGAGAGTGCTTTATGCTTCCTCTGTTTCTGTTAGTGAGTTTTGTTCTGCTTTAATACCCAGGTCGTATTTGTATCAACGCCTAAAATTAAGGTGTTTTCTGTATTTTTTGGTGGTGTGTTTATAAGAAAATGTGTGAGTATGCAGAACGCTGAAAATTTTGGTTGAATAGCAGGGGGAGGGNTGAAAATGAGTGGTAAACACATGGTAGGGACTCAAACAACCTAATGTTTGCTGTGTCTAAATGTAATTTCCAAGGCTTTGACTGCAATTCTTATCTCTTCATAATGTTTTAATAAATTCAAGGATTTTAAGGCCACTGGGTACCACTGCGATAATATGTTACAATTTTCCATGTAACAGCTGCCAGATAACTTTATCTACATCAAGTCCATAATTTCTAATTTTGTTCAGCTCTAGGCTTGTTCCTGTTGAAATTAAAGAAAAAAATTGCCCTTGATTTGAGAACATCATCTGGATGAGAGTTTATAGACCTGGGCCTTACTTTCATTCTGTAGAGCAATAAAAGTACTGAATACATCTGAGAGTGCTTTATGCTTCCTCTGTTTCTGTTAGTGAGTTTTGTTATGCCTTAATACCCAGGTCGTATTTGTATCCTAAATAGCCTAAAATTAAGGTGTTTTCTGTATTTTTTGGTGGTGTGTTTATAAGAAATTGTGTGAGTATGCAGAACGCTGAAAATTTTGGTTGAATAGCAGGGGGAGGGGAAAAGAAGGACAAAAAAGAGTTTTGGCCAAATATACTGCAAATAACTGTTCCTTATATGTAGAAAACAATCATTTGGGAACTTCCCTTCTTGCCAGTAAAACGTGTTAATAAAACATTTTTTTACAACTGACGTGAAAGGATTTAAAATGCAAGGTGTAGTGAAAAGTAGCAAGATATTTATTTCATTTACTCAAAATCTGAGTGTTTTATACTATTTTAATTTTCAAGTGTTTAAAATGAAGTAAACTTGGCCTTAAAACAATGTTTGGTTTTCACTTTGAAAATATATTGCAGCAGAACTTTGACATCTTCCCTTTTTTCTTCTTTTTTTTGAATCAAAATAATTTTGCCAATGTGGATACAAACTTGAAAAATGCTGGTCAAAAGTTGATCTCCCCCCCCATGAAAAATCCATCTGCATTTGTTTGAGGCTCTCAACTGCTTCAAAAACCTTCTAATGATATTACTTTAAAGCGTCTAATCTAAATATATCTAATTCAGAATTTTAATTCTGGGGTTATGTTTTTAATTTATTTTTTAATTTTATGGCTTTGGGGATTTTAAGGCTTTAGTTCAGATGTTGCTTTTTGAACAGAGGGTATACTTGGTTTATGTGCTTTTCAGGAGAGCTGCAGCTAGATTTCTTCTCTGGGGTGTCGATAATACAAGTGCTTTTCAACCAATTTCTGTTGAGCTGGTCTTGGCTGACTTAGAGAGCATGAAGGCATTGATTTGCTTACGTTTTCTCAAGTGCAAAAGGAACAATCTGACTTTCCTGTTTCTCAGCCACTTTTCTTGTAGGTCACTGCCCTCTTGAGCTGTTTATTTTCAAACTAGGCTGTTTTGTTAGCTTTGTGGCCCTTTGCAACCCCACAAATAGCTGCATTGGTGCAGATGTGGGGTTAGCAGAGGGATAGGTGAGGTGTGGACAGCAGGGAAGCGGTGCTGCTACTCGGCCTGTTGAGGGCATTGGAGCTGGCGTGGTGGGGCCAAGGTGAGCCCCGCAGTCTTCCAGGAGAGAGCATCCCCCCACAGCCTCATGGAAAGGCTGGTGCGTTTTAACAAATGTGGATAGACCTGTATTTTCCACTGAGGTATTATGGAGATACTGATAAATAATACAGTACAACTGACTTGGGTAATCGTATTAATGAAAGCTGGAGTACAGCTGGTTTAGCAATCGAGTTTGTTTTCAGTAATGCATGTTGTAAGGGCTGGTCTGGTTCAAGTGGACCATATGGAAAGCTGTATTTCCACTAGAAAAATTCATAGGAATTCCTGTTGTACAAAATCCTCGCTTAGGCTATGCTGGTGTTCTCATGTGTTTAGTACTTCCCTTACTATCAAATACCAGACCTATAAAATAATTCCTGTCACCGTTACAAAGGCTGAGTTATGTATTGGAATACTATTTTACATAGTAAACATTGCTTATTCAAAGATTTTAGATTTGCTTCTTATATATTTTTATTCACTTTCTGCAGTACTAAAACAACATTAGAACTGTATATTGTAGAAGATGAAGCAATTTTGGCAAAAATTTTCTGTTAGATAATCTGTTTACACAGGGCTTGTTATCCTAAGTGGCTCTAATGGCATGCTGCTGACCACGTGGAGATCCAGGGCAGATTGCTCCCGCTGCGGGAAATCCGATGGTCCTCAGTGTCTCCACAGTAGGACAGTTCTGTCTGGCTGCGATGGGCAGACGACACCATCCATTTTTTTGCCAGTGAGAGCTTATGGAGCTAAATTCAGTCCTATAGGAAGCAGGAGCAACTTCTTCACTGATGGAGTTGTTTTTTGCCTGATGACATCTGGTCTGAATCTGGCCTCTGTGATATAATGAAATTTGAGGTAGACATAGAAAAGGCAGTTCAGAGAAGATATCAAAGCTGACCCTCTAACCTGAACAAGAATGATAAAGATTTTTCTTAAATAATTTTTAAAATTGAGGTTTTAATAAAATGTTTTCTCAAAGGTTTGGAAATATTTTCTGGTCTAATTTTTAGCATAATTCTACCAATTTGTAGCATAGTATCTTTGTTCTAGGGTTGATTTTAGAAAAAAAATGCTTATGAGATACTCCTAGGAGGCAGTCCGATTTTATAATTTAAATCTTGTTAGACAAGTGGTTCAGAATCAGAAGCTGATATACACTTGAACTTCTAGGGCCGTGCCAGATAAATTCTTCCTATTCCTGCAAGATTAATAAATTCAAATATCTATAACCAGGTTGGTTGCTGACAGTGAGGACTGTTTATAAAAGAAAGCGGAGAGAGGCAGAAGAGTATCTGACTCACGAGATACTTTATAGTCACTGCTGCATTGCTGTAGGATGGATTAAGCCATGCAGGTGTTGTGGACTGCCCGGCTGCGGGGCATTGCTGGTGGGCTGGGGAGCTGCTCCGGCTCCTTGGCAGGGCTGGAGCTACCCAGTGGGAGGGTGCAGGGAAGATGGAGCGAGATGAGAGGCAGCAGACACAGATGGCAATGAAGGAAAATCCTGTGAGATATTAAAGTGAAAAAACCCAAAATCACAGTGAAAGTAGCCAGACATTAACACAGTGCCTACTGAGGTGGTAGAGTCTCCATCCACGGAGATGCTCAGAACTTCATTAGATAGGAGCCTTTTCCAGTCTAAATTCTCTGATTCTGCATTTCAAATGGCTGGCTTTCATGACATAAAATTTTTCTTTTTTTCTCCTGATATTGCTAGCACAGTCATGTGGGAAATCTTAGATACCTTATGGCCTGTGTTTGGTGAACATCGCAAATAGTTTCAAGCAAAAGGGAAAACTATACATTTTTATACATATACATAATTATATGTATTTATATAATAAGTATGTAAAGTGGGAGCTTTTTTCACCAAATCAATGCTGAAGACGACAAAAAAATCCCAAGTACTTGGTTTGATCAGGCTTATTAGCCTTTTGTTTTAGGTAGGCCTTGTGTGCCTCTCACACTGTTCAGCAGCTGGTGTGCATGCCTGGTAATGCAAAAATACATTATATTCAGGATGAGTTTTACTGTATTGTGCATTTTGGGCAACTTTGGGTATGCCACACTTCTGGTTTGTGATAAATCACGTTTCGTAAAAGTACTGGTTGGAAAGAAAAGGAGAGAAACAGGTAATGAGAACAACAGAATGTGAGTGTTTAGGTCACTCTTGAAGCGTGATGCAGCCTGAATTTAATTCATAATGTTCATTCTCACCGTTCCATAAGAAAAATGGAGCACAGTTATGATCTGGTTTGAAATGGGCTTCAGTCAATCAGGTGGATATAATGATATAAAAGTGAAATAAAGGAAGTGATAGCATTCATCAAGAGAAGAAGGAATTGAGTTTACGGGGGATGCAGTCTGCCCTCTAGCTCAGGCACTTAATATTGAAGGGCATTTTTTTAATGTGGTGTGATTGCAAATATGAGTCACAGTAGCATCCATTAGCTTTGTTTGGAAACTGTAAAAGATGCATGAAATTCAAATCCAGATGCAGAACGGTCAAGAATTTGGATTCATTCTTCTATTTAAGAAACATAATAAATGCTACTTGTAAACCTCGGATGTTGGATCAGACTATCTTAGTAAGTCTGGTGTGTTGATTCTGATCCAGCCTCAGCAGAAATGAATGGGCAAACTATGTACTTTTTGAGATTGCACTGATTGTAAACCCACAGTTTTGAATGTTTTTAAATGAAACCCATTCAATAAAATCATGATCTAGAAATTAAGAGCCTACCATATCCCATTGTGAGATATTTCTGTTTCCTGCATGTGTGACATCTGTGAAGGGGTTAACACATATAGAGCTACTGCTTTCATGGGCAGAAGGTGTCCTTGGGACAAAAATGGTTCAAGGGGGAATGATGATTTGCCAGTGTGAGCTTTTGATGATGCAGTGCTTTTAACATAATATCTTTTTGGAGGGTTTTGGCAGAGGATTCTCTTGTGGCATCTGACAGAGCAGGAGTTCTCTCCCTCCTGCTGGCAAGCGCCGTTTCACTTACACTTAGTCAAATTAATGTCTTCCATTTAATACAGTGAGCTGGTTTTCTAATTCCTCTTTTGAAGTTTTTAATATTAGTACTGTAAACAACAGACAAACCCCAGAATTTTTCCCAAGGACTGATATGAAAACCAAAATACAGAAAGGTGAAGGATAACCTTTCTGATCATTCAGACTTTCTTCCTGTACTAGCGGTAACTTTCTTCTCACAGGACTCTGCATTTTCTTGCTTTTTCATTCACTAGTGCGGTACTGTGGCCAGCTTTCATGGGACAGTAATTATGTTTGAGGTGTTTGCTTGTGCGTGTATCATGAAGCCCCTTACTAACGCTGATGTGCTGTGCAGATGTATTTGTGTTAAAACATAATTATTATCTTCTTTCATGACAAAACCACAACAGTTTCCAGTTACTGCTTACAAATACCAAAGCACAACAGAGGCTGCAATTTACTTCAGGAATCATTTCCATTATCAATGAATCATCTCTTTTTTTATTAGATGAGAAAGGCAGGCATGCCAAATCCCAGTGCACTAGCACATTACAGAAAACTTGTATTAAAGATGTGTACTTTTCCACTGAAGTACTTGGTGAATCTCTTTGCAGAACAGATTACCAAATTATTGAAAATATCATAGCCAATGAATTCCAACTTTCTCATGATATATTAAGTGATTAAACTTCTCAAATTCCACTTAGAGTAGTTCCTGACTCTTTTTCTAAATGAAATTTAAAACTGCGTATTATTTCGGTCTGGAAAAGCAATAATGGAAAATGTGATCAGAAATGAAGGTGGGTGCACTGCGTATCAGATACAAATCCCACTGTAATAATGGAATATTTGGTGTAGAAGTGACATCTGCCATTCCCTCCTCCATAACAAGGCTTCCCAGTTATTCCTGTCGCAATAGGTGGAGCCAAGTTTAAACAAGAGCCACTTATTAAGGAAAATGGCTACTAATCACAGACAAATAGCCTTTATTTTCCAGGGAATACAGCTTGTTTTGTTTGTATGCAAAGATGTATGAGTAATAAACCACAACTAACTATATGGATTGCTATCTACTTGCTAAGGTTAGCTATGATCTATGAAGTGATACTGCCTTTTGCTTTCTCTCTGTGTGAATTGCCAGGATCTCTCAGGAAAATTAACGTCTAAAAAATTGCCAACCAAATTTTGAGTCAAAACAAATCTCCAGAATATCTAAATAGATATTTCTCTTCTGAAAACTATTAATTCCTTACCTTTATCTATTCCCCTGCATCTGGCTACACATTCCCTCCTTTGGGCTAGAAACAATGTGTGCAGCCGCACGGTCAGCTGGATTACAAAAACCATCCAGATAAAATAACTAAAAGAAACAAAGCTAAGGAAAAAATTCAGCTGCACTGTGGATCTTAAAGTGGTCTAGCTAAGTGTAAAGCTGAAACTTGGGACTTACTTTTGATGCCTTATCTCAGATGCTCTATCACAGCCTCCAGGTCTTGTAATGGAGGCTGATTGACCTTATTGAGGTGTTTTTTTTCTTGAAGATGAAATTAAGTGTATTTCAAAAGAGTTGAAATCACCACAAAAAGATTAAGGCGGAACAGATTGGTTCATCTAAATCAGTTTTTTCCAGATTACACAACTAACCTCATTTAAAATGACCGAATGATTTAGAGAAAGGAAAGGTTGAATTCCCAATAATATTCTCCTTTGCAACACATTCTTTGCACTTTACCATAAAAACTCCCCAACAACCTCCTCCCTAAATGATCTAAATGGTCTGAGTTTAAGAAGGGATTAATAAGTTGGTAAACAAAATTACTCTGCAGAGCACAAGCCCATCTTTTTCTTCCTTTGGAGGTCACCCAGCCAATCTTGCTCTCCAGTGCTTCCATGCTTTGTCTCAAAGCCCTGCTGCTGTGTGAGCTCTGTCAGCTGAGCCCCTGTGGCTGATGTGCCTCCACTACAGTTGTGAGTCCCCCCAGTGCTTGTGGTGGTGCTTGTGGGCAATTCCAGCCACACCTGAAGTGCATTTGGGAATTCCCTGTTTACATTACTTGTCCATTATTATTTATTCACATTATTTATACCACTTCATGGATGTTCTATGTATTGCTCTTTAAGTACCCCTTTGAAGCAAAGAAATAAACATTTTAATTATGTTTGTTTAAACTTTTTGTTTAGTAAGTTACAATTTGAGCTGACTAGCCCAGCTGAGAGATCCTGGCTATTTACTGAGTCTCTCTAGAATTCTTCATTAGAGCTGATGACTTTTCAGCTGTTAAAGCAAGGGGCACCTCAGGATAAATATCTCTTTCTCAAAGTCCTCAAGTTGCATTGCAGTATCAGCTTGGATAGTGAATGTGTTCAGGTTAGCAAACTTGAAGGCAAGCTGATATATTAAAGACTAATCATAATTTAGAGCAGCCTTATGAACTGCTATTGCAATGGTGAGGATTTGGAAAAAGGTGGGACTAGAGGGAAGGTAGATATCATCTATTTCTCTTTTTCCCTATCTACAAGAATAACAGACTTCATCTCTTAAGTGTTTTGAGATCGTTGAAAAATCCTCAGTGAGGACTAGGTATCATTATTTCAATAACTTTTAGATTATACAAATGGAAATAATGCTGACCTTACCTCTAGAGGGCCTGTGAAGTTTAATATTTCCTCTCTTCTGTGTATCTCTCTTTGGGGAAAGGTCCTGTGCAAGAGCAACGTGTTGTTATTGTCATAGCGTATCAGAAATCTCTAAAGCTTCATTGGCGGTGAGCCTCAGGGACCTGTGTGTCCCGTATTGCTGAAGCAGAATAGCAGTTGGTTACCACTCCTTGAAAACTCCTGAAACCTTCTGCCTTTGTTATTTTTACTTCATTTTTTTTGTTGCTTAGTATATTAGAAAACATGATGTAGGGGAGAGAAATTGTGGGTTTTTAGCTGCATGTCTGAGGTACAGTAAGTTCCATAGTGAGGATTGTATTGCATTTACTTTAACTGATAGTTTTGTGTGTGGACACGCATATTGGCTTAAGTCTGTTTTATATCTGTTCAGCTTGCACCTGCTAAATTGCAGAAAGCAAAAACCCCCTACAAACACTAAATATGGATAAGAGAAAATAAGCCATGAATTTGTTCTGTTAATGGGCTCCACATGTTTTCAGATCTGTCTTCACATTTTGTCTATTTTTTCCCTAATCAGCAATTTGAGAATCGTACAGCAAATTAGAAGAGCTTTCAATAACCATAACTAAACATGAAACAATTATGACGAGGTGCCTTTGAATCCCCTCAGATTTAGAAAGAATGGGAGAAAACTAATTTCCTGAAGACTTTTTCCAATCATTCTGCATCATCTCTGCTAAACCTTACTCCTGTTCCCATAGGATGACTTTCCCAGTCAGCACATCTGCAGAGATGTGTGGTTACTATGCTGTGCTACAGCTCAGAGCACCTTCAGCTGTGACTTCTCCTTCATCTCACCCAATTTAACTACTTCCAACTACAGAAGGATAATAATGGGCAGGTTGCCGTAACTTTTTAAAGAAACGGCAGGAAACATCTTAATGCAACTGTCAGTCTGTGCACGTACTGTAGGCGCTTGCTCTCTCTGATAGCCTGGAGCTTAAAAGCACTGTTCTTTGCCAAGGAAGAGGCGGCTATCTTCAATCTGGCATCTGAAAATGACAAAGAGATCTATCAAACAGAATTAGAAGCACAGATCCTTCCTGTTCTGTTTAGCTTTGTAATTCAATCTGAGTCAAACCAGAGGCCTGGCCTAAGGAGAAGTGCTCCTTCAAATCTAATGAAGCAGTCCTCCGATTTACCATCATGCAAACATTAATATGTAAACTTCCTATGTATATAAAAGATATAAAGGCATATTGTATATGACAGGAGTTATTTATCAAGGTATGCCGAATTTGAAGCTCTCCTACTGGATTCTTCTTCACACTCTGTAGGCTTCCACGGCTACCTTCCTATTTGTCCTTTCTGTGCCTCTCCAGAATTTCTAACTGATTTTTCCACCCTACGCGTAGGTATATTCCTGAAAAGAGACTTAGAAGTGTCAGAGAGATTTCTCTGAGCTGCCAGTAGCAATGGCTAGATAGGAAAAGTCTGCATATGACCTTGTTGATTTTTGTCATGTTTATACTCTTTTGTCTGGGGAACTTAATGTCTTCTGTACTACCCTAAATGTGGCCTGTGATAAGACTATTCAGACATTCTGCTTTTTTTTTAAACTTTTTTGTATGATCCCAGCTTGATAAGGTGCTCTGAAAATACAATGGCAACATGTACGTACATGAGATATGCTAGGTAAACATGTAAGCCAATGTGTGTGCAAAGGAGGAACTCAAAATTCCCCAAGTCTGCATAACTCTTCCACCACAATCTGTTCTTTCTGGAATGTTGTTTTATACCTGCTGTGCAGTGCTGGTATAATTGTGAATATATTTATGCTACATATTTATTTAAGAGGCTAGAGGTATTCTTACTGGGATAGAACATTTAACAGCTTCCCCTAAAATGGCTCATGCAAAAAAATCATTGACCAAGGATATCTTCATCTGACTTCAGTTGCTTTATGTTTCACCTTATTCTACCTTGCTTCTCCTTGTGTCTGTGTCATACCTGATGTCTTCATTGTAAGTTCTCTGGTAAAGCTGTGTCTGTCATTTATCTGTCTAGCACATCACAGAAGGACGCTAACCTCTGTTAGGTTTTGTGGGTGAAATTGTTAAAAACATTGAAATCCTATATTGTTTGCAGCATGTATTCCATTCCCTGCTTTAACCTCTGCTAGTTTCCAAAATCCTTGGGAAATGCTGAAAACTGAGTTTCCACTTGGAATGAAACTGGACAGAGGAAAACAGTGCAAACAATGAAGTCTAGCATACTAGTGCATTCATTTAGTGCAAACTTTCATATTTCTTTAGTTCACCTGTGGCAGTTTTCGGCAACTTCACTATTTTCATCTAACTTAAGAGCTGTTAAAAACTATGATACACAAATGAGGTAACATGAGTTAATTTCTTTAGTAGAGAGCAGGGATAGCAATGGAATATTCCCTTTTGTCTGTGATGGGGGGAAATTCTGGGATTCTCTTTTTTTACCCACACGTCATTTTACCAAGTAATTTTCCAGTAACTCAGGAGCTGGCAGCAATGAAAGGCTGCAGCAGGAGCAGCATGGTGCTTTGACAGCTGGATGACTCCAGCATAGGCAGCAGGCCAGTAAAGTCCAACCGCATTGCAAAAGTGACCTGATTACTCTCCTGCATGGGAACAGCAGGCTGGTCTTTCCCGTGTAGATTGCTATCACCCTGGTGTGATATACAAACCACTCCACATCCCCCGGATTTTCTTCCATGCTGCTCATGCCTGTATAGGCATGTACTGACTAAGCCATCCAGAAGTTTGGCATGTTTGGGGCTGTGCTGACTTTCCATCTAATTCTTTTGCTCTGGCCTATTTGCCTGACTCTTGGAGGCAGAGTGAGAGATAGCAGCTAAAAAGAAAACTGTTTAACCCTCTTTCTGTGCTGGAGCTTTCTTTGGAGATTGCTTTTGCAAGTTGAAGTAAATGTTAGAGTGCTGTGGTATTTGGCTCTCAGCATTTTCTAGCAGTCACTCTGCGGGTTGTGTGTGTGTGTGTATATATATATATATATATACACACAGATCACTTCTTCCTTACAGGCACAGAAGGCGACAGAGCTGTGATTGCACTGGAACGATGATTTGCATTATCAAATCACTGCACAAGGAATCACAGCTTATTTCCTTTTGCTTCCTTGGGTGTGGATTAGAGCTCTTAGTTGTTTTGTATTCTATAGTGTTTATGCTAGCAACTATTTCCTCTTATTTTTCTACATATGCCTGACAAGCAAGTTTGGCTCAGTGAGACCTGCATGTCAGCAGTAGATTCTAAGCATGCACATATTTTAAAAGAAATTGTAATTGGGGGTGATATGTCCCCAGCGCAACAGCCTGCTGCCCAGTTTTGAGGTGGAGGTCCCTCGCTGTCAAATCTTGAACGTTTTTAGTTTGGCCATCTTCAGTGTAGGATCAGAAAACGTTGCTGTTGGCACTTTCATTCCTTATTGCAGTTGAAACCAACAATTGTAAAAGACCCAGACTGGAAGAATAACTTAATTGACCCAAAGCCCAGAAGTTTTCTGTTACAGTTAGAGATGGGCTTTTCTGCTATTTGAACAGTTTTATTTTGTCGTTATGAGAAAGGTAGATGCAAGTTGAAAAAAAACCACTATGTAACATAGTAAGACTGCTCAAGGTACAAGCAGGTGCTTTTTTTCTGTCAGTAGATAAATTGATGTTATCCCTGATNACATAGTAAGACTGCTCAAGGTACAAGCAGAAGGTAACAAACAGGTGCTTTTTCCTGTCAGTAGATAAATTGATGTTATCACTGAAAACAGTGGCAGCGTTAGTAGTGCAACACTGCTCTCAGTCTCAGGCAATGTGCTCAAGTCCAGTGCTACGTTAACTTGTTTTTTCCAGACACCATGGAACAACCATTCCAGGAAGAAAACCCAAAACTTTCTCCCCCACCCCGGCTAGAACATGTCTGACTATTAGGTGAGAATGATTTGTGTATAAAAAGCAACTGTTCACTGGCAGTGAGGTCTTCAGTGGTTTCTGAAAACTGGTATTGTCATGTTCCATCCCGCAGGCCACCCCCCAGCGCCCCCCCCCAGGTGCTTGTAACTTGGCCATACTCGAGGGATTTTCTTCCATGCAAACACAAAGCACAGGCTCCGTTCCACCAAAGTTCAAGTTTTTGCAGAATAAGGGATAATAAAAAGTAAGATTCCCAGATTCCTCTAAAATATGGACAGAAACATTGTGTTTCTCAATAACCTTGCTCCTGGAAGGGTTGAACTTTCAACAAGAACTGTGAAGGCAGACATCAGTATGCAATATTCATCCCAGGTGGCAAAAGTATAAAAAGACTGAAACCGGGGGTCATATAATAGGAAGTATTGAGCAACCTTAATAATAGGTGGTGCTATCAGACTTGCCTATAAATAATCCATGTTGTCAGGAAACTAATGGATATTCTGCATTCAACATTCCTATAAGAGTCAAGAGTAAGTGGTTCACCAGATTTTCTTTATTGATGTGTCTGCAGCTTTGTTTAAATATTATGCCTGCATCTGGGACAGGGGAAAGCTATAAGAATCCTTTCACCACTGGTGCTCTGTGACAGCCACCTTGCATTGCGCTAACAGCTGAAATCCTGCGAGTACGTTTTCAGAACAGCAGTTGCCACAGCTTAGGGAACAGATGTAAGCAAAATGTTTTAGAACTTTTTGAGAATAACGGATCTCCACAAAAGATTGAGAGAATTGATATTTATTTCAAAAATAATAAAAACGTAGGTGTGGATTTTGCAGTTAAAATAGTTTTTTAAAATGAGGGAGAGTTTCTACCACTTGCTGGCAGAGGGGGCTGTCTGTCCATGGTTAGCAGAACATCCTCCAGTCAGGAAACCCAGCAGGGGAACTGAAGTCACTCCCAACAGTGAGTGTGGTGCGCAGGGCAAGGAAGGGAAAAACACGTGACCTAAAAGCGTTTTAGGGATTTTGATGGGAATAACGGATGCCCTTCTCTAGGACCTAAAGGTGGGGGGAATATTTGACCTCTTGGATCACTAAAGAGATTTACTAGTATTTTTTTTTTGGTACAAAATATTTGTTAAATACAGATACAGCAGGACAACATTGCAAAGTAACAGAAGGTGTTAAGGTGTATGATTTCAGCCATTGTAAGAGGATAAACAGGAGGTAAATGTGAGAAATTTTGCTCTGTGATATTAATCTGTTTTTAAGGCAGTTACCTGTAGACTTATTTGATTTTTCAGGCTTATTCTTGAAGAATGCCGATAAGGACAATTTGAAAGCAAAACCCCAGATTTGTAAGTTTCTGCTGTAAGATTCTCAGAGTAGTGAAAGGTACATCAATGAAACTAGACTAGACTAGTCATTGAAGAGTCAGAAGTTTGTCAGAAGAATGCTGTGGAAGGTGAAAATGTTAATTTGATGTGTGCCTCTATGTTATTTTGGAAATACAGAGGGGAAAAAAAAGAGACTTTTAAGCGGCAAAAATAAACACACAGTTAAGATGTCTAGATAATGAGAGAACAGAGGTACAGCTTGCCTTAAACAATCCTAATTTAGCACAAAAGCTTTGTGGCTAGCAAGTATTGTCATTTGAATACAGTACTTTGCATGGATAGGTAAGCCCAAACACGCACTCCTCTTAAACAAGCTAATTCTGCCTGAATCTAAGAATGAAAAGAAATACCAACACCTTCTAGTAGGAAGTAAAATAGACTTTAAGTGCCCTTCTGAAGACTTAGGTGGGATTTAACCATGCCGAGAGCACCCTGGCTGTGTGGCAGCACCAGAGTGCTCAGTGTGAGCTAGTTGCCCAAATATTTTCCTTTCAGGTGTTCTTCCTCCTGCTGCTGGTGCACGATCCACCTAGGCTCAAGTGTGAGCTGTAGTCACAGCAGGGGTGGTGTAATTAGGTTGTTCTTGGCTAGCAACTGGAGTACTGCAGTTCGAAAATATTCACTACTGAATTGATGTAGGGTTCACATTTCAGAAGTAAGATACAAGGTCTGTACATTCAAATACGCAGTCTGTCTGTATTTCTTCTACGTGGGTTGTAGACTCCCCCTTTTCCATGCCACATGTCTACGTTCACTAAAGGCTACAGGGAAACCCACATAATTAAAAGGCACTGAGGTCATGAGCTGGTTATGAGGCAATTTAGGTTTCTTGTGCAGGCCTGCTGGGTCGATGGAGATACAAGTCTGCTTTCGATAGGAACAATGATCTTCTATTGTAAAACATGAAGGAGAAAAACATGATTTAGGGAAGTCTAGTGCCTCACTGAGGCTTAATTGGATTTTCAGAGATGTATATAGCATTCTGTTTCACTTCAGGATGCACAGGGTTGATCCTGTCACTATTGAAGTATTACATCTGAGATGTATCACAGTTAAAGTAGCATCCCAGTTGAAAATAACATCTGAGTAAACGTTTACTCAACTGAGAAACTAAACTATGGAAAATACTTCTTGAAAAGCTGCTCATTGCTATGCAATATGACGGGAAAAAAAAAAAGACAATTTCCTGAAATTCCATTTAGCTTCACATCTCTGTAGTTCTCAAAAGTCCTGCAAGGAGTATGGTCCTGGTGAGAGTGTCAGCAGGCTTTAGGGTGTGAGTGTATGTGGGATGGCACATTCTACTTACCTGCCTGAGCTGTGGAGCTGTTCTCCTCATGTCATTAATATGTGTTCTTCATTGATTTCTATAATGAGTGAAATACCATGAGTAACCACATCTGTGTGTTTGCACAGAATAGGTATTTATAAAAACCACTTTCCTCTTTATCTCCTTTATTTTAGAATTTACTGTGAAGCTTCATTTTGGTATGAAACAAGGCCTCAGAAGTTACCAAGGCCTGAGGGTTGTTTCTCTCTTACTCATGTAGTGCTCTGTTCTGTCCAGCTCCCCTCTTGTTGCTGAAGCGCGCTAAATGGCCCCTGTGTAACGGAGGACATGGCACAAAGGCGTCTTAACGTTCCCATTCTTAGGGAGATGCAATGTGTGCTTCCAATTGGAGAAACTTGCATTTATGTTGACATTTTGCTTGGATTATTTTCTAACTGATAAGCCAGTCCTCTTTCATTGATGTATGGGAGCAGATCCTTTCTTTCTTTATGACAGTCTATAGTCCAGTATGATTAGATGAAGTCCCTTGTACAGCCTTAGGGCATAGGTTAAAATTAATGGGGCAACAGACACTTATGTTTTCTGGGAATGGTATGTATCCATCAGAAAAGGGAGATGGCATTTGCCAATTGCAGGAAAGTTAAATACTAAACTTAAGTATATATTTGATGCCCTTAGGTGATCTTTTATACTTTTATATTATGGCAAACCTAAAACTGTTTTAATTCTGATTATACAGTACTGATTAATGGAATTAGAGGGTGCTCCAAGGTTTGGTGTTAAGTCCAGGTGCAAGGCATCAGTGAAGCAGAGGGAAGAGCTGCTTTGGTCATGTTCTTCTGGGTCACAGCATCTCCAGGCAGATATGCCAGATCCTCAGGGTAGCTTTCAGCCTCATGGGAAAAAAATCCTTATATGCTGGCTTTTTGGGGGTTTTTGTTTGGTTGGTTTGTGTGGTTTTGTTTTTTGTTTTTGTTTTTTTCTTCATACAAGATAGATCTGCATTGTGAAATGTAAATGTTTTGCAAAGAAAATATTTTCTGAAAAATTAAATATAGGAGAGGCTTGAGCCCCTCTTATCTCTTTTTAAATTTTATTTTGGTTTTTTACTCTGCGGCTTGGTATTGCTGAAAGCCTCAAGGCTTCTGGGGTCACATGCTTCGTAGCCAACAAACTCCTGCTGTGAACTCGGCTGGGCTGCCATGAAAATTGGGGGTAGCACAGCGCTGTCTCTGTGACAGGGCTGTTCAGCGTGGGAGTGCCGTGCTGGTCTGGGGCCTCTCCGCCCTGGGACCGACTGGCTGAAACAGCTGTACACCTGCTTGTGGTGCTCATTGTTCAAGATATCTATCACTTTTTTGCTCCAACCTTGCTGCTAAGATGTTAAAAAAGTGTGATAATGCCCTTTGAGATAAATAATTATGTGAGGTTTTTCCATTCAGCAAACATACAGCCCACTGCTACTTCCACTGGAGTCAAGTGTTTTTTTAGTGTGTGTGCATCCATAAGCAAGTCAGATGCCCACAAACAGATTACCTGGGACTTAAGAAAGAGTCATAACTTTAATTGGCATATAACATTATTTACACATTTTTAAAACTTATTTAATATTTTGTTAGTCTATTTTAAGAGTATTGGGCAACAACATCAGAATTGGTGAAGATTTTGTTTCTTTTTTTATATGGAAAGACAATTCAGATTTTAGGTAGTGTCTTTTATTAGAAAAAACAAAACTTTGGTCCTTTCCAAATCAAAGCAAATAGCTGAAGGAAAGGGAATGCAGACTATCTGGAAGGTGAAATTGCATCTCAAAGTTAATTTTTTTTAGTTATCAAGGAACCAAATGAGATCAAAGCTTCAGTATTCTTATTATTGATATCATTCCTGCTTAAATGTCTTCTATTCAAGATCTGTATTCTTCAGTTTCAAATTTTTTACTTTTCGTCAGTGAACAATGAGTGAAAGACTAACATGAAGCCAATCAACTCTGAATTGTTGAACTGTTTCTTGTGGGCTGAATCTCAAGCTTAACCTAGCATGTGAATCTCAACCTAACGATATGTCACGTGACACACATGCCACAATTAACTTACTTTCAATTTTTCTGCATAAGATGTATTTATCCATCTACAGCTCAACTGCTTATATTAATGTTTTCTTGCGAGTCAAATGTCACCCACCTATGATAGGCTGTAAATCATGGATCGTGATTCAGTTTAATGCAGCCTGGTAAAGGAAAAAGCAGCAAGCGCTGTATAAGCAGCTGATACTATTTGAAATAGCGTTACATGGAGTGGTGATGTCCCGAGTCTCCTGAATTCTAATACGCTTCTTCCTACATCTCTGTATGAGGTTAGAGTCCATCGATCTGTTTCTCATTTAATTAACATCTGAATTCTTCTGCAGGTGCAGGATTTGTTTTGATGTACTCCCTTGATCTTGACCCATATCTGAATAATTGAGGATTGGGTAGAATCTTTTATAAATGAGCTAATCATTATACATTAAAACCTATTAGAGTCAATTTGTTTAATTCCCAGTAGAGCTAGTAAAGTCCTTATCTGTGTCAAAATCCTCACAACAAAAGGGTTGGCTGTAGCAAAGAAGATAAGCTTCTCCTTCCCCCCCCATTCCCCCCTCCTGACAGTACCTTTAAAGAAACTCCTATGGAAAGGGGACTGTGTGGACTTAGTTCTGAGAGCAGGTGTCAAACTTGTCAATAGTTTGGGTGTGGAGTTTTTTTTAATCCTTTAAATGAGGCATGGTAAATGTTGATACAAGGGTGCTAATGCCAAAATGATAGTAAAAGCATATTTGCCAATGTTTACAACTCTGTGAGTAGTGGTCCAGCAAAATTAGGGTATGTCAAATCTACAGCAGCACTAGAACAGTCAGTGCCCCACCTGTAACCCTGTCTTCAGAAGACATCGGACCTGCCATATACCCACAGATCGGGCCTACAAAGTTATTTTCTGAACTCCGTGTGTGCAAGGTGCAATGTTAGCTTGTAGACCCACAAACTGTCTGATTTGTTTAGCACTGTTTAACACAGGAATTGGAAATGCTGTAAGATAACATGCAAAAATTACGTCTAATTTTTGATGACTTTTTTTTGTTGGTTGAAAAAAGACACACAAGGGAGAATTAGAATACCTGTTATCTTGATCTAACTGGTTGGAAAGTGAAGATTTATGATATGATAACTTTTGTCTGAAAACTTGGAAGTACAGAGTTAAGGTTCCTGGATTTAGCAAAACCATTATGGTTTACAGGGGATTCCTATTTTCATTAGAGTTGCTAAAGAAGATGTCGATTAAGGTAAATAAAAGATTTAACATCATCGATTGTCTCTTATGGAATTGTGCCTTCTTATCTCATGGTACTTTTGACCAGGTTAAAGGTGTAGGTCATTGAAGGGCTCATTACTTCTTGTTTAGCTTCAGTGTGAAATGAAGAGAATTGCATATGAGCTTCAAAGTACAATACTCCCCTTTTTCGTGCTTAGTATTGAGGTTATGCAAGGCAAGGAGCCAAATGGTCACCTACACTGGCATTGTATGTGTGTCCCGGTCTGCTTGCATCCACTGGAGCTCTTTAAAGACAGGACATAAGTTTAAGTGAAGGGGTGGTCCCAGGACTTCTAGAGAATGGATGGAGTAGCAAAGCATGACAAGACAGATGCTGTTGGCTGGTGCTTAACACTAAATCCACCTGAAAAGAAACCATTGAGACTGTGGTCTTTCCAAGTGTGCCCTCTACCAATCCCCCTGTAGTTTTCAGTGCAGCTCTAGCGAACCTGTTGCCTTTAGGATTCTTAATAAAATATGCAATAAGATTTAGACTATTTACAGTTTAATGACCTGATTCTGGTATTTCTCTCCTTCAATAGTTGGGGGCTCTTAGCTACCACCCAAACTTATTCATGCTACTTATGGTCCCTCTGGCAGTTTCAGAGCTACAAGTAGAAACTACTTCCAGTGTGTCAGATGAGTTCTATTCATAGATATTTACACGTAGTACCTAGTCACCTCTTATGTCGTAAAAGTCCCTGCACATTTAAATGGCAGTTCACCATTTCATTTAAAGCTGTGCTGACAATCATTCATGGGATATGGAGATGTAGAAGTCCCGTTATGATATGGGATTTTATACAATAAGCAGTAAAAAAATTAGGAGTTTCACTGTGTTGGTTTGGTTTCTTTTTTAGTGCAGTGTGAATTAGTTATTAAAGACTAGGTTATCGGTATATATTGTTGCAATTGCAGAAGACTTAGGAATTGGTAACTGATTTAACTTTTTATGGGAGGGGAAGTTTTCTTTTGCAATATCCAGAGCACATGTAAACAATATACATAGTTGGTTGGATGCAGATTTTGAGTGCAAATATTTCTCCCAGTTAGCTCAACCCATACATGAAAGAATTAAATTTGTTGAGTGAGATTGGGGTCATTTAGCCTCTGCGCTAATTTATTTCTTGTCCATTGCTAGGCAGACGTTGCCAAGTACAGTGCGTCAGATTGCACGGTGAGAACATGATATGTTTTATCAGTGTCTGCCTGCCAAATCTATTCCGCATAATATTTTGGGCTGCTTTCAAACTAAAGTTCCTAGGAAAGGGGAGAGAGTCCGGTGCTCTTATCTTCCTCACTGGTGACCTTTTCTGTTGCATATTTGTTAAAAACGTTCTTTAAATAAAACCAGAACTTCCTATTAATAGCATGCATACAGCATTATTTATATTCTAATCTTTTTATAGTATTTAACCATGGGCAAAGTTGGAATTTTATAGCTTCGCTTTCACCAGAAAAATTACTCTTACTGGGATGATGTAAAACAGATTGGTGTTTGTTTTAAGGTGTGAGAGGTTACATTTTCTACTTATTGAAGTAGACAGTGAAGTAAATAAGAGGAGGGTCACTTGGATTTAAAAGTTGCAGTAAGGCTAATACCCAGAAAATTATTTTTCTTTACCAAGATTGGAACAAATCTACAGCACTCACTCACTTTAGTGCTCTTTTGCTTTCCTGTATTTATTAAGCTAAACCCTGTGACTTATACAATGGTTTGAGAGGATAGATGATATAATTTTTGAGGCAAGGACTCTTTAGGATTTACTACATATTTCCTGATTATTAGCTCTGCACTGCTATAAACCGTCCAGAAAGACAGTGCCCAGTAAATACTTCTCAGCAGTGGAGAGCAACCTTCACAGAAAGAATATTTGTCACAGCTTTGATCCAGGCCTGCGGACATACCCTCCGTTTGCAGAAGAGGAGAGGGTTGCACTACATATGCATTGTGACGGAGCCGGACTCCCTCTTTGCAGAGACTGTCACAGACCATGCAGCTCAGAGCGGTTGCTCTAATTCATGTTGAGTTTATGGAGGTCAGTCTGTGACTGAGGATTGGAGGATTTGTCCTGACGTTGCACCTTTTCCTGTGTTCGCAGCCAGAAGTGGAGCAGAGAAAAATTGCATCTACATTAACCGTAGAAGAATTTTCTGAAGCTGTCCTAGAGGGCACTAAATCAGCTGTGCCGCTGATTTTGTAGAAAAGACAGCTTCAAAGCAGATGTAAGGACTTCAATAATCAAAATCATTAGCTTTAAGCTTGAGATCGTTTGAACTACTTTGTTGTATACTCAAACAGATGAGCAAACAAGGTGAATTTTCCAATGAGCGCACAACTTAAATATCTGGTTTGTGTTTCTTTTGAAAGACCTGGATAGGAAGGTGGGCAGGTGAATATAGTGTGCGATCGGTTGAGTTAGCTAGGTAAGATTGGTCCCATCATTCTGTCCAACCCAGTTGGAGGACATGAGAGAATGGATAGTTTTGAATAACTATAACCCGATGTCTCAACCCTGTCATGCTACCAGTTATAAAAGCTAGGTGTGAGCAGTATTTGCAAAGTAGAGCTTTAATTGCTTTCTGAATTCTGTGCTGTATCAAAACTGTGTTATTTCTTTTTACATTAACTATATTTTCAATAGCTACTTACATTTTAAATTAATAAAAATGAAAGCCCTCTCATAATATTTGTTGGAAGCCCTGCTTCCTTGGATATCTTAGCATCTAGGCTTAAGGGAAATAAATAAGCCAGTTAAATACACTGGAATTTTCCAAATGTGTGTCACAGAACTGGCTTCACTTTCAGGAGATGGTGGCTAATTATGCTTACAACACAGACAGTAATGAGGAAATTATTTCACCCTCTATTTGCTTTCAAAATGGAGACCTTTTCTCAAAATAATGTTTTCCATCTGTTCTGAGATTTCACCAAGCTGCTGGATCAGGGAAACAGAAGCGAGAAGTTTGATGTCTTTGCAGTTTGATGTTCTCATTGTAATGTGAAATGTGGGGAGAGTGTATTGCGTTAGGCTGGGGAAATCAATAGAATATACAGTACGCTTGGCTTGTTGGCAGTACTGGGATTAAATGGTTCTGGCTTGTGTTCTCATGGGATATGTGATTTTAGGGGGTGAGAGGGGAGAGCAGGACAACTTTCTAAAAGGTAGATTTTGCATTAAGCTGCTATGTACCTATCTTCCTCTGTGCTTGGCTAGTACTTGCACAGATACAGAAAGTACTTTTTTGAAAACACTTTGTTACAAATTAAGACTTGGGTAGTTCCTTTAATACATAAAAAATATTTGGCAGCTTTTGGACACTGACAGTGTGGTGTAAAATATTTGGTGGTTGTTTGTGGCTTACAGGACGGCTCTACTAGATGGCAGGTAAAAATGTTCACACTTGTAAAAAAGTTTCAAAATTTTCAAACACCTGTGTCTTGAAAATAATGATTATTAATGATTAGTAGAATTAAATCCTATGTAGAAAATAACTGTTTGAGTCCTTTTAGAGAGCAAACCATATGGAGGGGATCAGTGAAATGGATGTATCTATTAGAATTTTCATCTGAAACCCATCTTATGTAGACAAAGTATCCCAGACGCCTGGATAGTCATGGCCTATATTGCATTGTATATCACAACTAAAATGCCAGTGTACTTAGAGGAATGTCTTGTAGCCACCCACAGCATTTCAGGCTTCTGTGACCTTATTACCGTTTCTCTCTCCATGAAAGCTGGTGATGAAAGTGCACTCAATAGATCTCTTACCATTACCCAGCCTGTTTCCTGTGATCTTCTTAAAAGAGTTAGGGAGAATTCCTAGCTGGGAAATGAATCTTAGGGTTAATGTAGTCTATCTTATCTCAGATCCCACTGGGAGAATAGGCTTTCTGTAATTCAGCTGCAGGTTATCCCTTCTTCGTGCAGACAAGATGGATGGGGAGATAGAACTGCTCGTTAAAAAAAATGACTGGGGTAGATTTTTGGAAGACAAGAAAAAATTTGATTCCAGTTGGGCACATGAGCAGAAAGGTTTGGGTGTAATAAATGGGACGTTTTTAGAAATGATCGCTTTTTGTTTAAAGTAACAGATTCAGAGAAATATGGAATCCACATTATTGAAAGTGATAAAACCATGTTGTCAGGGGCTGAATGTAAAACCAGGTTCAGCCTCATCCCTCAGTCATTACATCTGTTAGCTATCTCCTGATTAAATAAAAGCTCTTTTAGATTTAGTAACTTTGCTCTGGATATTGTGGCATCACTGTGCATGTAATGGTTTTAATAAATTTCATTTATAGAACTAAACAGAAAAGCAATCCCTGGCAGAGGGGGCTCTGGCTGCAATATGTTAACTCTTTGGAAACCCATTGTCAGCCAGCGTACATATTGAACCTCACCTACAGCACTACAAACAACTGCAAATAATGAATGTAGTTTTAGGTTCATGTTTGTTTTTTTTTTTTAATTGGAATATATAAACCAACCCTACAGTGCTTGCAGTTGATTATACACAATTCCGCTTGCTTTCCCTTTACAATTGTGGCAAGAGTACATAATTTTAATGAAGGTAGAATCTCTTATGGAAAGTAATTTATAGCAAAATGTTAATCCAAGTCCTGTCTTTTTTTCCCAAAATCTCAAAGGAAGAGTCAGGTGTATAAAATCTTTGGAAGATAAGAGCAATCTGAAAGGACCATGTAATAGTAGGCCTATGCTCTAGAGTTTGGACCTGACCTGGAGCTGACTGTAAGCCTATAGATTTTTCACATCTGTGTTTTAATTTATTTTCAAGTATGAAAACAAGGCTCTAGATCAAATAAACACATTTTTGGTAGTAAAAGGCAATTTTTGTGTGATCCTAGTGAATGTTGTTAAGTTCACTTTGTGTAAATCTACAGAGAATATGTACTGTGCGAACTTTCAGCTGCTTGGCTCTAAACTCAGACTGAAAGGGGACAGATGTGTAAGTCTGGAGGTTGCCAGTTCAAATTCTTTATGTTGGCCAAAGGCTTAGTGTTACATGTGTATGGAACAAGTTATATTATTATATATTGTGCGTGCTGCAGATAGAAGGGAATATATCCACTAGAGCAGAACCATCATTTTAAGAGGAGCTTCATCATTTTGTGACAGCAGGAAATTGCAAGATATCAGTGACTTCTATTCATAGGTGTCATTCTGTGCTGACTTTGTATAACAATAGCACTGGGAACAGCCCTGGGATCAGGCTCATTCTTATAGAATCATAGAATTGCTGAGGTTGGAAGGGACCTTTAAGATCAAGTCCAACCATTAACCTACCCTGACAAAACCACTTCTAAACCACGTCCCCAAGTACCACATCTACCCTTTTTCTTAAACACCTCCAGGGATGGCGAATCCACCACCTCCCCGGGCAGCCTATTCCAATGTTTAATAACCCTTTCAGTGAAAAAACGTTTCCTAATATCCAATCTAAACCTCCCCTGACACAACTTGAACCCATTTCCTCTTGTTCTATCATTGTCACCAGGGAGAAGAGGTCAGCCCCCACCTCTCTACAACCTCCTTTCAGGCAGTTGTAGAGGGTGATAAGGTCTCCCCTCAGCCTCCTCTTCTCCAGGCTAAACAACCCCAGTTCACTCAGTCGTTCCTCATAAGATTTGTCCTTCAGACCCCTCGCCAGCTTTGTTGCCCTTCTCTGGACATACTCTAACACCTCAATATCCTTCTTGTAGTGAGGGCCCCAAAACTGAACACAGTACTCGAGGTGGGGCCTCACCAGTGCCGAGTACAGGGGCATGATCACTTCCCTAGTCCTGCTCACCACACTATTCCTGATACAGGCTAGCATGCTGTTTGGTCTTCTTGGCAACCTGGGCACAACGCTGGCTCATATTCTTGTGTGTGTCAAAACCCCAACTATCTTATCTGATTGTTCCTTCAAAAACTTTGGAGAGGGGAAAACCAGAAATTATTTTTAGGGAATATGAAAAGAGAAAGCAACTGGAGTGCGTATAAGAGACTTTGGTGTTCTTTCTTTTTTCTCTCAGGTTCAAGAAACAGGATCTGCTTAAAGATCATCACTCTTATATGTCCTTTTTCCATGTATATTTCCTCTTTGCCCTCCTTTTTGTGTTGCATTTTCAGGGAGAAGAGAATAATTATTTAAAGTAAAATCTACCTCAGATTTGAAATGGGAAGTTTACCCTTAAATAGTTTGATTATGTGCATGGATAGCATTGATTGCTTTAGACTTGGACACAAAATCTGTACTCAGCCCTTTTTGTGTTACTATGGAACAATAATGCGATAATGAAGCTTAAGTGCTGTGTGGTACCTCCACTGGGAATGATGAAAACACTATACTTGCTTTTGTTATCACTGCAGTATTACACCTTGCTTGCACTGATGACAACAGATAATTGTGTGGCTTACTTGCATTTAGTTAAGCTATTGGCATGGACTTGTGAGATGGTAGGCTCAGAAACTCTGCAACAGGAGCCAGCTTCTCAGAGTTCTCCAGTGGGAGCTGTGCTGATTGAATTATAATCTTAGGGAATGAATAATTTTTTTCCCATATGAAATTTCCTTCAATATATTTGGGGGAAGGGAGCACTGTGTTCAACAAAAAAGTTACGTCTCTGTTGATATTGATGTCTTTGTGCATCACTTTTGATGAGAGAGATAAAAATGACCATGAGAAATGGACAAGCCAAGTGCCTTTCCATTGACATCTGTGAGCTTTGGGTTAAACCTAAGTAACAGAGTGTGACTTCGTTTTAGGGAGGGGGCTTGGGGAAGAAAAGCAACAGAAATCGGAAGACATGTACTTTATCCTCTCTCTGGTCAATTTTAAATTCCTTGCACTTGCTGTCTTCTCAGGGCTCCTAGAGTGCTAAAATACATTGCTTAACAGCCTAACTCACTTTGAGTTTGGAAGTCATCCTGTTATCTTTTCAAGAATAGGAGCTTAAAATGTGTCTTACTGAGTTACACACTAAAACACAGTATTTGTTCTACTCTAATCAAGGTAAGACTTGGAGGTGATTACCTCATTTAATTTTGTTGTTTCAAAATTTTTTTATTTTTTTCAAGAAATCCAGTATGTGCATCTATAGATCTCTTAAATAAACGCTTTTCTCACTTCTTGAAAAAAGATATATCTTGGAGTCTATAATTTTCATGTCAGAGGGGAAAAAAAATGGGAAAACAATGATTGATTAAGAGGAGAAAAAAATCATCTCTTTCCAGTTTGTTATATGGAGCAAAGGTTCATCTTTCCTTCCAATGGTTTATGCCTGCTTTTAAGTCAAAAGTAACTTTGCTGCTGCTTTTGTGGCAAACCAGTTCCTTTTATGGTAAATCTGACTGAAAGCTCACCAACCCGTAACATTTGACTAGGAGATAAGATTAACTAAAGTTGTGCTTCATGGATTAGATACTTTGGCAAATATATGCTGTTTTCATGACTTCCATTACTTTTCATCTTGTTCTTCCAGTTAGTTCTAAATTGAGCATTCAAGATAATTACTAGCTTTCAGTTTTCATGCAGGTAATATACTACAAATATGTAAAGAATACTGTAGAATCATAAATTCTTTAGGTTGGAAAAGACCTTTAAGATCATCAAGTCCAACCATTAACCTAACACTGTCAAGTCCACCACTAAACCATTTCCCTCAACACTACATCTACATGTCATTTAAATACCTCCAGGGATGGAGATTCAACCACTTCCCTGGGCAGCCTGTTCCAATGTTTAATAACTGTTTTGCTGAAGAAATTTTTCCTAATATCCAGTTTAAACCTCCCCTGGTGCAACTTGAGGCTGTTTCCTCTTGTCCTGTTGCTTGTTACTTGGGAGAAGAGACTGACCCCCACCTTGCTACAACCTCCTTTCAGGTAGTTGTAGAGAGCAATAAGGTGTCCCCTGAAGCTCCTTTTCTCCAGGCTAACCAACCCCAGTTTCGTCAGCTGCTCCTCATAAGACTTGTGTTCTAGACCCTTTGCCATATTTGTTGCCCTTCTTTGGACATGCTCCAGAATCTCAATGTCTGTCTGGTAGTGAGGGCCCCTACGGTACTACTGGATGGGTCTTATAGTCTAAGGAGTAGTTGGTTTTGCTCTCTTCCTCTTAGTGGCAAGGGATTTGAAGCAGCAGTAAATAACCAGTGACTGCTCTGGCTTTCAGGAAGGCGCACCAGAGAGATATCATCACAGCTGTGAGGGACAGTCAGTAGACTTATTAGAAGGAGAGGTTTTTTGAACAGTGGATCTCCTCTGACTTCCACTCCTCTAGGTGCAAAGCTACTGCTCTATTGCCTGGAAATTACTCCAGTGACTGCAATGGCCATAAGCGTCCAGGCTGGGGAAATGTAGTCCAGAGGGCTGTATTAACAGTTGTGGATTTTGTGTCTGGGTAAAAATTAAAAAGTGGGTGGAAGAACCTATTCTCTGAATTTGCACTCAGTTGTTATGTGCAGGGCATGCACAGCTTTGTAAGATGCAAGAATGAGGCCTTTAATTAACAATTTTGTAAGTATATGAATAAGCCAAAGATGCTTTCAGAAAGTGGTGGATTGAGGCATGAGGGAAAGAAATGGAAAAAGAACAGAGCGCACGTGAATAGATCCTGTAGCAAATGGCAGTACTGTGGATGCCTAGATATGAATTGACTTTAATTCAGTCTGAAAGTGGAGAGACAGTCTTTGACCTTTTCAGCTGTTTCAAATGGAGTTGCACTGTGACAGGGGTGTCCAGAAAAGATTAGCTGTGGCAAAGAGACATGCTTTGCCTATGGGCAGGGTCAATAGGCCAGCAAAGTCAGCCCAAAGCTTGTCAAGACTGATTACATGTCAAAAAAGGCTCTTGGGTGCTATTTATTGCACCTTTTAAACAGTATTTTATGGTGCGTGTTTCTTGTGCTAATAATACAAAGAGCAACAAGGTTGATTGTGAAGTGTTTTATTTCATGATATTGCTATACTGACAAGGGTAATCAAAGCTTTGATTCAAGGGTCCTAATTGTTTTGTGGGAGAAAACACCAGCGAAACAAAATCTCGTGTTTTGATGTTGTGTTTTTTCTGGATCAGCACTAAGTTAAGAAAGCAGTCATTAGCACTTTGTTTTATTTCTTTTCATTTTTGTGATTCTTCCTTTTCTGTTCTCATATCCTCCCCTTGTCAGTGCAGTCTAGGAACTGTTGTGTTATCTCACTGTGTCCAGGAGGATTGTTATTTTTTTAAATCACTTAGGAATGCATTGAGCTGACAGGTTCAACTCAGAATAAATCTGTTTTCTCTGTTTTTGATATTCTGAATGCGTTTGAATCTTACTAAATGCCATGACATAATGCATTATAAAATAATGCAATAAAACTAAACTATCAGAGATTAAAGTTTGGTCCTGAAAGTTTGGATTCAATGCATAAATTGACCAGGGTTTCGTTATTTTTTTTGTATCCTACATTAGGGGTCTTCCATAAAATTATCACCACATTGCAAAATCTTCACGGGTTCAAAAGACTTTCTAGTGCTTAGCTGCAGGTGAATAAAAAAAATCCACCGCAAACAGGGAGCCAAAACCAACCATATGCACTTGGTGAGTTGTAGCAGTTCTAGAGCTAGGGTCCTGCTGCCCTTGATTGACATCTTTTCTTCTAAAGGCTCAATCAGATTAAGGAGGTAATATACATACTATATGATTCCCTTATGTTTCTCTTCCATGTGACAAATAGCAGTATTTATTTAGGCCACTATTTATGAAGTAGAGAAATGGAAATGAAAAAAGAGTTAGGCCATCCAATATTATGTGCTAGTGTGAGCTGCCAGTAGCTGTGCATTAAGTTGTGGCACATATAACTTAAAAAATCCAGATCCTTCTGGTTAATGTGTTTGCAGTAGGCATATTTACTTCATCAGAATTGCTTTGACAGAAAAACTGCTAACATCCAAGTTGAATAATTATTTAAGAACAGATGTAAACAGGCTAACCAACAGTTTCTGCATAAAAGTATTTAGGTTTTTAGTCAATCAGAAATTGAACATGAATCAGCAATGTGATGCTGTTGTGAAGACAGGTAACGCCAAACAGGGGTTTATAAGCAGATGTATAATCTGCATGACACATGATACAGTCTTGCCTGTGCAATGTTGGTAAGGCATCAGCAGAGAACTATGTACGTTTGTGGCCCACGGTTCAAGAAAATATGGCCTGATTTGGAAATCCAGAGAAGAGCCATGGTGTAAACAAGAAACCTATTGAGAAAGGCTGTATTTGAAGTCCTCAGGCTGACAGCAGCCTAAGGTGTTGAAAGGGTACCATAAATAATCTTTTTCCATATTTGTGGTGGCAGAAAATGAGGCAATTAAAACATCAAGGAAAATCTGGGTTGAAATTTGGGAAAAGCTCTCTGAAGGTGGTAATAATAAAGTTCTGGCCTATGAAGCCTCTGTTGTTGTGGGTGTTCTCCAGACAGATTAGAGAAACAATAGGAGGGACCAGAGGGATGACATGAGGGACTTCAAAGCTTTTTCTAATAATGAGCAGCTCTAGTTCTGACTACAGAAGCGCAACTGAATCTGAATATAAGTTTAATTTGTCAAATGTAGCTGATAATTATTTTAATATTCTTTACTAATTTATTATGGTAGACTCAAGAACTCTGAAATTACTTCCCCAGGTTTTGTGCATCTTTGATCTAAATCATGCAGTTATGAGGCACTTGGCTTTCAATGGAAGGGAGACCACTGCTTCTACAGTTAGAGCTCTACTTGTTCACTGGGATTTATTTAGTCTTTAATTATAATAAAGTTTCTATCTGGAAACCTTTTCTATTTGATGTGATCTATTTCTGTTGTCTGTTTTATAGAAGAGTCGAAGGTAATGAACATGTTGTGCAATGTAAAGTAAGCCTTGCTGTGATACTTCACGCTCCTCATCAGATTCTTCTGGTATTATTGAAGTCTAGCATCATCCATGTATTTAAGACTAATGTATGTTTTATGTGAATGAACACTTTTATAGCCCTTAGAGAGCTACTGTTTCTCCATGTCTCCATATGCCAAGGTGGCTATGCTCTTCATTTGTGTGTGTTGTCTGTGATGACACAGTAAACTGAAAGAAAAGAATACACATAAAACCTTGGAGTATGTACTCGGATTTTATAGAAGTACTGAAATGAATATGAGAGTAGATTGCAAACACTCTCAGAATCTTTACAGTGCTACAGAGAAGACCTGTGAGAAAATATTTTCGTTTGCTTAGTGTGCAAGAGAGAAGGAGCAAGAAGATAGTGCTAAGAGTGCTAAGACTAGAGCTGATCCTGTAATTAATACATAAAACAAACAAAAAAGGTTTTGATCTGAAGAAATTTTTTCTTTGTGGTGGGGGTTAAAAGAAAGTTAGCACAACTCACTTCTTAATTTCACTTCTAAGGGCTTGCAGAGAATCCAAGTGTCTTATTACTCTTTTCTGGTTGTGTCTGTGCAGGTGCTGGCTTTCTCTCCTCCTGATTGTAAATTGTTTCCAGTGCATAACATTTATCTAAGTGCCTATTATTTAAACTAAGTCAACGAGTTGTCATCATGTGGTATTTACTATTATTTAACAGAAAAAATTTAAATTTTAAAAATGAAAAAAAAGTTTATGTGAACTTTCACAGGCTGACTCTGAAATTCACTTTGGGTGAGTTTCCCACTGTGGACATGCTGACTGCCTCCTGCTTCATGCTGTCTCCTCCAGCCTGCTGGTTGAGCCACTCCAGTGAGCATCCTCTGCTGTGAGATTACTTCAGTTAGTTGAAATAGGCTAGACATTCCAAGGTAGTGTATTGACCTTAGCCAGAAGCAGGGCGGGGACCAGTCACACAAGCAGATCAGACACGTGGGCAGCACTGGTGGACTGTGGTCAGGGGACTCGCTGAAGACCATGGCTACAGATAGAAGCAAATGCTTCCGGGGGTTTGTATCCTTCTCCTTTCACCCTGATTTCCTCTTATCCTAGGCTGTACAGGAAGGTAACTCATTGTAGTTCAGAGACAAGTTTTGAAAATCCCAGAAGCTTCCCAAACCAGATGTTTAAGAACTGTCCTCTAACTTTCTGCCTAAGGAGTTGTTGCTTGTTTTTCGGCTTAGTAGGAATGCAGTACTCTCCTGCCAGTTCCAGCTGAGGAACTCCCGCTCCTGGGAAGTTCCTCGTGCTCCTGAGCTTTGTGCTTGGAGTTATCAACATTCAGTTTGTCAGCGACTCCACCCAGTTTTAAAATAACATCAAACTCATTACATCTTCCTAATATCTAAAATCAGCATTAGTTTCTCTGCATATGAGCACTTGGTTCTTTCTATCTGAATTAATTAGCAAGTCAGGTAACAGGAAGATGATAAGGACCAACTGACTCATGCAAGCAGACTGCACTCACTTCTCAAGCAAATGTAACAAACATCTACATTGGCTTATGCCTGTTCTAGGGCTTTACAGGAAATCCCAACTGTAAGATAGCAGTAGGTCTGTACATGTTTCTTTTGTTCCTTGAAATTGCTTTTTCTGGCTGCTGTGAAGCTTCCAGCAAGCAGATTTTGCATTGCGGAAGCTATTGCTTCTGTGTTATTTACTGCACTTAGTGGCTATGGGCTCCTTAAGGAAACTTGTAAAGCTACTGCACTTAACTGGCTCTGCCTCATTTCACAGCTGCCATCTGCGGGAGAGTGGCTCAGAGGCTCTGTGGGGAGAAAACTGATACCTGCCTATGCAGTGAAGAGAAGAGCTGAAGAAAGCTTTAAAGAATTAGAGAGGTTCAGGGGAAAAGCCAGTGTACCCAGTAACTTCACAGCTGTTTTCTTATTCTTTTAAGCATTTATCACTTTCTTGAACTGTCATGAACTAGAATTTGGATGTTTTGAGTGAGAGAGCAGTCAGGATCAAATGTCTTGTACCATGATTGGTATTTCATGCTTTTTATCCAGCATGTTTGCAAATTGGCTTTTATTCAAATGAAGGGTGAGAAGCCTATTTCTGGAGAAATCATTCAATAAAATGCTGCCTGGTTCCTGCATTACCTTTACACTGTGTAATGCTTAAAGATCTTGATAGTCATGTAACTGAGTGAGGGGGATCTGTTCAGAGCTCTGAAGTCTGAAACCGCTGTTACTTCCTTCTCTTTCCATTTAATAGCTTTAATAACAAGCTTCAATATTTATTTGATGAGCCAAAACAAGAGACTGTATGATGAAGGGTTACTCCAAACTAAAATGTTAAAAAAAAAAAAAAGTAACATGGTCCTCTCAAACATGGACTCATTCTCAAGCATTTCATTCGCATTCCCTTTAAAGTGTACTCAGAATATTCCTAAAAGTGTTGATTTTCTTTCAATTACCAGCAGTTAGAAAAATAATTGTTCCTGAAGCCATTTAGATCAGGATTCAAGTGAACATGATGAGACAGGAAAAACAGATGATGATAATTCTTATTTCCATTTTAGAGATACAACCTGAAGAGAATTCAAAATTGCAAAGCATGAAATATATGTGAGTACAGCTTCAGTTTCTCTGTACCATATACTTTTATAATAGATTTATCTGTCTGAATTAGGATAATAGCACTGGCCCTTTGGAAAACACCAGAAACTGTCAAGGAACTGTCCAAGCAAGGAACGGTAAAGCCTTTTTTTTGCCATGAGAGAAATATGGGTACAAAGAACTCTTTTAGCTTCTTAAATGTGTGCAACAGTATTATAATAATATAGCCCATTTAATGTAAACCAATTAAAAGAACAGAAAAATTTAAATACATCTATAATTTATCCTTTTTAAGAATGAGAAAACATTTTCAAACTTGGCTCTGATTCGGAAAACCTCTAAACAGTGAATAAAACCTATCCTGTGATCCCTTCAGTTTCAGCTGTAACACAACTTACCAAACTACTGTTTTCTTTGTGCTCCTTGAAAACTAAATTTCTGATAAGTCATGCAACACTTGACAGAAGATGAGTTGGTCTTATGCTTTACAAATGCCTCCTTTTCTCCCCCACCCTTCCAAATCTGGTAAAGTTTTATCATTGCTTTGATAGAATATTAATTTTCCTAGGCAGTAAGTTTTATTTTCTTTCTATGTGAATGACACTTGTGATGAATTGGAATAACAGAAAGTGGAACACAGATCTATTTAGCCAATGTCATTTTTTAGTATCTGATCCAAAATATCAGCATTTGGTTTTGCTCCTTAGAAATAAAAGGCAAACACAAAGGATTGAGAGTGAATCCAGATGCAAGTTCAGGGCAGAAAGGATCAATGGGAATGGTTTGAAAGGTGCTGTCAGATGCTTCTTAATGGGGATCACAATTGTTGGAAAGATCAAACTGTAGCTGAATTTATTTGGCTTTCAGTAGGGGATAGTATTTCAGATAGAAACACCTAATTGGTAGTATACAGTAAAAGTGACACAGTAAAAATGTCTGGCCTGTGTGTTAATTGCTCTGTCTGAATTAATATAGCCATATTATTTATTGGAATACAGTAATCAAACCAGCTGCTGACTGTTACAAAGGGGGGCCATTTCAATTAACAGGCATTGCTCCCAGAGGGGCAGTAAGGAGAAGAGAAGTAAGCAGCAGATGTATGCAGGTATTCAGGGAAGAAACTGTAAATGAGAGAATGGCTCATTCTTGCACCTGATCGAGAAGTGAAAGGACTTACGCTTCGTGGAGAGTTTCAGCGATCTTCTGGGTGGTTTCTCACATCCTTTGTTGCATAGTTTACTAAGATTTCTTGTTGGCAGGTGGTCCATTAGAATTAGCAGCAGACATCTTTATTTCCTTGTGGGTAGAAATCAAATGCAATAAAGCCTAATCAATCTTGGTTCATCCTTAGTTACTGAAATAGGAGCTTAGATTCTCTCTCTGACTCATTAAGGGCAGGGAAGTGAATTTACGTTGCTGTTGCTCAGCCATGTAATGTTTGGACAGCAGTGCATACTGCATGTTTTGGGTTTGAGGTGATTCCCATTTACATCTATGTTTACATATTGAGTGGGTGAGAGTGAGAGAGGAGGAGTAGTGTGCAGGGCCTTCCCCAAGGGCGGGAGGGTCATTTGCTTTGTATTCCTTCCCTTTCCCACTGAAAATTTCCAAAATGCAAGAGAATTCTTGATCCACCTAGAATCTCTGTTACTGGATGGATGTTTTAGTCTTCTAAATAAGCGGGGAGGCAGGGGGGAAGGCTACAGGTTTTTTTTGAGGCCAACACAAGGTACCCTTTGTCAGTGTAACTGAAAAAAAAACCCAACCCCTATGTAAAAACTGTAGCCTCAAAGATGTGATTGTTCGTAGGAACACATATGTCTACACTGTCAGAGTTTCCCCCTTCCCCTTTGTTTTAGGTTCCTATAACACAGTCCTTAGGAAACTGAATTGCCTTCATAGTGCATGAGCAGTTTTATGTGTTCCTTTTTTTATTTTTAAAATTTTTTTTTTTACTTCTTTAATAGGTTGATTTGGGATCTCGGGATTTTCAGGACTCTCTTGGCCTGAATGCAGCATCCCTGAGCAATGTATTTGTGCAGCCTGATGTTCTTAGTCTAACTCAGATACTTTATCCAAAATATTTTTATTTGAATGAAATATCCTGTCTCTTTCATTGGGTTAGGGGCTTTGGATGAGGAGAAGCTAAAAGCAAATGCAAAACAAACCCAGCACAGGCAACTTAAATTACTAATTTCCCAATCTAAATGAAGACTGTAAAATATCATTATATAGAAGTCCAGCATAAAAGTCCCAAATCATTATATCTAGGTAGTGGTTCATAGGTTAGGTATCTTGACCAAGAAGACAGATAGCTATGATGAAAAGATGACCTCCGACCTTACAGGATATCATGTTGCTGAAAGACAGGTGATGTTAGAGAATACACTTAAGAGAACAGATGACTGACATTTCAGTGGCTGAAATTGAAATTCAGCATAATTTGTGAGATCTAAGCACTTTGGAACTGAAAAAAAAAATTCCACAAGAATCCATTTGCAAAGATTCTATTTTCTATGAAGACACTAAATCCACGTTTGGTCTAAAATCATGTGAAGTCAGTAATCTAAATATATAAAAAAATTTTTGTATCTTGACTCTTACAACAATATTATTTTTAAACATACATATTTATCTTGTTGGTATAAATTATGTTGCAATCCTATACTAGATTCTTTCTGTTCCTGCTACAATGGAAAGCTGGCCCAAAGCTGAGGCTTTTTGAGGCTCTAGTATTGCTATCAAATTCTTGATCTAATGAAGCCATAGTAGAGTGTGGGTATGTCCATATGTACATATGTTTGTTATCAGTATATAAATGCCTTTTACAAGACAGAATGCATAGTGACAAGGAAGGTTGGAACAAGGTTAACTTACAGAATGTCTCTTGTTGCCCTTAAGAGTACCACTGGTGGGAGTGTGGGTGGAGGTTGATTGGTTGTTGTTTTGGGTTTTTTTTTTCAATTTTTCCCCATTAAAGGCTTTGCCTTGGTTCAAGAGATTAATTATCCATCCATTTGACTCTTGTAACTCACTTAACTCATTAGTAAAATAAAATTTTCCAAGGAACTGTCAGTTTTTAGCTACTAAAATATTAGTAAATTTAGGCATAGAAAAATTATTGGTTTGAAAGGATAATAATTTTTGTTGATACTGTTTATCCCTGTGTTTTTCCAGAGTGCTAAAAGCAATAGTATTCACAGATGTTTGCATTTTCTTCTTAAAACAAGCTAAGCTTTAATTATGAGTCAGTTAAAAGTAGAATCCTTTGGCAATTACAGATTTGTTCTGAGTGAGTTCAAATATCAAATGCAGTCTGGAACAGCATGCAGTAGGCTTAAGAGCATCTTTATCGTGATGAAATTCAATTTGAACTGTTCCTTATCAGGCTCAACTTGATTGTTTTCCTGTAATTTCTTCAAACCTTGCAATCAATCAAATCAATGGCTTAAAAAACTCAACAAAGTAGTATTTGAGTCATCAAAATATTATCATGGTTTTGGAACAGAAGAGGAGCCATTTAGAAACTTTGGACTGGATGGATGAAATGGCCTACTTTTCTGCTGAATTGCACCCGAATAAAGTGGGCCTAAATGGGTACATTAAATTACTGATTAGTTGGGGAAAAAAAGATATTCTTGGATGCGAGGCCTTGGTTTGGCAAAATAATTAAGAACTTTACTTGAAGTCAAATCATTTTGGTATCAGGAAATTTTGATTTGCCAGTCTATTATTGCAGAGCTAGGGAAAAGTTGATACTTAATTCTTAAAAAAAGTTTCTTCATTAAAAGGGAGTGAAAAATCATCGTAAAGCAAAAAAAAACCACAAAACACTAAAAAACGTAAAAAAGCAGACACATTAACATTTCACTGTGCTAGCATTTGCTGTAAGTTGAAATTTCTCCTTAAACTAATAGTAGTGCTAATCAATTCAGCATATAAAAGAATGATAGTCCTGTGGTTTTGTTGTATCAGCCCTCCAAAATTCTAATTTCAATTTATCAATCTGGAAATAATAATAATAAAGAAAAAAATGAGGAGGGGGGGGGTTGTTTTTGGTGTTTGGTTTTATTTTTGGGTGTGGTTTTTTGTGGTTTTTTTTTTTATGTTAGACTTTTGACTTGAGATATTGGAGTTACATTTTCAGTTTTCTGGACAGACAGTAAAATTAAAAATAGCCTTTTTTTTTTAAAAAAAAAAGCCATTCTTGCTATAGTTCTTGTAACATGACTTAAGGATTTAAGACTTTAAAGCACTTGCCGTGCTAGGTGGAAGCTTCCAAGAGGCTTTATTTATAAATTTTTTTGAGTAGAGAAAAAATAATTTGATTTATCACATCAAATGCTGTATTCTTTAAAGGTATAGTCTTGTTTTCGTGCTGTTATCACTGGGTGCTGCTTAGCTGTCTCATAATCTCTGACAAAACTCTACATAGCTACCATGTTTTTCTCAAAAACAGGTGGTAGACTTCTTGAGGTTTCACAGTAATCATATGAATTGATCTTACTGTGCATGGACCTGAGTGAGTGATTAGCAGAGGAAGAGAAAATGAAGTAGTAAAATGTTCAGTGGCTTGAAGTACCTTGGAAACTTCGCTTTTATGGACAGACTTTTGTTCTTTCTGCCAATTTTCTCTTTACAAATTTCTGATTGCATGCAAGTGCTACAGTAGTTACCAGGGTAACTTAGAAGGTCATCTGTAGAAATAGTCCTGGAAGTTTTACATACATTTGTATATTTTAGAGAGTAGGTGTCTTTTTATGATTCCTCTTTGGTTAATTATTCTGATTAGCTTCTGCAATTAGTTGAAGAATAATGGCTTTTCCTTAATGGATATTTTCTTCTTACTCTGATTTAACCCTCTTCTTTTGAATCTACTTTTTCATCAAAATGGGATGTATAATAAGATATCAGCATAAGGATAAGCCAGTGCATTTCAGAAATCTGTCAGCACATGAATGAGTGACTACTATTATATATTAAGAATTTTATTCACTCAGAAAGCAAAAAACCCTGTGTTGGTTTGCAATAAAATAGCAATAGATTTATAGCTGTGTTTTAATGATAAAAATATAGACCCCTAAGAATTTTGGTTGGAAAGAATAATTGGTCTACCTAGGAGGAGGTGATCTGTCTGCGTAATTTCTTTTGCAATTCGCTTGCTGCCAATAACAAGAAAAATGTCCTTTTCTCTTTTATAATATTATTTAAGTAGACTTTGAGAGTTTCTGAAGTTTTTACCTTGGAAAGTATAGCTTACTAGAGAGAAGGGACTGTTTTCACTTTTGTTTTTTCCTGCTCTGTGCTAATGAGACAATTTTTAATTCAGCTAAAAGAAGGACAGTAGCTAGTGCTGTGTAAAACGCAGAAATTTTAAACTAAAGCTTTCATCTTCTAAAATTCTTTTAACCATAGAAATAAGCCTTAAAAATGTGGTTGTTTTTCCTCACATGTGAAGATGTATTGTTTGACTGTGTCAATGAGAAATTTTAAATATCTGTCATAGATATAAATCTAGCTATATTACCATGAAGAAATTCAAGCTTTAGTAATGATCCTAAAGGATCCCTGCTTGTCCTTAGGCAGCCTAACTTTTCCCTTACCAACCTGCCCGTCTTGACTAATCAGACTGTAGAGGTTCTACATGAATGAGGGCTGGCTATGTATTTATTTAAAGAAGAAAAAAGGAAAAAGTTTCCTGAATGACATATGGTTAGTGCTGGGAAAATTACGTTTTACGTCTCTAGATCAAATGGAGGGATTTGTACAAGCTTTGAAAAGGAAAGTTATGTTTTCCACAAGCAAAATATAGGATTTACTGCCATAAGAAAGGTTTTATTAAATAGATCTATAAGCCAGAGCAAGCTGACCAAAGTTCTGTTTGGAGTTGAAGAAAAGTCTTAGCACATGTGCAATTTGCTACCCTTGAATGGAGCACACTTAAATGTATGATCTTTAGGCAGGTGAAGTTGGGTCTGATGAGTCCCACTCTACCAGCTACTTTATATATTTCATAGGATTTTGCCCTTCTTCCTGAATCCTTTGAACATAGTAATAGTATTTCATTAATAGCATGGCAGAATGTTATGCCACAGACAAAAAAATGTAGTGTGGGTTGTGGTTTTTTTTTTTGTGGTGTTTTTTGGGGTTTTTTTTTGCCATCCAGGTTTAAGGAGAGCTTGCATTAGATAAGCAGGGGAATTTTATCTAGGATGACTTTTTTTTTTTTCCTGCAGGTATGTGAAGAAATGTGGGAGCAGAATGGCAAAAGGGAGGGGGGGAAGGAGTTGGGTAGCAATTCCTTCCATACCGGCTATCAAATGTTGTAATACTATGACTATCCCGTAGCAATGACTGCATGCTGGACCTCTCTTTGCTTTCTGCCTGTGCTGAGACCTGGTCACAGAGTCTTCTCACCTGTTTACCCGTTTCTTGACTTATACCACATATGCTGTATCCTCTTCAAAATCCAGTCCCCATGCAAGATGCCCTCTTTTCTCTTCTGTGGCTGCAAGGTATTCCTCTAGTCCCAAGGTGCATGAACCTGGGTATGCTAGGTCTGCTGTGCCCTATCATATTTTTTTGGCAATGCCAAAAATTAGTTTTCACTGTCTCAGAGGCAAAATGAGGCATGTATCTTCTGCCTCTTCAACTGCTTCATGGAAGAATGAGGGAAAACAGCAGAGGAGCATTATGGAAAAAGGTATTCTTGTTGTCGGTATTGTGGATGCTGCCATACCACAGTGCCAGATGCCCAGAACTTAAATTGGTTTCATTTGGTATTGTACACATTTAGAATTACAATATTGTATTTTTCATATGTTGAGCCATACCTGAATGATTTCGGTTCTTTGCTCTCTCTTCATCAGTCCTGCCCAACAGTAATTAAGCTACAGCGGGGCTTTCCAAAGGCAGCGGAGTTTAAATATCAGTAATTTGATCTGCCCTGTTTACTGATCTCTGCTGTTAGTGGAGTTGAAAGCGAAATGTTTTAATTAAAACGATTGGCAATAAGTTGGTATAATGCCATAATTTGCACTGGGCCTCTTCTAGAAAATGACTTAACCTCTGCCTCCGTTGCTAAGGCAACTAATGGACATAATTGTAACTGGGTGTATGTAGACAGCAAGTGGAGGGCCTAAAGCTTTTTTTAAATTGCTGGGGTATGATGATGCTAAAAGATTAAAATGTGATATTAGTAAAATATATCCAAAAGTCTCTTCCATACTTTAAGATCAATCTTCACATTTGATCTTCTGGTACTGTTTCACATTTCAAACCCTTCCAGTTTGGACTCTAAAACCTTATGATGTCATACTTACTCCAGTTCATTAATGCAGCAGTGTATGTATAATAACTTGCGATATAATCTGGAAATGGCAGTGGCTATTCTACTGGGATTTAGAATAATGTGTTTGATGGAATCTTATCACCAATCTATATTGAATCAGCAAAGAGTTAAGAATTAGATCATACATTATAAGGTATCCCGAGTTGTGTTTTTAGACAAAAAACATGAAAACCACTTTTTTCCTCCTTCAGTTGCTGAACCTTAAGGTTTATAATGAACCTGGGCCCTATGATAAAATGGGGTGTTTTTCTGAAAGAATGTAAGAGTTCTGAAGAGAGCTTAATAGGTGCCTTTGTGATGCCTGTCACCACCACCCGTGTGGAATTCGATTGGGTCTTTTGCATAACGTTTAGACTATACTTTCTAATTTGCACTGTTTACCCCCAGTGAGAGGAACATAAAATTGAACGTTAGTATGTTGTTGGAAAAATCTTCAGAACTGGAGTCCAAAGAAATTACAATTCTTACAGAGAAGAAAGGAAGGGTGCACTTTAATCTGTGGGCTTTCCTACTGACCTGATGCATCTCTAATATTTAGGCTCTTAAAGATGAAAATAAACAGAATGAAAGAACATGACAGTGCAAATGCTGGTCTTGGAAGTGTAGACTTAAGCTTGTGCAATCACCTATACGGAGCTAAGGATTCAGTCACCTGAGGCCTTCCTCCTATAGCATGTTGTTTACCTTTCCTATCTTTTCTATGTATGTGTGGTGTACCCTGAAGGCCGAGACACTGGAGAATAATGAATTGGCAGAATGAGTGGTATTTAGCTGTAGGAAAAGAGAGGCGCCTGAAATATCACATGACTTAGTCACATAGTTCATTCGCTTTTTCTTTATTAGTACATGGGTTCAGGCCGATTAATTTGAAAATTTGTGCAATTTATGACTTTATAGTATCATGTGGAATGAAACAAATGACAAAGATTCTTTTGTTTTGTTTTTAAAAACATTGCTGGAAAGAAATTTTATTCCAGCTTTACAGAATTCCTAAACCAAACATAACTTAAGATCCTGAGCCATTAAAAATTAAGTTAACTCTCCAGCCTTACATTATGCCTCTTTTTTTCAATGAGACAAGGGTAAGACTTGGCAAAAATGGATTAATTCAGTAGTTTGAAAACCTTTTAGTGCTATAAGACCACTAATTACTTAAGTATTAACAAGTTGCTTTTAAAGTTATAGACAATAGTTTATATAACTCAGCAAACATTTTAAAAGAGAAGAAACTAAAGCAATGACTGTAAACATTTACGGAAACATTTAAGTTTGGGCCCTAAGTCTAGAACCTCTTAAGCACTTGAAATTTTTGAACTTCACGATAGATGGCTGTCTGACCAAAACAGTCTAACTTGCTTGACCTGTGAAAGGCCACTGTATCAGAAAATAATGTGAGGAAGATTGCATTCTCATGGTAGAGATTTTAAGAAATTCTGGACTTTTGTGGGTTTTTTCCTCTTTCCATTCCTCTGTTCCCACCTTATATACATGTATGTGTATATGTATGTGAAAACATCTCTCTGGAAAAATATGCAATTTATGTTAACAACTAGGAAGCTAAAACAAGCAAGACTAGCAAAACTATATTAGGGACACTAAGAATAAAATAAAGCACTCTCAAAATGTAAATTTTGTAATGTAGTTTCCACTTCTCCATCTTCCGCCACACCCCAGTACCTGTCTAGAGGGTGGAAAGGGAAGTTGAAAGCAGGCAAGGAGGAGGTGATCTCGCCAAATCAAGGAGGAGGAGGAAATGTAAGAAGGAACACTATGTCACAGGCAGCAGTCACTTGAGACAAGCAGGTTCCAAAATGCCTAGTGATGTACGTGAGCATGGGTCAGAGTAGGTGGGAAGGGACTTAATGGCAAATGTCACGTGCATGTGCAATTGCAGAAGCAGATAAAAGGCACCCAGACAGAGGAAGTGGGAGGAACTAAGGGTGATCTTCAGTCCTTCTCTCTCACAGGTTTTTGTTGTAAAATGTGCTGGCCAGATAGATGTGCTGGTCAGCAGAGGATATAAATAGCACCAGGAAAAGGGCAGGCGTGCTTATTCCCTCCCGGATCCCCAGGGAAGCTGCACTGCAGCTGTACCATGATATGGTGGTGTGACATGTCTCTGGCCTTGCTTGCTCTTAGCCGCAGTTACTGCGTAGTGAGTTCAGACCGTGGCACTACAGGCAGTTGTGCTGCCGTAACTGAAGTAGGAAAAGCTGCATGACCTGGCTTCCCCAAGTCTGAAGCTCAGCCTTGTCAAAAGCCTCTGGAGAAGGATAGCTAAGTCCTACTGCTCAGCTAGTGTAACTCTGGGCCCCCGGCACTGGCTGGGTTATTCAGCCCCTTCTCCTGTATGCACTACTGTTTACATGCACTCTTGCCTCCCGGAGGAAGTATCTGCCATCTTCTTTACCTGCTTCTATTTCAGAATATGCATTTGCAATCACTTTTCTGCTGAGGATAAACTCCTCTGATATTTATTACTTTTTAAAGGAAAAATATCTTAGTTCCCTCCAAGTTGACTTTTGTTAGTAAAAGCCCCCAAAAGCATGAAAAAAACCTTGCTAATCTCAATAGAATACTTAATAAATCACCCTTCTATACATAAGTATTAAAGTTAACAACCAGTGCAAATATTTATTCTTAGGTTTCTCACGCACGTCCCTTGTGAATCAGATAGAGAAGGACAATATGAGATAGAATTCTGGCAAAATGGACTTCTAAATGAAAATGTTAAATGGTTTTGAAAAAGAGAGAGTATTCATTTGTTGGAGATCAGGATGAAATTAGTTTTGAAAGGGAAGAAAATCTGAAAAATTAGAATAGGGAAAGAAAAGTGCAAAAACTTAGAATTCAGCTAGTAGAACTGCCAGTCTGATTAAATGAACAAATTCAGTTTAAATCAATAAAACTGTGCACAACCTCTGCTCTTAGTACACGGTTTAATCTTTAGCTATTGAAAATTAACATACCTACTGAAATGAAATTGTGTGCTTATACTTTTTTGTTACAATGAATGTCATTTACCATACATAGTGAAATGATACCAATAGATCTGCAATGTATTAGCTCCGAATGGTTAGGAATATAATTCTCATTACTTACAAGCCAGATTGTGATAGCCATTGTTGAATGGTCCTATTCAATGTGTGAAGATCACACTGAAACTGTATGCAGCGAGAATGCCTTCATTCAGGTTTTAGATGCAATTAGTTGCAATTATGTCCTTTAATCTTACATTTTAAGTAGTACATACGGATGTGACAGTACCTGTAAAACCAGGATCAGCTGATGGCCACTTCAAAATCTGTATAAGGGTATTACTGTTTGGCCTGTAGAAACCTTGTCATTTCTTGTTAAACTATGCTGAGTTGAAGAAGATGTAGGCGTCTATTCCTGTATAAAATTCTCTGTGCTGTGCACTTAATAAATAGTGGCTCTGCAACATATGTATTTTGGCAAAGCAGTATAGTAATATTTGGCAGCTTTGATTTGCCCACAGTTGTCTTTTCTTCACCTTGGAAAAAAAGAGTGGATTAAGCCATCTGTGTGGTACTTTTTCCCCTTTGATTATAGAAATTCTGCTTTTAGAAAAGTCCAGTTCATCGGTACGTAAGCTGTAATGGAGTGATTTGATTTCATGATTTTCCAAAAGAAAGAGCCTGAGTTTGTGTCCAAAGCTGTTGAGGAACACCAGTGATCGGAGCAATTTGGAGACCTTTGGAAGCCTATAAGCTGAAGTCTAACTTGAAAGTTTTTTTAGTGCTATTGGTATGCTCTGTTGCTAATACTACATTTTTTTCCTTTGGAAGGGAGAAATGTACATAAAGGCTTGAGGAGAAGGCTTAAACATGTTTCAGACCAGGTCTGCATGCATCGGCAGCCAGGGAGAGAAGGAGAGAGACTTCTTTCTAATTTTCTTTTCCTGCAAGATTTAACTTACCTTTGCATGAGAAACTCATCAGACTTCGAGTATTCCAACTTGGGCTTCTTATTAATTCCCACCAAAAATCACTACATCCTAGACCTGTCTTTCTCTATTTTTCTCCTAACAATTAAAAGAATATTTAAGTGGGTTATATGATCAGTTATACTATTCATAGTTTTAAAAACTTCTCTGCAGTAGTATTTGAAATAGATGAAAAGGGTTTGTTTTGTTTTGTTTTTTAATGGTGGGGAATTACAGTGTGGTCCTGAAGATTTTGCATGCGCTGCATTACTCTGTGGTGCAACTGGGCACAAATGTTATAACCGTAGGTGTCAATAACACGTTTAACTGTTCAGCAGAATGCTACAGTGAAATATATTATGTGTATTGTATTGGATGAAGAAGAAATATTTTAAGAAATGACTAGCTGGAACTGTTTTATCCTTCAGTTGTTCATTACCCTAATTGGGCAAAGCTTGCAGGGAACCATGTAGGACAGATTTATAGTTTATAAATACCAAAAGTGTGACGGTTTATTGAACCCATTATTCCGTGGATTTTCCAGGTTAAAAGAAAAGTATGGGAAATTGGCTCTTTTCTCTCTAAAAGTAAAAGCCTACTTATCTATATCTTAAGATATGATGCTTGACTAATATGTAGGCTGAAAAACCATGCCACTATTGCATGACTGAAGTTCACCCACTCAAGGTCTTGGGGAATGTTTGGGAGGAAACCACTTTTGAGAGTAGATTGAAGAAATACAGTTCTGGGACTAGCTAATTATTATTCTTTAAAGTTTGCAGCTGTTTTAAGTTGCTTAAGGGTATAAAATAGTTAAGAGTCCTGTGGGAAATACTTTAGAGGGCAGAAAAGCAGGCAAGGCAGACAAAAGAGGGTGGAAAATACTTTAATTGCATAGCTTTTCAATTTATCACATGTTTATCACTGTGACATCGTAGAAACACAAGCTGTGAGATTGGTGTTTAATCTGCGTATTTGCTTTATGGATTCACTTTAAGGGATTCAATCAGTCACTCATGGTTTTTCACTTATTTTAATTACCGAACTACCCAGTAATGTTGTCACAAACTGGGCATAAGCAGACTGATTCAAGATCTCAGGAAAACCCAAACCAAAATGATCCCATAGCCCTAAGATGGGCAAGGTGGTTTTGCTGAACTGTATACTACTGTTGCTTTCGAAGAGATGACTGTATCAAAAACGCTTGTTTTAACGTACGTTACTTTGCAAATTTAAAAAAGTACTCCGCTCAAATCTGTAACACTGTGCAGGAAGGTGCATCCTTCAAACCAGGTGCATTCCTGATTTGCTAGCTCCTGGGAATAGTTGCACAGTCTCACAGTCAGTCGGGAGAGTTTGTTGTGCTGGGGAAGTCCATTTCTGACCCTCCTGGAGAGTTAACCGTGTGGTGGGTGGATATGAAATGATAACTTGTAGCTTGTTGAGGACAGGGCAGAGATATTTATGTGCTACTGATGATTATTTTGGATGAATGCATTTCCCCCGGCACCCTTTCTGATTTTGTAGCTCCTGCTGTTCTGCTAGAACTATCTAGTTTGAAGTACAAATCCGTATCGTTATGTTACATGACTAGAAGAGAATATCTTTACTAGGAGTTGTTCAGAAAGGACTTCAGAAAATGAGCAATGGACTTAAAATAGTAGAATTTGTAGCTCAAAAAGATGACTGGCACTATTTTCAGCAGTTGGTAAAATTATGTGGAGGTGCTTGAAGTCCACAGCCACTTCTACAAGAATTCTTTTACTAGGGTGACTGTGAGTCATCTTGGGCTACAGGCAGTAATAATAACATTAAAAAGCCCTTATCTAACTAAAAATGCAGCTTGAAAGACAATTACCAGATGGCTTCTGATAAAATCAAAGGCAAGTCTGGAAAACCTGGACAAAATTACAGGAAACTTATGGTTATGGAAGGACTGTTGTTTGACTTCTTCCAGATGCAGTATTTGCTGCTTAGCAGTTACAGGAGATAAACGTGCCAGGCTTTCGGGAATACTGTCCATGAATTTTAATTGGATGGTCATCCTGCTGCTCACCCCCGAGAGAGTGTGCTGGAACAATTTCCTAGTACGATGCTCATACAGAGAAGTTCAGCATAACAGAATCGCTTCTGGAGTTTGCTATAATGCCAGGGATCACATCTAGAGTGTCACTTCTTTTATGTTTTGTTTCTAGATTTGGATTATTTTTTAAGTATGTATGAGGACTCAGACGCTCAGGGTGGTCAGAGCTCCCAGGTGGTATTCAGTTGCAAATAACACTGCTCACCAGGAGAATATAAAGGGCATTATCCTCTTCCTGGTTCCCAAGTCAGTCCTCCACTTCACCAGGTACCTTCTCAACCTTTATTCTGAGTGTGATGTTTCCTTCATATATGCACAATATTTCTAAAAGTAGTGGCAGACAGAAGCACCCCCCCCTCCAAAATTATGGCACAAATGACATACAGAGAACAAGTCCACAGCAGTCGGGTAGGCCTACATGATTTCTTATTATTGGTAATCTTTAAGACCTTAAAATAAATCCATGACAGCATGGGAATATAAGCAGGAGGGAGGAGAGTGCAGGAGAAAGGAAACTAGGAGACCAAGGAGTCAAGCAGTGGAGAGAAGAGTAAATAGTTTGTGGGCCAGTTATTTGTAGGGGAAAAGCTACAAAGAATACATCAACTGAAGGTAGCAAGAGGAAAAGGGCTTTCTAATAGGGTAAAATGATAGGCTCAGTGAGAAGATGATGTAAACCAAAATGTATCAGGCTTTGTTAGCAGTGAATTATAAATAACTGTGAGTGGTTGTCATCCTGGAAGAGAAGATGTTACAAAATTGTCCCTTTCAGGCTGTGAGCGAACACAAAATATGAAGATAAGAAAAAACATCAAATATGTGGACAAAGTATTGAAGATGCTCTGGCTAGCCCATTTCCCATCCTGCCCTAGCGTGTCTGGAGATGGAAAGTTGGAAGCACTGATCTGGGAAGCTTTTGACTTCAATTAGGAGTTCAGGAGAAGGTAGTCAAAGAATCTCAGCTGCTCACACTGGAGCAGTGAGGTGCGGAAAACAAGCCCATGTGGATTTTTCCCATGCATTCATGGAGCCCTTTTTGACTATATGGTCTGCAGTTTCTGAAAATTAGCTTTAGTCATTGCTGCAAGAAAGCAAAAATGTAAGAGCCGATAAGCTGAGTGTAAAGGGTGTGAATTAAACAGCCAGTGATTTCATGTCCCTTCTTTTAGTACAAGATGCATATACAGAATTTCTGCAGGTTTTCTCAGAATGGCATTGTACCAGTGAGTGGTAAGGCATTAATGGTGGTCATATTTAGATCTACCTTGATAATGCACACAGAGAATTCCCCAAGCACTTCACAAAGATCAAGTCAGAATGACTCATGCTGTTTTTTCTTTGCTTGGTTTGTGTCTTGTCATTATCCATTAAGGCTGACTGCCCCAGCTTGGGACTGCTTTGATCAGGTAGAGAGGCCACCTATCCCCAGGAACTAATGGTATTACCTCTGTGCACTGAGGTCACAGAAGACGGGATAGGTCCTTATTTATCTTGAAAAGACAGTTCAGTTGTAACTTCAGGGACACGTGTCATCAAGAACTAGCTTGAAGTGAGCTCTTTCACTTTCCTGTTCTCCCTAGCTCATGCTTTTTTTGGGGTATGTTTTTGATAGGTTGGTATGAAATGCTGTGCAGAGATGCAAAACAGTCTTTCTGAGTCACCTCTGCTAGCAGGTGCTTCCTGGTAGCTAAAATCTAGTTATGTAGAAGATTCCCCTGTACTCCAGGAAGGCCTGGGGGCAAGGATTGAGCAGTGCTGCAGGAAAAAGTGCTAGAAACATTCAATAGAAATAGAAGCTTAGACTTTATTAAGATACATATTGAGGAATGTAGATATACTTACAGCTTTTCTGCCCAGGTAGGTGATAGTGTTGTGAGATGATGTTTTATCTTAGATGTATAGTCTAAACAGTTCAGCTTGCCCCTTTTTGTTTTCTCAAATAAAAGCACTGATTTAATCACCTAACCTCAAATATGGCAAAAGGACAGTATTTTTCCCTTGCATTTCTTGTGCTGTTGCTCCCCATGGCCTTGCAGCTGTAAACTCTGATATTGCTGTTATGGCAGATTCTCATACTGGTGTGCAAGTTGCCCCTTTGTACCCCTTTTTCTACTGCTTGATTGCATTTTTTTTTTTATATTTTGCAGTAGGGGACCCAGTGATTTCCATACAGAGTTTACTGCCAACCAGCCATGCAGCAGCTGCCCCTCATCAAAGATACTCCAATCTTTCTCTCCCTCCCTCTTTTTCCCCAAAAGTAACTTTCACTTTTAGACTCAATATATGCCATCAGTGATGGACCCTGCTAATACACTATTGTGAATGTGAGCTCATTTTGCCCATTTTTGACATCCTTTGTGCAGCACTCTGGAGTTAATGTGTGTTAACCCCTGTTATAGAAATAACCTTTTACATTCCTATACCATATGAATGCATCCAGAGGCTAAAGCTGTCTGAGTGCTATTTTAGTGTGTCACACTTCTGTTATACAATTCTTCTTAAGTGATAAGTTAAAAAAACCCTTCCAATTATAAAGGGAGTTTGTAAGTGTAGTTTCTCACATGCTGTTAATATTCAAGGTTAGAGTTTCAGAGTTAGGGGCCTGTAAATATATAATACAATATAGCAAAGTTAAGAAATACAGTTTTAAAAATTAATTGTCATTATAATGTCATTATTATTAAAGTAGGAAGTATATTCAGTACAGCTAGGTACTATCATGTCACCTAAATATTTGAGGATCAAAAGACATATTTAAGGTTTCTTCAAGTGGCTGCTTAAATCGAATTTACAAGTTCCACAGTGGCAGGATACTTATAACTGAGGCTGCTTTTCCCATTAATCAATATTGTATTTCAGGGCAGAGCATTTCTATTCTGTCTCAGTTACAAAAAAAAACGGGTTTTTTTTTTTCAACAACTCTGCAAATTAATTAATGCCATTTATTCTTGTGATTCTAACCAAAGGTTGTCAGGTTCCCTTAGCCTGTGTATTGATCTGTAATATAACCTTCCATTTCCTGCATCTGCTATTAAGTGGAATAAAATTCATAATGGTTGCGCTGCTGAGCAGCTGTTCACCTATCCAGTATTGTCGGGTCACCAGGGAAAGTTGCTAATACTTGGGGAGGACTTCACTGGTATATTGATGTCTTTTGTTGTTCAATTAACATTTCTAATGTGGAAGAATAGAAGATAGTATTTAATATGTCAGCCAGCCTTAAGACAACTCTGCTTCCATTTTCTAATGCTAAAACCTAATACAATGTTTATGTCCATTAGAGTTAAAATACTTTCCCTTATTAGCTGCCTAAGTGCATTTTTCCAACAACAATAATGAAGGGCATTCAGTAAACTAAAACTAATTAATCTCCTCAGTCTCCTTTTTGTATTTATCTGATGCCAAAAGCCATATAGTTTTTTCTCTAAAGCAGATTAAACCTAAGCTGTGGATGGTGCCTCCTTCCTAAACAAAACCTGCAAAATTATCAATTTCCGCAACTACTGTTATCTCTCCGTTCAGAAAGCTGCTGCTCATTACTGACTGGGTTTTGCTTATGCAGCTATCTGCCAGCAAAGGTTAGGTATTATTTGCTTTATTGCTGCTAGAATGCAAGGAAACTGCAGGGATCCACAACGCAGGACCTGCCATTCATAGAGGAGAGGAGCATTTGTGATTCTTGTGTAACGTAAAAGAGACTCTCTTGTATCAGACTCTGCTCCAGCCTTCCCATTAAGGCAATTTTGGGGCACCTGTGTGCCCCTAGAAGGCTTAATCTCCATGAGTAACAGGTGAAACAAAATCATAATTTCTTCTTATTGCTTCAAAACTTATTTGGAAATGGTGGGATAGAGGAAAGAAGCCAGAGCACACAGTGGTGTATCATAAAAGGCATTTCCCTGGCCATCTGCGATTGACTTGTGCTTCTTTGATCCAATTCAGATTTTTAAGACTTGTATGGGACCCACTGACATAGGACAAAAAACTCCTACCTCAAGGCAGTGGCTGCACTGCCAGGATCTTTCGAAAGAAATGAGTACGTTTACCCATGTAGGATGCAGTAGGTTGTATAGGGATCTACCAGGCACACTGAGTAGTAAGTTTATGCTGAATTATAATTACGTAATATTTTTGATCCCTAATGAAAGGATGAACAATATAATTGGTTTGATTGTCTATATATGAACTTTTGCTATAGTGTTGCTGAGTTTATTACGTATCAATACACTAATATTTTCATGTATCAACTAGGTATTAGTTGACAAGGAATTCAGATACTGCAAATGTGTTAGTAATATAAATCATTATTAACAAAAAATAAGTCTTTTGCCTTCCTCTTGTCATCCGTCAACCAATGACTCCTTTATCATTCCACTGTTCTTTTTCAATTTGGAGTGCAAAATTCGTGATTCACAGGAAGACTTCAATGCTCATCATCTTATCAGGAGGATATCCTTGATTTAGGTTTTTGACTATGGAACTTTTCTTTGGTATCTAAGGTATCAAACCTTAGCTTTGATACAAAGCACTAACTTGAAGTATTCCTTTGTGGTTCTTTTCTTTGTTTTTTGCACAAAAGTTTTTATTTTTTTATTTTTTTTTTAATTTCCAGTCTTATTTCATGGGTGTATTGCACACTCATCTGATCCAGTATCCTGTATGTACTAGGGACAAAACCACACATCTTGGGAAGAATGGAAGATCAGGGCGAATATCTCTGGGAATTACCCTTAATACTCTCCCAGCCTCCAACCATTGTTTTGTGGGATTTCCTGAACCAAATAAAACATTTCCTTTTAATAACACTCAATTCCTGAAGTAAAAACCTCAGTTAAAATGTATGCTCTGGAAATTGAGTTATTTTCATTATGATTCATGCTGAAATTTTCCGATATTTTCCAAAAGACTGCTTTTTAATGTTTTGTTTGGTTTTTTTTTCCTTGCTCAGGACCTTCTTCAAGGTTAAAGGAATGCCCTTTTCCTGTTTTACTTCAGAAAGTAAAGATGTGTCCATTTTAAGTTAAAATAAGTCAGAGTGAATGTTGTAATCAAGCTAAGCCTTGAATACACCTTCTTAGGAAGCAAGAAGACTGTTTAAAAAGTTCTGACAAATTATTTAAGGCTGCAGTAAAAGAATAAAAAAGAAAAAAATTTTCTTAAGTGATCTTATGGAATAAGATACTATGAAAATACTACAAGGTAGAAAAGTAGAACTGGATGTGATGATTCCTAATTTTTGTCTTTAAGAATAGTTGTAAAACAAACTAGATACTCATTGGCCACAGATGCTCTGACTTCAGTGGCTAACTGATGGAAAGAAAAAAAAGTGTTGGGTTTTTTTTTTTTAAAGTTTTGTCAATACCCTTTTGTCTCTTATTCCCTTTCAGAAGGGAATGAAATGATCTGAAAGGTGTGTATCTGCACTTGTCTTATGAAATTTTTTAAAGACGGTACAGATAATATAATTTTCCTTAGGGATTTCCCAAGGAGTCAGCCTCCCCCAGGAAGCTTAATGCTAGCAAATATCCTAAAGGATTCCTCCAAATGGTCTAGAGGATATTAATCCTCTCTACACCACTTCTATCTATTCTTATGAGCCTGACTTTGTTCTGGTTCTCCATCCACAAGTACAGACAATTTCTGCTGTTTGTAGTCTTTCTCCAAATCACAGTCCTTCTCTGTAAGAAAACTCACTCCTGCTGATCCTATAGTATACTTTATTTTGGAGTCCCACATGGTGAATAGGGCTGGATGGTACTGGACACCGTCATGCAAAGACACAACTTTTTATCTGTATGGTGGCTGGGTAACTTCTTCTCTCCTCCCCTCATTTCTCCTCTACTGCTAGCTACCAGAAGTCATACTGGTATCACCTTAATGTTCAAGAAGCTGTCATCCTCTTAGTGTCTTTGCTTCAGTCCCCAGGCTTGCATCTCCACCTTTATGGCACACATGTTACATTGGGAACACGGACTTAACCCAAGAATTGTATTTGGGTCTGGGTTCTGTCTGTCATGGTGAACCTTGATTTATTTATTTATTAAAATTTGGGAGAAAAATATTTCATGTTTGGGTTTGATTTCTTTCCATGTTCTCTGGGTGTCATGATCTTTAAGTGTGATGGTATGAGTTACTGAGCCTTTCAACACAGTGTAGAATGGTAAAATATAGCTTCCATCTTCCTTCCTTTTTTTTTTTTTTTCCAAAGCACTTTAAGCAAATCGGCAATCTAATTATTGATTTATAAAAGGAACGGAATTAATACAGCCTACCATACCCTTTGGCGGTAAGAGTATTTAAAAGTGAACTATGCTTAAATTTCATAAAAGCCTCCTCAGCAAATCAGTAGAAAAATATTGATCTTGAAATAAGTATGTGAATTCTAATTGTGTTTTGTCTTTCCACTGGAGGACCATTACTTTATTTAGCTGGAGTTCATTCTTTAATTTTATAGTCTTGGTGTGTTGCCTATGAAGACTGCCTTTATGTTTGAGGAAGGCTTGTAACCACCCAGTTTTGCTGATCTTTTCTTTTCAAAAGAATGTATTGACATGTGAGAGCTAAAGAGAAGCTTTTAAGATCAAGTTACCATCACCAAAAGTCTCAGCAACATATAACTAGGGTTCCTGGTATAGAGCTGTCTGTTAAATGAGTAAGTCAGATGCCAAGTACAATAATTGCTTCTTGCTGTACTTCAGACTTGCAAATCAATTTATTCTGATTATAAACCACTGTCTTCATAACATACACTGTAATTACATATATATTTTAATCTTGGAAAACCACATACATTTGTAGGTTAATCCTGCTACTTTCACAAGTGGATTTTGACTGGTAAAATGGAATAGTCTCAGCTATTTTGTAAGTTTTGTAATATCTGATCTGGCTATTCCAGTGTCAGAAGAGTTTGGAAAAGGGTGAGAGAAAAGAGGCTCTAACCATTACCTAACTCTACAGCATTCAAAGGAATCAGGGAAAAAGGAGGAAAAGACAGGGAATCTGAATGTTTAACAATGTTTTTGTAATTGGTAGTTTTGAAAACAAAATTTTAGAAATAACTTTTTTGTTTAAATCAAAAATTCAAATCAAAAGTTAGTTTAAACATTTGCTTTGTAAATCCAAATAGCTTTTGATAGAAACCTCTGTTTCTGAAAAACTCAGAGCAGCTTTATAGAATGTAATGCAGGAAGGTTTCAATATTGAAGTGATCCTTGAATTTACAGATTTACATTTCTTTATCTTCCCATCATTGTATGTTCAGTTCAAGAGGAAGTTTCTTACTGTTTCCTATGTTTATAGTTAATATTCAATTGTGCTTTGTTTTATACCAAGCCATAGAGCCTTTTGAAATCAACACTGCAGCACAGTCTTCTTTTTTAGCTGCCTCTAGTCTAGTGCTGAGTGAACATGAGGTGTTCTTAAGGAGAACTTAACCAAGTTTTGGTGGGGAGAAGACGTATTCTTGGCTTTTGTTTTCTCTTAATCTACCATTAAGCTAACACGAGGGGTATATAAGGGAACAGTGAACCTATGACACGTTTTAATGTGGACGTACTTTATGTACCCCATAAAAGGCTCTACCTGAACTAGCACCAGAAACAGTATTGTCATCCTGGAACAATGGATCACTTAAGTGTAACATGGTGGTAGTATGTATTGCTCCCAGAAAGTATACTGACTGCAGTTGCATGTTCGTCTCTTCTCCCAAGTAGCAAGTGATAGAACAAGAGGAAATGGCCTCAAGTTGTGCCAGGCGAGGTTTAGACTGGATATTAGGAAAAATTTCTTCACCAAAAAGGGTTATCAAGCATTGGAACAGGTTGTCCAGGGAAGTGGTTGAGTCACTATCCCTGGAGGTATTTAAAAGATGTAGACACAGTGCTTAGGGACATGGTTTAGTGGTGGACTTGGCAGTGTTTAGTTTGTGGTTGGACTAGATGATCATAGAATCATAGAATAGTTTGGGTGGGAAGGGACCTTTAAAGGTCATCTAGTCCAACCCCCCTGCAATGAGCAGGCACATCTTCAACTAGATCAGGTTACTCAGAGCCCCGTCCAATCTGACCTAGAATGTTTCTAGGTATGGGGCATCTACCACCTCTCTGGGCAACCTGTGCCACTGGTTTCCCCACCCTCACCATAAAAAAAAAAAAGGGGGGTCTTTTCCAACTTATATGATTCCATGATGCTGTGGACATGATTGACAGCTTACTTGGGTACTTCTGCTGTGGTGTGCTAGAAATTCACATTTTTGGAACTTACATCTATCTGTGTTTCGTACCATATTTGCATTTTCTAAAAAATATGTTGCAGCCTAATTTAAACAAACTGACAACAATGAGCAGCTGTTGGACTGAATTCCAGTTCTTGAGTTTAACTCTTAATTGATGTTTTCCTGACTAAGAACTGAGTAATCTCTATGTAAGTAGTGAAGAAATACTTTCCACAAATCCAAATTATATTGGGTAATTTAGGTGCATAAAAGCTCAGCCTAATGAACAAGTTACTGCAGGGTAAAGATTACTCAAATTACTCTGCATTAAAATTCAGTAGGGATTTAGTAACAGATTTAGCAACAGTTAGAATCTCATATTGTGTAGGCAATTCTGGAAAAGTTACTTGAACTGCAGAAGGAGAAATCTTTATATCATATGGAATGAAGACTTTGTAATAAAGAGCTAACAATTTGGCATCAGTCAGTCATTTCATAGTGAACCTACTCAGAAGAAAAAGTGTTTGGGAAGGAGAGAATATCTGGATATTTATATTCATTGAACTAGAGGAAAACAGCTTGGTTCATTACTAGAAATAACAGCTAGAAAAGAATAATGTGTAGCTGACACCACTATTGCTCCTTCTGGCATTTGCCTTTACTTTTCTGTGCTTATCATTTCAATTGCAACTCTGAGACACAATTTGAAGACTTAGTGAAGTGTAATAAAATGAAAATGGAAGACAGGATTATTTTTTTTTCCCCCTTGCTTGCCTGTCATAAATACTGCAGTTGTTTTAGTTGGGATCGTCATGTCATGAAACCTAAATCTTTATGGGAATGTATTTTCAGTTTTAATATCCCCAGTTAATATTGGAATCCTATTATGTTGAATAGTGCGGTAGTATAAATCTTGCCTAGGAAAACCTTAAAACTTGATGAACAAAGCAACAAGTGAGGGTAGTGAGGGAAAAACATTATCCTTCTTTTAAAGAGGAACAATTGACGCATTAGGAGAAAAGTGTTTTTACCAAAGTCACACTAGAAGGCTTGATGACAAAAATTGATGCTCTGTTTCCTCTAGCAGCAAAACCAGTACCCAGTCTGCTTTGTTTGTCTTCTCTCCACTGCTGTTTTTCAGATTTGTGTTTTGTACTCAGATTATTTGTTTGATCACAGTCTGTCCTCAAAGAATGTTGCAATAGCACCCACAGAAGGCACAGCGCACTGTGATAAAGAAAAGTGAAACCAGTGTCTGAGAAACTTCAGGTTTGAAACACTCTTCGGCTGACTTTGCCCCTGAGGGGTTGGGGACTTGCTGGATCAGTCTCTGTCCCAGCCCAGTGCCTGACCATGAGCTATCATTTTTGTTTAGGAGGTATATAAGGAGCTCAAAAATCTCTGTTAAATGCAGCTATTGAATGCACAAGTGGGTGCTGAAAAAAAGCACATGAACAACAGTCATTTTCTTACAAACGTTTGAAAAATTCCTGCTAAGTGTCACTATGAAGCCATGTCCAGGGTTTACTCTTAAGAAGAAATGTTGCAGAGACCAAAAGAACCATTCAAAAAAAACCCCACCAAAACTGGAGGATGTCTGGTGGATTTGGGTGCGCTTTTTTTTTTAGGTTACCACGTCTGCATATTTTAGATTTTGTTGATTTCATAGCACAGCATCTTTTCAAAACAAAACACACACACACCCCTCGCCCCCAGACAATAGGAACCCAGAAACATACAAATGGATAGCTTTAGGATGCTGATGGGAATACTGCCAGCAAGGTAAAAAGAAATATTAAAAAAGTGCCAAACATGCAGACCTGTCATCCTTTGCCTTAATGGGCACTTACAAATGTGCTACTTGCAAGAGATGTTCTTCCACAATATGATTGTGGTTATAAAACAAACAGCATGGTCAATAATATGATCTAATCTGATTGAAGAGGTCAGTTAGAAAATTATTACCCACTTTACAACCCATTAACATCAAACTTACATTACAGGAATGTATGTGATAGATTAAAAACTTGCTTACTTAAAGCAAGAAGGTCTAAATAAACTCCATTATAAATGTTTTTTTATATTTGAAGCAAAAAGAATTACCCCCTTGGTGACTGGAGTGTGATGGGGAGAGTCAGAACAAGTTGCTGAGTTTAGCTTTTTTATCTCTTTGCCTGAATCCTATTTAGTAGATGTTTGGGGAAGTGGAAAAGACATTTTTGGATGATTAGCTTCTGCTTTGTGATTGACACGCTGAGGAGGCTGCAAGAAAGCTATTCGAGGGAAATTGAAGCTGTTGAATGGAGTTACTGGAATTGGGGAAGGAAAAAAAAAAAGTGCTTTGCTTGATACGGAGCAAATTATTTGCTGTATCAGGAAAGACCCAATGACCCTTCTAATCTTGTATCCTGCCAGTGATGTTGATTTATACCAGACGCTTCAAATGAAGATATAAAACCCCATAATACATTTACCTGTAATTGTATAATAGTGTGCAAGGAGGCTATGTTCTTTCTTGACACCAACCCATGATCAGCATATGCCCTGTAACACATGTATTGAAAGCTCCTGTCTTTAGTCCTAGCTGATGAAATTGCAGATGCTGATGGCAGTCATATAAATTAAGGCAGGTGGATGGATAAGCATGTTGTGTGGAAAACCGCTTATGCTCACTGAATAGCCTATTAGCTACTAAATTCTATGGCAAATGCTATAGGATCTTATGTCACAAGGTTGGGAGGAAATTCTGTTTGGCTTTGTAGTGCCCTTTATAACATGTAGTATCACAGGAAGATGGTAATTCGGGAGAGAAATACTGACTTCTAGCTCTAGTTTCCTGAGCAATTTTGCAGGATCAATGTGTTTATATCATTTGCTGGATCAGATTTTATCCAATGCAAGGTGTTATGTGATCAGCTCATTTCTTGCGTCAACTGGCTTAGCTAGATGTCAACATGCCTTTTCAAGTATACTGTCTGATATTCCAGACTGCATGATGCTTATTTCCCTGTGTGATTTCTATGTAAATAGTCAGATACAAGTTGGAAGGCAACACTTGGGGACTGGTCCTCTTTGCTTCTAATGTCCTATCTGTGCTTGGGCCACTGCATGCATCCTCACCTGCAGTTGATATTACAGCTAGTGACAGCATCGTTTCATGTACCAGTGCTGGGAGTGTCCTGTGTAATTTGCACTTGATGTTTGAGTTTCTCCAGTAGCTGGCTATAGCACCAGCTTGACAGTTTTTGCTGGTGGTGATAACCTTCGTACCCACTCTGTGGTCTGCACAGCTTCTGTAGGAGGTCCAAGAACTTGAGAGTGACTTGTGACAGTGAACCATGCTGTAAATGTGAGATTACTGCATTTGCATGCAGGAAGATGAAGAGATAATAACGAAGTCTGGGCTAGAACAGTGCCTGACCTTCCCCCCGTATCAGAGCAATGAACACACACCGTGTCATGGGGGGCAACGTGAACGTGTACAGAGGCTTCCCCTGCTGTGCTGGTACTACGATGTTCACATCACCATTGTTTTCTCTGTCCCTGTCTCCAGGCTGGAAGCAGCTCTTTAACGAGATCAATTGCTTCTGGACTGTAGTGCTTCTGGCCACACATCAGGCTGCTGTACCTCTGCCTTTAATGTAGGGTGGTCTTCGGAGGTTTGTGCTGCCAGCAGTTTGAGCATTTCCAGGCTGGCCAAGGCTATGCGGCAGGCCTATTTGTGTTTGGCACAGAGCCTCTGAAGCTCAGGGGGAACTTTATGCCATCATTTCTGCCTGGCATTCCTACCTGCCTACGTTGCTTTGACTCAACGGCATTTACAGGTGACCTGAACACTTGCCAGGAAATACTTGCTTTCTCCTCAGTGGCTGCTGCGTGTCAGTGGAATGTGCTTTTTGGCTGCCTGAGGAGGAATTGGATGTCCATCAGGACCAGACTTGAGAGTGATGCACGGTTTGTGAGCTGGATCGTATTTGCTTGTCATATCCATCATAACATCTGCGAGAGCAGAAAAGGGGAGGCAGGGTGACCTGCACTGTGCAGCTGCAAGAATTGGAAAGTCACGTCCACACAGGAAGCCCCAACTGAGTCCTTCATACAAAATCTATTATTATGTGTTCACTGCTTTAGTGATGTGGTTTCCAAGCTCTGGTTTCTTTTCTTTTCTTTTTTCTTTTTTTTTTTTTTCTGAAGTGATAAGACAGAGGAAGAAAATTCCTGTTAGTGCTTATTCTGAAGCGCTATATCCCTCACCTTCTGCATGCTCTGTCTGAACGTCTGGCTGGCTGTGCCAGACCAAACCATAAGCCCTGGGCAACACATCATGTTCTCTTTCCATAAGCATCCCTTTCATACTCTTTGTCCCTTCATCTCTCTCCAGGGATGGAATGGCTTGTGCCAATGGATACAGCTATAAATGAGAATTTTTTTTCTGCAAGCTGATGTAAGAACAACAGTGCCAAGTTATACCACTAGTAGAAGTAAACACAAAGCAGCAGCAAAAGTAGTTGTCAGCCTTTAAAAAGGTATGGTTTCAACTGCTGGATAAATTCAACTTGAAAAATAAGAACAAGTGGTGAACTACTGACAATTTTTAACAAAGGCAAATAGTAATGCAGCTCTGCTAGTCTTAAGGCTATATCAGCAGTACTAAAGAAACAATCAAAGTAGGGGTGCTGATGGCTTCCATCTGCCCAAAACGAAGAGAGAAGATGAAGAGAAGGAAAAGAAGGTGCATCTTCAGAGCAACATAGGTGACTTGTCACTTGAAAAGCAGTTTGGTATGGGGCAGGGAAGGAATTAAGAGCTTTGAAGCACAAAATAGATGAGGGGAATTGTACAAAGTTGAAATTGTTCTACACTTGATGTTAATTGAAAACAATTTCCTTTACAGTTTATTGTATTTGTTTAAGAATATAGTAAAATTAAAAGGTTTCTGAACAATTGTTTAGTCACTGATGTTCTATTCATACCTCTGGGGCTCTCTTATTGAAGTACTGAAGTTTAATAAAACTCGCTAGTGTTTTGTTTCTTTGTGAATACAAAACATATAAAAGAAAATTGCTTCTATACTATGGGACTCACTTTGGTTATGAACCTGAAATCTTTAAACTGAAGGAAAAAATTACAAATGGGACATCCTAGCTGATGCCGACAGGTTTCTTTTATCACCAGTCAGTTTTCTTCACAAAGATTTCACTGGCTCTGGCTTTTTCTTAGTGTCAGAAAGGAAAGTGATTTGAAGTCCAGCCGATATGTATAGAGGTATGGGGGACAGACAGCAGTGTCAGTGGTGACAGGGGAAGCCTGCTTTCCTGGCAGAGGTGGGTGCTGTGAATATTGTGCCTTGTCTCTGGCTCAGGCCACAGAGCCTGTGGCTGCGTCTGTCTGCACTGGAAGGAGTGAGGTGAGAATGAGCATGAAGCCATGGTCTTCTCTAGTCCAGTATGCAGGACTTTAATTTTTTAGAAAAATGTTCTTAACATTATTTTTATTTTATCTTAGTTAGTTTGAATTATTGTAAGTTCACGTTTGTTTTACTTAAATAGATGACTTGAAGATTTGGAGAGTGCTCTTCAATGTGACTGAATTCCCTTGTCTGTCCCTCTGAATGGATTTGCTCATCAGTAAGTGGAATGTGAATAGAAATGAGCTGAAATGGTAAAAAGGAATGCTGGTGCAGGAGGGAATTAATGTTTCTATATTGCTGGTCCTATTTAAACCTTATGCTGTCCAAAGGAGATGTGAATTGAGTTTGCTGGGAACATTTAACAGACTATTTTTGTTGGATTAATATTGATTTCTTAAAGTTCATTTAATGTAATTGCCTTGACCTTGGCACTTGGGGGGTTGGGGTCACTCTCATATTCTTTTCTGAAAATTGGAAGTATCTTGGTTTTAATGTGATGCAAACCAGGTAAAATTGACATCTCAAACGAAGTTGTTAGTACAAAAATACATTCCTATCAACCTCTAGTTAGTTCTTTGAGCACTTTATGATGTGGGGACGGTTCAGTAGTATCAATTTTATCTCCATGTGTCCCCCTGAAATAATAATTTCAAAAACAATCAATATGTGGTTTTGCATTCAAAAGTATTTAGAAAAGAATTAAGATGATGGTGTCTTATGAACCTGGAAAAGTTGACGCTTTCTGTTAAAGACTAGTTTTCATTTCACTTTTTTTTTTTGCGCGCTTTGAGGCTGACTATGAGGGAAAGGGAACTTTTACTGAGAAATCAAAAATTACTCTGTTGTTGCACTGAAAATGTGCACTAAACATGCAGGTCTAGGCAATGCTTTTCCTTATGTGTCAGGACTGTAATTTTGTGTCTGTTCCTGTCAATTTGCAATGAGCTTTCTTTGGGCACAGGATTCTTACCATTCTGGAGTACAGAATTGTGGGATTTTGGCCTAAGTAGGCATGATTATGAAAAGAGTGTGTCCTTTTTGCATTTTAGTAAACTCTGGTTTTGGTTTTTGACTTTCTAAGTAACTCTAAACTGTTTTTCTTTACGTTGTGGCTAAGATACCACTGCTTGCTAGAGGGCCACCAGTGTTGATATTTTAAAGGAATGGAAAAATTTAACCACAGTCATAATATATACATTTTCCTAAAATCCTTTTGCTAAGCATTCTTTTAGGCAAATTCATAATCAACATTTTTTCTTAGCAAATTGCCATATGTGGCAGTGGACAGTGGGCAGCCTTTACCAGCAGCAGAGCTAGTTATTGTCTGTGACAGCCCAGGCATTTAGTGCAGTGGATATCGTAACAAGCTATTAGCACTTTGCTGCTTCCAGCAAGAATAGCTCACTAATTCAGTTTAGTAAAATATGGTGATACTTTTAGTACTAATAATCAGATCTGGAGACTTTCAGAAACAACAATTATGGTGTATCATTTCTGCTGCCCTCATGGCAAAGCCTTTAGGCGTTGAAACTGTTTTGGGAAACCAATACATATAGTATCGCTAATGTTAGTCGTTCATTTATCTACTGAATCATTTCTTTGTTTGCTGTTTTGCTCAGTTTCTGTTGTTCAGCCAAGACAAAGTAGCTCTTTTTATGGAAAGGAAACAAAAGTACATAACTAGGGTAAGATGTAAACCACAAAGCTTCTGACACAAACAGGAGGCAAATGGCCTTGTAGCAGCTATGCATAAATGAACAGGTTGTATTAAGTTGTTGTAGTTGAGAGTATAGCTTTGTCTAGGATTTTCCACGAGTCACGCCTTGTACCTACTGAGGGGAAAGGTAATGGCTAAAGCATCTGAACAACATGTCAGATAGTATCTGAAGAAACTTGTTAGGAAGTCTCAAAAATTCAGCTTTCCTAGGTGTCCCTCAGAAAGCAACTTGAGATTGTTCTGAGGGAGAGTGAGTTGAAGCTGAGGCGCACAGATATGTCCCATCCCGGTTCCCTTAGAGAAACACTTATCAGATGTTGATTGAGTAGAGTGATATGTGACTTTCTGCCTGTGTGTGTCCTGTAAGTTTTCAACTGCACAAGCTACCAGTGCCAGTCTGCTGCAATAGCAATCCCACCGTGCTGAGAATGGCACTTTCATGACTGCACACCAAATGACTTATTCAGTCTGGTTTTATCTGAGGAGGCAGCCAACAGAAGAAAAGGGCACCCAGGAGATGGATAGTTCCCATGGGACTCTTGGTAGTTCATGTATTGGCATCTCTGGATACCAAAAGCAAACAAACCCTGACTGGTAGGAGAGGTTGAAAATGTGGAAGAACTAGTAATGCCAGGAGAACCTCAGAAGATCTTGCTGAGAACATATACAGACCTAGTTCAAGGTGTGCAGGGACAGACGTTTTGTGTGAATTGTTACATGAGAGGGATGCACAGACGTGGATCCTAAGGCTATATAACTAACTGCTCCGCACATGGGCTTTCCTGATAGCCCTGAAGTGATAGAAACAGTTCATATCTCCTCTCTTTGTTTCTGAATTAGGCAGCCCACAGTGGGTCTTTCTCCTCCCCTTTTAACATGACTGGTTAACCACTTTGGGTGAGTTCTTATGGGTGAACAAACCTGAAAAAGTATCTGATGTTAGATTTTTTTTTAAAACTCCACCATGATTTTCTTTTCATAAGAGAAGTTTATCTGAGATGTTATTAGAATTGAGATCAGTGCAGTGACTTTCCCTCCATTCATACTTGACAACCTTTTTACTGTGGTTTATGAAACCTTACCGCTGGGCACTTTAATTGCAGACAAATGTGGTTTAGACTTGTGCTGGAGATCTGTAGGTGATGACTGAATACATTTTTGCTGAAAGCTCAATTACAATAAACCTCAAGAGATCTGCACCTCACTACAGTTTTAGAGGTTTGCTACACCCTATGTGGCATCTAGGAGAGCAAGAGCAAAACCCAGAGTGAGGATTTGTTAGTAGATGTGGGACATGTGGCTTTGTGAAATAGTCAAAGTTCTGAATCCCTTACAGTGATAATCAGCAGATAAGCTTCCTGGGGAAGTTTCACCCTCTTTTTATTATGTGATAGTATTTTATGCCTAGCTTTTGTGGCAGATTAGCACGAAGACAGCTATGAATATATATGCAAGAAGGCAGCACGTATTCTTTGTTTTAGGTATTCATTTATGGGAGATGAACAGTTGGGCGCACATCCAAAGGAAGAAAGGATGATCTCTTGAGTTAGTGATAAGGTAACAAATGTACAGGCAGGTTCAAAAAATCCTAATAAGTTCAAAGTAAGGTTACAAAGGACCTAATCAGTAGTTAGATTATTTGTGTCCAAGGAGCATAAAGTGTTGAGGTAAGTGGGCTCTGCAAGGAGATAGGAAAGAGTAACCCAGGCTGAACCTTTCATCTGCAAGGAGATGGGAAAGAGAAGAGTAACCCAAGATGAACCTTTCCTCTTGCCTTATATTTTGCCCTGTGTGGTGTGTTTCCCTGAGTCATCTATTTGAAATGGTACCATATGAGAAATGGAACTTCAAAGCAATGCACAGATATTTCATGCCTCAGTTAATAATTTGTAATAATTATCTCTGTCTGAACAGCAAAATCCAGGCTTTTGTAGGAATCTCGTATGAGGAAGTTTTGGATTGGACTTCCTCATTTTTCAGCTGTGGGAGACAGGGATCATAAGAACTTCCAAAGACTGGCCAGTTTGCTTTTCTCTTTGCAGTGCTCACAGGTGAGAGGAGGAAGTGAGAAGGAAAAAGCATCAGTATCCCTGATATTTCTGCATCGCGTACAGGTAAAGTACACACAATGTGCATAGGTCAGAACTGACTAACTGGGTCACTGGTTTCTGGAACAGATTAGATTTTGTTGAATTGCAGTTATAATTCTGAGAAAGTATAAATTTATTTATAGATAATGTATTTTAAGTAATGAAAATGTGTGTCAGTATCAGAGGCAAAACAAATGACTGTATAAATATTTTGATTTGTTCCTTTTGTTAGATGTTTCAGTTAAATTTCCTGATATTTAAAGTATTGAAGATGAATGTGTTGAGGTGGAATGTATGTTCTTATGTGTGTTTTTAAATTTGGATTACAGAATCACAAAAAGAGCAAGGATACACAGTAGCGTCCTTCATAAACCTAGCGGATTAATCTAATTTGCCAGGAATCAAACCTACCACTTCCTGTCTAAGCTTTTATACTCCGTTTAGAAAGCTGCATAACTTGATGCTATAAGCATATCAGTGTTGTCTGGCACAGTTATGAATTTCCAAATGGTAGGTAGCATATAGCACAGTTCAGATGCTCACCTCGAATATACACATGCTGTTAATGTCATTTAGAACAGTGACTGAGTTAGGCTTGCCTTGGGAAATTAAGGATGTTTCACCTTTTTCCAGGGATGCAGCACTGCCATGGATGGAATTCACTGGTACAATAGCCAGTTAGTGCGTATGGCCTCCGTGGACTTGGCAGACTAAGTTACTCTATTGTACAGTTTGCTGTATGACTCTTGTGTAAGTATTGCTACACGCTCTACAGATCTGAGCGCACCCCATTTCTCCAGCAATTCTCTGTTTCTACGGTCTTCTGTACTATCAGCATGTCCTGGAAAAGACTTTCTCCTCTGAGTAAACTGCCGGCTGGCCAGTAGCTGATACATAGGCATTAGCTGCCACTGGGGAAAATCAGGGTGAATTTAGTTATTTAGAATACTTTGGCACAATGAAGTGCTGATCCCCTGGTGAACAGCAGTATGTGTAGATACAGTAGTGTTATTCTACCAGTTAAGTGCTAAAAAGTCAAGTGTTCCAATGTAGACTTTCTCTTAAGTCAAGCCTCTGAAAAGAAATTGTTTTGAGAAGAGCTGGTGAAACCATGCTAGTGAAAGGGAAAGTATATAAATGAGGTAAGTGTGCCAAATATTGTGTTAAATGTTACAGCAATAGCATGGCACAAGATTTTTTGCACATATTTTTCTCAGGTTCCTGAATTTGGTTAAATATGAGCTTGATGAACTAGAAAAAGCATGTCTCGCTTTTAGTCCTTTCCTCCTGAGCATGTTCCCAATAGAGAAGCTGTTAAGTATCATGTTCCCAAAATGAATGTTAATGTAATGACATCCCAACACATTGCATTATGAAATTTCTGTCACAATGGGAGTTAGTCATCTTATGCTGTGATTTATCTGAATTACTCATTTTCTTATATTGAAGAACATATATATTACAGACTCAATGCCCTGAGCCATGGTTGTTAATAGTGTTAATTTTAATGCTCATGTTACTGTTCAGAAAGATGCACTTTCTTTGGGGAAAGAAATAAATATGTAAAATGATTTCTGTTTTCAAAGCATAAGTAACTGACAGACCTACAGGAAGACATTTCATAACTTCTCAGAATACTTTGTGTGTTAAATCTGAATGCTAGAATGTGTGAGCTCTATACTCTCCATATATCTAACTGGTCCTTCTGCGTAATTACAGTTTAAAAGTCCGCAGAAGAATCCAACTTCAGTTTGTACAGGAAGGTGGTCTGCTGTAATACAGCATCTCAGATAGTTTCAGACACATGACTATATTAAATGACTCTTATTTATCACTGGACTAATAGGGAGTCCATAAAATTTTAACCAAGTGAAAATAGTATTGTGAAGTTTCATCTGAAGTTATCAGACCAGCTAGTGAGGGAGACAACTGTGCAGTAAAGATCTGTATTGAACTAGAGGTATTTTCTGAAGTTTGCTCCCCCTTCTTTATCTGATAGCAATATGAAAGTTAAGTTGTGATCTGAATGATCTGTAGGGAAGAGAACCCTAAGAGCGTTCAAACCTTAGGAGATTTTTTTTTTTTTTAAATCTGGTTTGTTTTCTTCTGTTTCATTTCAAAATAGACTATACTGAGGTCATATGAATAAAGGCACGTTTCTCAATTTATTTTTGGGTAGGCAAGATAAGATAAAGCTACACATAGTTGAGACTGCAGCTGGCTGCCTATCACCCAGCTACCTTTGATCCCAAGTTGCAGAGATTGATGCAGGAAAATCCAGCTAGCGCTGACAGCAGGTAACATGCTGCCCCGGCCTGCAGGCCACTGCTTGAGAAGTCTTTGGAAGGCATGACGGAGATCAGACATCAACTTCTCACAGAGCACATGCAGAGAAACTGGAGCTCCCTGCACATATCGGAAGGTTATCTGTTGTGTCTGAGATACCTGGTATCTTGTACAGGAACAGCAAAATTATGTGCAAATGATGGTGGCATTTTATTTTCTTTTGTCCCAAAATACTGGCATGTCTTTTCACCTGGAAACCTCATTTAATGCTTGATGATCCAAGCGAAATCTAAAGGGGATTTTTCTAACGGATGCATGAATACTTGAGGAAAAAGCTACACAGGAAAGAATAGGGAAAGTCCAAGTTATTTGTTGTAATATTTCTTGGCTAGTCAGATACCCTTACCATTATTACTCTGCGCTCTATGCACAGAGATTCTTCTGTATGGGGAAAAACTAGAAAGCAGAATGCTCTGTAAGATCATCCTCGTCTGTCTTTGTCGCCTTTATGCTTGCACAACAAAAGCTTAAGAGAGTACATTAAGAATAAATGGCAGTAATGTACTGATGGGAATACTTTCATTCAAAGTGGACAATACAGCCTGGATGAAGCCCAACACTTAAGGGTATGAACCCTGTTGATTAATCCGTAGGTTCTCTTTCTCATATGTAACACTGTATGCTCTTTAAAGTCTGGGAAGGTGATTTGAAAATGATGGTAGCTCTTATGCAATAAAGATTTATCAAAAGTGTGTATTTGCAAGCAGGGAAGTGACAAGCACCAGGATGTACCGAAGTGTGAAATAACTTTATGGCATTTGAGGAGAGCTGCTAAGAAATTGCATCAGGGAGAAAGGCTTTCTGTGAAGTTTTGGGAAGATGGGACCAAAGCTAGGCCAAAAAAAAATCAGCTTTATCCTTTTTGCTTTGCTGGGGAACTTCTACCGAGTCTGTGAGAACTGCTCTTTCTTTTTTCTTTTTTTCCCCTTTTGGTTCATTTTTCTTTTCCTCTGAGAAGTACCATCTGGTTTTCAGTGTTTGTTTCTTTTTCCAAGGAGACAATATTTTGGGACAGGGGGTATCCTTTTGCCTTCGATTTCTGTGTGATGTTGGTTTGCTGTTCAGATGTGTAATCTGTTGAAAAGTTTCTAGCAACTTGTGTGTGTGTGTGTGTGTAGAAATGCTGTTTGCTACCAACATCCTTTGCTTTTTTACCATTGCCACTTCCAATGCTGGCAATTTGTTGTCTTTCAGAGATAAACGAGTTATTTTTGAAGAAAATCAAATGATTGAACCTACCAGCATTTGATAATTGATGGCTGTATTTTTCCATATTCCTGTGTAGTTATTCCTATCCTAGCTACAGTATTCATTACCCTTTTGGATCCCAAGCTACTATTCATAGCAAAGACAAGAATCTGCACAAGAAAACACGTGGACTTGATTAATATCCTTAATTACACTGCACTGAACCAAAGGATAGTATTTCTTACTGGCTCCCGTTAATAATCAATTATGTCTCAAAGCACTTGGATCAATAACCTTTTTTTTTTTAACTTGGGCACTGTGCTTATCGTAGTAATATGAAAGTATTAGGATGAAGAAGGCTGCAAATGTTAACTAAAATCCTTCAGAAATTTGCTATTGATTTACTGAAAGTTTGTCAAATTGGAGAGGTTCAAACACCTCAGCAGTTGGCATTTTTTAGCAGAATATTTCTTGGAGGATATCGGGCAGTTCTGCTGAGTGCAGGGACATTAAGCAGGGAAATATTTTATATGGGCATGTCTTCAGCTTTTGCCCATTTGTCTAGTAAGGCACAAACTAATTCCTACTTTATGCTAGAGCACCTCTTTGTTTAAGCAACTGTGGCCTCTCAGGACCATGCCTGTATATTACTTTAGGTGGAGCACTGTGTCAACAGCTCTCCAGTCTGGGGCAGTGGGATCTTAGCCTGTATGTTGTACCCACACAGAGACATGATTTAAGCTGGCTGTCCTTTGGCTTCAACTGTAAATTCCAGGTTAAATGTGTGGTAGTCAGCAGTCTTCTCCAGATGCTTTGTGATGGTTTGCACTGCCGCTGGCTCATCGCTTTGGGGCTCCTCTTGTTGCTGTTCATCCTCAGTTTTGTCATTAGGGTCTCTGCACCCATTGCTGAGTGAATTATCAGTATGATGTGTCCTTAATTTCTTTGTGATAGAGGATCGAAATTCTAAAGGTTTCCATTCATCTGTATAACTTTGAGTACTGTGCTGTGTGCCTGTGTATATGCAAGTTTGAAACTGTCCCAACATGGAATTATTTCACTACATCCTCAGTCCATACCTGTCACTGCGACCTAACTGCAGCTGTAATACTGACAATTGACAGGCTGCTCTTTACTCCCCACAATGTTAAATCATAAAGGCAAAACCTTGTATTGCTGTTAGTTTTGTGGAGAGTGGGGGGAAAAGAAGTCCCTGAAGTGAAAGTGATAGGATGTGGATAACAGATTTTAATTGCTGCTTTCTCAGACTGTCTGTAGTCTGGTTAAAACAGATTTTCCTGCTGAATCGTATGAAAGAAGACAACACTTTAAATATTGATGTGTATGTGAAGACTTTCTAAAGTGCCCAGATGGACCTCTCCAACTGTGTTTCTCTGATAATGTTTTTTCGGATTGGCAGACTCTGGGCTCCATTCAGGGACGCCATTCCTCCTGACCATTGCTGCTGTCTGACGTTCTTCCTGCTGGCACCCGAGTATTTCAGGTGTGTCACTAACATAAAACCAGAATGTATAGATTTTTTCTCTTTTTTTTTTTTGTTCAGTCATTTATTGGTCGATGAAATATTTCATTTGAGCCACGACAAAAGCATTTCATTTTTAAACCACAAAGATGCCCCACAACTTTTTTTTTTCCCAAGGTAACTGAAGCAAAAAGAATCATCAAAATGTTTGAAGTCTCTTATTTCAGTTTTACAGATTTTTTTTTTTAAAGTTTTTCAACTGAATATATAGGCCAATCCTTATTATTTTTTTTGAACTTGGATTCACAACCATATTTGTCAGCCCAGGACTGTTTTGTGTGAACGCATTATCCACCCTTCCTCCTCTCAAACTGCTTAGCTCTCTAACTGTGTCACTTCGGCAAGACGGCCATCTCAAGGCTTCGTGATGTAAAGACGTTTTAAAGAAGTTCAAAGGGTTAACACACAGGACAAGAGGAAGGCTATTTCTGTATCCACGACTTCAGTGGGAATGATTTACCGTGAACAGAAGAGCGTATCTCAAAAGTAATCTTTTTATCTGTCTTCGCCTGCAGAAAAATTTATGGTGACCTAAGAATATCTATAATGGCACAATTTACATGGCACCTTTTGGCTGATGAGAAATAGCAGTCTCAAAATGTCTACAGGGATTACGAGTTTTAGCCTTGTTTTCAAAAATAATGTACTCATAGTATTGCTGACAATTTTTTCTGGTTTAATCATTTCACTAAGGCATTTATTACATGTATGTCATAACCCAAAATAATAATGCAAATGGAAGCCTTATCAATCAGCTGGTTAAGCTTTAAGGTTCCTTTGGTTTAGCCTATTTTGGTCTCTGAAATGATTTTGACAACTTTGTGTTGTTGCTTAACACAGCTTGAAGGTGTATGTTTGCTATATGAATCAAGTCAGTCTGGTATAACTGGCAAAACTAAGTGCAAAGAAGACAGAAGTGTAATCCAAAACTATCAGTGGTACATTCAGAATTAAATCATATTGATATTTTGCCCAGGCTTCAGCTCCTATATGCCCAGGTTTTCTGAGTAAGTGGCACTTGATCTCAAAGGATGCTTAAGTGCTCAGTAGTACTTCCCTCCTTTGCTCTGAATTCGGCTCATTATGTATTTTAGATGTAAAAAAACTAAATCCTGATCACATGCAGGGTTAGTATGGTTAAGACTGCACGAAAAGTAATTTTTTTTAAAAAAAAAATTGACGTTTCTTCAGATACTATTGTAGAGGTTTCTGAGGCGTCAACAGAAATTTTTGATGAAAATAAGGGAGGGCACTTTGGAGTTATTTGATGGCCTGGTATGAGAACACTCACGTGGCAATGGGAGTGCTCGGTTCGGTCAGATGCTCTTCCTCAAGGCAAGCAGCCCAGCACAGTTTTCCTACCACTGTAGGAATATTTTCATCACAAAGCACTTGATTTGGGGGCTGTCTCTGTAACAGGTTGTTCTGGTTTTGTGTTTTGGTTTTTTTTTTTTTATTTGGGGATGGGAGGAGAAGAAAAATGTGTTTGGTAAGAAAACTCTGCTTTGATGGTAGTGCTTCTTATTATTTATTTATTTAATCCATAAATATCAGATTTTTACCTCCTATTCTTCTCCTAGTGTGAAGGAATATATTGGGGTTCCCAGTGAAATGCCTCTTGTGCTTTAAGGATAAGAAGATAAAATGTTAACCTATGTCCATCTACCCTCAAACACATCAAAGCCATACTCTTTTATTTCCTAGGTTTAATAAAAGCAGCCATGATGTCTTTATATTTCTGTATTCCAACATTATTTTTTCATTGAGTTTTTGTTGCTGTGACTCTACTACTGCCGTTCAACAATTTTGTGTGTGTCCTCAGGTGATACATCCCTCAGAAAGGCAATTGTAAAGATCAGTTATTATATCGTATGTGACCTTTTGGTTTATCATTTTAAATGACCTGCAGCAGACTCTGCCTAAGGCATGCAGTAGCTTTGTGGCATAGTGGTTTCAAATGTCACTATCTGTTTTCATTCTGCGCCTCTTTTGCATGTAGTTGTTTGTTAGTTTGGAATAAAGAATAATTTTGACATTTCTTTTAATAGACAGAGATGGCAACAATCTTGTTAGCTGGCTCTGCATTAAAAAAATCCTGTTATTTCCAATGGGGAAATGGTTGGGGTATTTTTCTGGTTTTCTTTTGTTTTCCCCCAACAGGCTCCTCAAATTATTATTTTTCATTCATTTTCTGTTTTATTGCCAGAGGTAATTATTTTTCTACAGATCGCTGTATTACTAACATGTAAATTCATCTGTGTGGAGAACACGTAAACCCTTAAACCAGAGAAGAATGCGTTCAGACACACAGGTGGAGAGTGTAGGTCTGTGGGTGCTCTCTTTTCCCTTCAGTCTTTGCTGTATGCTCCTTGGATTAAATTACATTTTTGCTGTATGAATATATTGATGATCTTGTTCATACTTCTGATTTTTTTTCACCTCAATTACTAAACCTATTGTTGATTTGTTCTTTTCAACGTGGAGGTTTTAAAATGTAGTGCAGGAACATCTTTGTGTGTACCTTTTTGACTGGCACCTGATCCTTCAGTTAATCAAAACAACATTGTAAGATGGTTATGTTTTGTTTACTGGACATTTAGTGACTGACTTAAAAAAA
>VUYV01000005.1:7507333-7581256 GCA_008711295.1 Anarhynchus alexandrinus | reverse complement strand
AAAAAAAACCACAAAAAACCCACAAAAAAACCCAAACCAAAACAAAACAAAACAAAAACCAAAAAACCCCAAACAACCACTGCAAAAAACTGAACAAAAACCCCACCACCAGTTGGCAATAATCCCGTTAGAACTGTACCTGCTCTTGGAGTCNGAAGGCTTGTAAATTCTTATCACTTTCAAAAATATTATGCCTGTCTTTTGTAGCAAATAAAACATTTTTTTATAACTTAAAATGTGGAAATAGTTACACAAAGTGTTTTGGATCTGCCTAACTGGTAATTAGCTAAAAACCCTTTCATAATCACCAATGAGACTTCCATGCCTTTTTGTAGAGAAAATGCTGCAAACTGTAAAAGGTTTTGGGGTTTTGATTTCTTTGCAGAAAAACCCTCAGAGTAGGTGAAAATGCAGTGTTAACACTAAGGCAAGGTCGTTAAATCTTTCAATTTAAATTGATTACAAGGAAATGATATGCCAGAGGAAAAAACAATAGATGAAAAGATGTGTCCTAGATGGCAAGAGAAGATGAATGCTGTATGTTTTTCCCACCTCAGATTGTCCATGACAAAGTATGATTGTCTAATATCTCAAGATGAGGAGGCTAATACAAGGCCATAAATCACAGAGAACAGCTTTTCAAATAATAAAAGAGTCTGCCTTCTTGCTAATAGGCCCCAAGTTAGGACCCTGAAATGTTGAAAATAAGGCCTGTGTTCACCTCCGTGTGGGTGACAATGACTTTTGCATATTTTGCATCCCCAGATTGTCTGGGGAGACAGCTGAGAGCTTAACATATTGCAAATGCAGCAGATTTGTAGCCTGCTTGTTAGTTACTTGTATGTAAAGATTAATAAGAAAACTATGGAAGGTGTGATGTTTGTGTATAATTTAACTAACATTCATTATTTAAACTCATATAACCCATATAAATCTCAGTTTCTGGGAATATTGTTTCTTGTGTGGTTAGATTTCCATGCTTCCACAGAGAGTTTTAAAGTTGGAACTGGTGCTGATGCATGAGACAATGTTATTGGATCTCTCTCTTTCTCTTTTTCTTCTGACTTTTCCTTTGCCCAGCCTTATTGACTCTGTGAGTCTGACACAGAAACCCTGCTTTTCATATGAGAGGCTTGTATGACACATAAGAGCTCATATAAGCTCTAACAAGATGTTCACTTAAGACTTACTTTTCTTCCTGTAGTTAAAATATGAAAGAATCCAGACTGGGAACAGCAGAACAAAAAAGCATGAGAGAAATATGTTCATAATCTATGAGCGTTTTGAGCTACGTAACTATGAGGGAGATTAAGCTGTCCCATACTCTCTGAAAGAATTACGTCAATAGAGGGAGAAAATTAATAGCCTTGTTTTAAGCAAAATCAAATATCTTGTATGATGACAATGTGCAAGGGTTTATGCACAGCCAACACATTAATAGTTTCCCTGATGGAAAGAAGCAGAAGAGGTCCAACTATCAGACACCTGTTTTGTAATTTTTCACGTGTGGAATTAAGTCAACTTGGCAGGAAGCTGTGGAAGCGAAACCCAAAGTACAAGGGTAGTTGCTAAGAAGCAGTTGTCATTCTAGTAACTGTACCTGCATTTTAAAAAACTATTTTTTTTTTCTAGGGATAGAATACAGGACAGAACACAGGAGTAAACATAGGCAGTTGAAAAAAAAATCCATTTTTTGTTAATCTAAATATCTAGTTAAATGGAAACATCTTTGCTTTCTTTCATTTACAATGGAAAATTGAGAAACAAAAAAACTTCATTATGATATACTTTTATTTGTATGCCTTTGTTTGCATTGGAACTTGGAGTTTGTGAAGCTGGGATTAATGTTTCTTTCAAACACATTTAAAATACTGAAATATAGCAAATTAGTTCTAATTTTTTTTTGGCGATTGTGTGTTTCAGAAGTTAAGAATTTAATCTGAGTTCAATGAACAGTGTTATCATTCTCCAGAAATCAGTAAAAAATACTAGATGCTCACAGCTAAAGAGTAGTTACAAAGCAGAGTAGAGAATTTACAGAAATCTGAAATTTTACTACAGCCTCACTGCAAAATTGAAACTATGAAATATCTTACATTAATGCAACAAAATCCTAAAATGGAACTGAAACAAATTATCTCAGTGACTGCTGAACTTTGCAGCAGTGTTGTCAGTTAAGATACAAAACCTCTGAAATCTATTACTTGAACTGAACAATGTTCAACTTTTCTTATACTAGTTATTATCTTAGCAACTAACTGTATGTGATTAATATAAAATGGAATAATTTGATGGGCTACTCAGTGGGAGAGGGGGAGAACTCGATTCTCTTCTGAGCCCTGCTGCTATTTAACTGCTCTGCTTTCAGTACATTTGTTGTACCTAAAACAGAATCATTTCCATGAGGTTTTGAGATCTGAGGTGGGAAAGCACAGTACTGAGAATTATTAGTGGCAGATACTAAGATATTACAAGACTAGATGAGCCTTTGTATACCTCCCCAAGTCTCCTTGCGCCATCTTATTTCCTCTTGAAGCCGCCTTCATTTTTTCTACATATACCTCTGAATTAAAACAAAACTAAAACCCACTTACTATAATTGGGATAATTAAAAAACAAAAGAACACTTAATTTTGGCAGAAAAGAAAGGAAGTGAACTTAAGGGGAAGAACTTAAGGGACCAGAGCTCCNCTTAATTTTGGCAGAAAAGAAAGGAAGTGAGAACTTAAGGGACCAGAGCTCGGAAGTCCTATTTCCTTTGCACAGATTCTAGAAAAGGAAATTTGTGCCTATCTTTTTATTTCGCTTTTGATTATCTTCTGTTATAGAAGAATTAAAACATACATTTGGTCATTATTTAGCATTTCCAGTGCTTGAAAAAATATTTTTCATCCATTTTCCACCCTTGGAAGTGGTGCCAGCCTTTTATCCCCCTTTCATGAACATGAAAACTAATTGTGCAAAACCAAAAGCTTTTTCAATGTAAATCTGGAATAATCTCACATAAAATAAATGTTTATTTAAAAGTTACAGTTAAAATAAGTGTGCACTTAAAATAAAAGTTAGACTTAAAATAAGAACTTTAGACTCAAACTAATTCAAATAAATCAGTGATTCAACTGAGCTAAAATTTCTGTTTCCCAGAAAAAGTAGCTCTTGAGAACCTCAAGCTTTATAACTGCCCTATAAAACAGCAAATGCCTATTGATTGTCTTGATCACCAGTGATTCTTAATTGTTTAGGAAGGGAAGACTTGTTTCATGTACAGTTCATACAGGCAGCAAAAGGAAAATTCTATTTGTATGATGTTTAAATGTCTCTGTCTTATTCTTGCCCTATAAGACAAAATCCTTTTCTTGTAAGAGGTACACGAGGAGATTAAGACAAAATGCCATTGATTCACTGCAAGTTAATCCTCCTACAAGGGAAGACTTATGTCCAACAGCTTCAAAATATTCTTTAATGTTACTCCTTCAGCTGGTTTACCTTAAGTTTTAAAATTATTATTTGTTAGAGGAGCCCTGTCTATCTCAGATGCAGGTTGTTCTGAAAACCTCCTCATCTTAAAACTAATATAATTTGCCGGGTGTGGACTGTCTTTCCAGAAGTCCTGTGCTCTACATGGGCCAAAATAGTCTCAAGACTTCATCGATATTGACAGGTTAATTTGAGCTAAATTAGCATGGACCTCAGACTCACACCTCTGAACCGCATGTGTTTTGGTATGTGGAGTGAGTGAATCCTATTTCAAACTAGGAAATCCACTTCCAAATTTTAAATATTTTACTTAACAAGAGCATTTGTGTTAAAAAACGGAAAAAATTTCAAATGTCAGAAAAGTAACTTAGAATGGAGCTTTCTGTGAGTCATCAACACGGGTAATCTATGTGAAAATTATGAGAGAAAAATATCCGCTTTCAGATAATTACTGGTCTAAAACCCACTTAAATTCATTTTTTCTTTCAGTGGCTAGCAGATGAAATCCCTATTTTAGACTCTCTGAGAATGCAATGCCTATAAAATTATTTGGCGTAGGAGAAAGCAGGACAAGCTAGCTTTACCAGAAGCAGCTCCACTGAGTGCATGTATAAAACAAATACTGCTAGGATAAAAATTAATTTGTATTCTAATCATGATCATATTTCCTGTTGTCAGTTGTACAAAAACAGTGCATCAAACATCCAAATGAGTTAAGATGTGTTTTGCTGATTACTGCAGCAGATGGTACATCTCAATTAGGGAAAAATATTTTCTGTTGGCTTATTATACTTTTAAATTAAATTCAGTTTGAGTGGAAGATCAAACATAACAAAACAAAGGATTTTTTCTGGTTCTCTCATCAGGCTGGGTATCGTACAAAATAGTAATGTATTATATTAAGTAGTAACCATGAATGGCAAACAAAGCTGCTTATTCTGTTTAAGTTTTCCCGCCATAATATCAGTATGATGATGTAACAAAATATGTTAAGAGCTGGAACCTGGTAGCTGAAATAAATGTTGTCTGATTTATACAGAAGTTACCTGCGATGTGAAGGGATGATAGAAAATACATCCATTGTGCAGGAGAAGCAGCAGGTTGTTCAGGAGGTGATGGTATCTACCACTGCCTTACATGAAGGGCAACTGGTTGTAGAAGGGATTATCTGACTGAGTGTTACAAGATGTGATTTGTTTTGCCTCTAATTTTGAGAGAAATATCTTCTTGGTATAGTAAAAATTCTTAGCTCACTTACCGGGTGTGGCAGGCACACGGTCATGAAACGAATATGTCCTGGGTTCAGCTGGGATAGAGTTAACTTTTTTCTAGTTGTTGCTGTGTTTCATATTTGGTATGAAATGAATGTCAATAATGCATATTGTTTTAGTTGTTGCCAGGTGATGTTCATATTTTTTTCAAGGACTTTTCTCAGCTGGCCATAGAGGCTGATAAGGAGCATAGATAGAACGGTAGAATGGCCAATGGAATATTCCATACCATAGACATCATGCTCAGTATATAAATGGGGTTAGCTGGCAGGATAGGCGTACATGTGATCACTGCTCAGGAAGGTGCCAATTCACCGATTTACAGGGTGGTGAGAGTGACTTGTATATTCTTTTCCCATTATTATTATTGCTATTACTACTACTTTTTTTTTTTTCCTTTTCTGTTATTGTTCTATTAAACTGTCTTTATCTGAGCCCAGGAGCTTTTTTCCCTTTCATCTCCTTTTCTTCCTCTTCTCCCTGCTCTTCTGGGGGAAGGGGGAGAACTGCATGAGTGACTGCATGGTCCTAGCTGCTGGCTGGGGTTAAACCATGACAGAACAGTAGTCAAATACAAAAAAAATATTAACTTCTTGTTCTGTTTGCTTATTTTGCAAAAGACGCAGTGCCAGGACCACGAAACTGAATTGAGGAGGTGTGCTTACTTCTGTCTCATTCAATCCAAAGCTGCTTATCGTGTGGAATACAGTTTTCTATGAATTGCATTAAAATCTTTAGATATAGTAATGTAAAGTGAAGTAGTATTTTATTGCAAACTACAGGCTGGCTGAGAAAAGAAAGTACTAGGAATTCACTCAGCCGAGTCCTTTCAGCCCAGTAACTTGAGGATATAATGTTAACTACTACAATTAACACTGATTATACAACAATGACTTGGGTAGCCTTAGAATTATAAGAAAAGTGATTAAAGCATCTTTGATTTCACAGCTCCTATTGAAATAAAAAAAAAACAACCCACATTTGTGATGTTTACTTGGAGAAACGTACTTTTGTGACACACTTTCATTTAGAATAGATCCTTAATCAGTAAAATAGTAGCAGTAGTGCTTGCATTTTGCTGCTTGGAAGGCTATTCTGTCGTATTCTGAAAAAAAAAAAAGCAAAGGACCTTGAGGGATTCTGAAGGAAATGGGTCACACTTATTCCTGCTATAACTTCTGTGTCAATGGATAATGAATTACATCAAAAATGAGTTTTGGCTTACATTGAAGATGAAGCTGACCACCTTTCAGATAACCACAAATGGGAAAAAGTGGTTTTCTTAGTCATTTTCTACCTGAATGCTAAGTGTTTAGTATGATACTTCATTTATCATTCTAAATATTTAATCGTAAGACAGCCCTTGATGTTTTAAACTTCCTGTTGCTATTGGGCCAGTGCATTTCTGCCAGGTGCATTTGGAACAGGCAGTTCTGCTTTTGGCTAAATTATTTTCATTGACATCTATTTCTCAGCTTTTTTTTTCTGTATCAGGGTATTTTCAACTATCAGGAATATTGCATAAAATAATTATAAACAGTTATTGATCTCACCCTGGTTTGGGAACATAGCCTGGCTTCCTACATTGCTCCAGGGCAACCGTGAAAATGACAAATTGTTCTCCATCTACTGTTTCTGGCTGTGAAACATAGTAGTCTGAAGACATCAAATATTTGCAACTTTAATTATCTTTGGAGTTGTACAAAATAATTAGATAACGGAATATGGTTGAAACTGAGACTGTGGAATATTGTGTTTCAGTCCATTCAGCTGAAATTCCTTTAAAGTGTATTTTAGAATAGCAAATTATCCCACTGTACTTTGTTTAGTTAAACATGCTTGAAATGTATCTGCAAGTGTTTTAGCAGTTATGAGAACTGGCTTTTTTCCTGGAAAATGGACTGTATTATTCAGAAGGTTTACTGCAAAATATGGATATTTTGATGATGGCTAAAAGCTTTAGTTCAGTAAAGACAAAATATTGTATGCTGTTTTTCTGCTAACCTCTGTGCGTTGGTTGGTAGTTAAGAAGCACAAGGTTCACACTATATAACTGGCCGTCCTAGCTTTCATTACTGGAAAGCATTTTTGACACTTCAGGTAGAGAAGTCAGTTCTTGGATGAGCTATAGAAACTAAATTACTTCTGTACTAGAGCTGAATTTTCTGGGTCGAGTTCAAAGTATGTTGGTAAACCTAAAGGACTCAGTTGTTCCTTGGAGAAGGAGAACACAATTCATATTTAGTTTGCGAACCTTTTACTAGTCTTTTTATCAGAGGGTTCTAGTCACTTGGACAAGTTTTCCTTGTTCAACATTAAAGACAATGAATGCTGACTACAATCAGAGTAAATTCAGTGTTGTCTTAGGATATAAAACAGAAGCTAAAATGTAGTGACATTTTGTTTCTGTAGAAATGGTTGAATTGACAAGCACGCTTATGTTCAGGAAAAAGCGATTAGGATAGTCAATATTGGTCAGGACAAGAGCCAATGCTTTACACTCAGCCGTTTCCTTTGACTATCAAGGAGAGTACCAGTGGACTTCTTTCATCTCCTTCCTACCTATTTGGCATGTTGGACTTAAAGAAAACGTCAAGAAATGCAAAATGTAAAATGTGAATGGCAGTGTTAATTTGCCCAAGCTACACCTGGCTTTATGCATGAAATTAGTTAATTTCTGAACCTTCTCCTTACAGAAAACATATCAGTACAGCATGACGTTAGATGAAACTGCTTCATGTTTAGTTTTAGTTTTAATTTTAGCAACTGCAACTTTGCTTTTGCTGATTTTACTTAAAACTTTCCTTATATTTAAAGGACTTCATTTTGCTCGACGGGTCCCAGTTTAAATGTCAGCTAAGCCAGAGAACTTGAATGTCTGTCCTTTACGATGTCCTATATTTTGGCCTTGATTAGTGGTGTTGCTTACACTGTCAATTATTAGTAGATACTGCTGCTGCTCTGCTCTTTGATCCTTTCAGCCCTTCATTCTGCCATGCCTGGTGAATAATGATGACAGGGGGGAGCAAGGTCTGCTTTGTTCGAGGATTGCAGGCCACTTCACATGCATTACTTCTTCAGCAATACTCTCTGATATTTACAAATGTAAAGCCTGATTCACAAGTAGTGTAATGTCAAATGAATACAAATCCAGCAAGTACAATAAGGTTTGGAGCCGGCCTTTGTACTGTGATCTCCAAAGCGAAAAATAATGGTCAGTAGCTTTTAACTGTATCCAATGACAGTTTAAGTGGTGCAGGACTGGAAGCAAAGAATGGTCTGTGCCTTACAGCTTTATTCAGCAGCCTGCTGAGTTCTTTCAGTGGTCCATGAAGATGGATATTGGTCAAGAAACTGTGTCAAAAAGAAGGAAAAAAACAGGGAGCTAGATCTTAACTACCGTTGGATTTAGGGTTGGGCGTGGTTAGAATTAAGTCTCTGGCCCCTGCTTTGCTCTTCAGACTTTTGTCTGAGATAATTCTTGTGAGTGTGTTTCTAATTTAAAAACAGGGGGGAAAAAGTCACTGGTATACCAATAGCCAACAACAGCAATGAGCTTACTTGTCCTCAGAGGGAGCAATTTGGCCCATGTTTGTCCTGCAAGTGTCTGAACGCTTGCTGGCTGCCAGCCTGCCTTGCCTCTGAGGCTGCAGCTCGGACAGCCGGCGCTCAGCCTGGGCTCGAGCTCTCCCACGTATAGGGCAGGAAATGGGTCTGTGCAGATCTGTTGAAGAAACATAGTAAACACAACCTCAGTATCCTACTGAGGATTTTCAGGGTCTCATCATGTATCATGTACACATAGTCTGGTAGGTGAACGACCCCATCCATTAAAAATAATGATAATGCCACCTTTTCTCCTAACATTCAGGTAAAGCTGAAGCTTAAAATTTTAAATATATTTGTGTTATTGTGTGCCTTTTTCAATTATACATTTGGACGTCTCTATGTAAGATTATATATTTAGACTCTTTGAGGCATTTCTACCTATCGTTGAAACTAGCTCATTCTAAATTCACCCAAGCCTAATTATCTGAATTGGCTCTAGCTACTGTTGTAACAATTTGGCCTTTGTAATTACATGAGGTCTTTAAACCACAGATTATTAAATGTAAAAAGTTGATATTTAAGTGTGTGTGTGTACAGAGAGAGCAGGAAGTACAGAAGGTAAATTGATATTTAAGTATGTGTGTTTGTATAGTGGGAGCACAAAGTACTGAAGGTAAAAACTGGAAACTGTTCAGATGCTCACATGTGCTTTCTGTTTCCTTTCTGCTGCATAAATGCTTCCAACTACCAAGAAAGTTAATGTTAGCTAAATGTAAATTAAAATATGCTTGTGTCCCAGTAAATTAGTAGAACTATAATGGGAGAAAGAAAAGAGTGATGAACAAATTAAGTGTATGTTTAGGCAATGGCACTAGCAGAAGGCGACCTTAAATAAGCTTCCATTTAATCCTCGTCATTGTAAATTTGTATACAGATTTCTCTTGTAAAGATGGCTGAGCTAAATATTTCCTAATGTCTTCTTTTGTTGTTGTTTCAGATTTCCACTGCAAATGCATCATTGTATTGGCTTCATGCAAGCAATGTGCTTTTTTCCTGTTCATTGTGGGAACTGACGAAAACTGCAGAGCCTTTTGATCCTGAAGGTTTTAGGTAAAGTCAACTCAGTTTTCATGGCAGGTAAATGAAACCACTAGCTTCCTCATTGTCACTCCTATTTAGGTAGTTGCAATGATGCTTGTTCTTTCTTTACTTTCATAGTCCTACATACAATATGAAATTGCTATTTAATACCATAAGTCTAATGGGAAATAAGGTAAAGATTTGGAAAAAGTCATAGAAAGAGTCATACTAAAAAATATTGATGGCTAAGTATCCTGTTTGCAGCATTAAAAAAAAAAAAGAAAAGACAAAGCCCATGGCCAGCCTGCAATGCACCTGGCCTGTTGAGCAAAGATCCCCTCCCTTTCCAGCTGGTTCAGACTTATTCCAAATTTTTGTCTATTGGTCTTCTGTGTGGCTGTTACTGAGCAACAATAAATGCATACAGTTTTTGCTGCTGTTTTTTTCCCCTAATACTTCCTTTGTCTTGACTCTCACCGGATATATGAGAAGAAAACAATACAAAAGTAGGGTATCTATAATAGAAGAATAGCTTTCTAATTTGTTTTTCAATCTTGTTAGAAGTAGAAAACGTTGAAAAATTTGAGTGTCCATAGTTTACAATTTATAGGAATAAATAATTCACCAGTATTCATAGTTTGTAATCTCTAGGAATAAATAAGAAAACAAAGAGATTAAAAATCTTAAAAACTTGATATATTTCATAAATATTTTTGGATCTGTGTTCAGTTAGCATGTTTGATAGTTCCTTTGTGCACTATAGCCTATTTTTCCTTTAACAAAGACTATGGTCTTGGCAGATGTTAAATTTTATTGTGTAAAAATATCAACATCCATGATAGATGATTATGTAGGCGACAGTTCCAAAGACATTACCCAAGCCGGTAAAGAAAAATTGCTTTGCAAATTAAAAATTAAATACATTTTTATTTACTGCTTCAAAATGGTCCATCTCAATCTATGCCCTATTTTATGTGTGCCAAGATTATGTCAGAAATTAGGCAATTGAATATTGTGATAGAATGTGATTTAAATTTGGATTTGAATGAGTATTGGGAAAGAACATACAATAATACAAAGTGTGTTTCAAAAAAACTCAAACTTAGTCCTGTTAAACTGCACTTGCAGTGACGGATCACTTCTAAAAGACTTTCCATTAAGTGTGTGTTTCTGTGCTGGATTTTTTTGTCTCCTGCCAAGACTTGTGTATATACTTAATACGCTACTAATAGTTGTTTTGACTGTTACACAGTGTATATTCATGCAGCACACTACAGCTATTTGTATTTCAGTTATGCTGACAACACTAGGACAGGTCACAATGACTAAAGACTGAAATATTATTCATCCAGTTGCTTTTGTTCCATGGTCATCCAGAGGAAAGGCTATTGTAATCCCAATTATCGCCATAAACTAGAAGGAAATTGTGTATCTCTTAGATTTGAAGCAGAAACTGAGAAACCAGAATCCAGATAGAGCCACTGTGGATTTTTTTTTTTTAACAGTAAAACATCAATTTTTGCTTAAGGAACAAATAAAATTATTTGGGGGAAAATTGTCTATAAGCCACCTGCCTACCCTCCCCCCTTGTGTGGGAATCTCAGTACTAAAAAAAGTAATGCAATTTCAGGGACGGCAGAGAAAAAACTAGCACCGTGGCTGATTTATGGGATCTGTATGTTTAAAGGTTTGCCAATTGACAGAGTTAAGAACTTAGTTGGTAATAACTATTTGTGAAGGATAAATATTAGAAATTAAGAATAATTTCTCTTATTGCAAAAGGACAAGAGGTTGTGATCTGGAAGAATGTATTGATATTGAGAAAGGAGAAATTTAGGCTGAACATCAAGAAAAGTTTCTTGACAGGAAGTTTCATTAGACATTGGAACTGAATCTCAAGAGAAGAGATAGGAACCCACTAGGTTCAGACATTTAGAAGAGACTGAGAAAAATGTCAGGAAAATGTACTCTAGGGAACCATGTACAGCTATTGCACGATTAGATATTAACCTAATATGTCTCTTTCATTTCCATCTTTCATAATTCCACGGTTCATTAGCCAGCACCCTCTTTCCTCTGCCCTCTGGTACCTCCAGGACAACTTTCAGGCAATTTGTAAAGACACATTTCTTACAAAGCACGTGTAGCTTTTGTTCTGTGGCAGAACACTACCCAGCAACCCTTCCTTATGAGGCCACTTGTCTACCCAGACTTCTGCTGTTTCTGTTGTTTTTCTTTTATATGGCTCTGACAAAGATGCAATTACTTTCAGTCCCGTGAACACTGGTTCCAAATATTTTTTTTTTCTTTCTCAAAATAGGGAAATTCAACCCTAATTAGAATAATCCTAATATGTACTGAGTTGGGGCTTTTAGAAGAAAAATGTGTGTGTTCTTTCTGCTTTTAGGCATTTTAAGACCTAAGCTGTTTAGCAGATGACTTGTTTCATGAGAACGTGAGGCAAAAGAAAAAGACCTGTAACCTCTGTCAGAAAAATTCTGAAAAAGGGACACCAATTCTTAGAAAAGTTGCATTTTAAAAAAAGTTTTTATGGGTCCCTTGCTCAAAGACAAGTTGCCAGCAGAATTCATAAGCTTAAAGCCCATTCAACTTTATGAGACTCTTGTTCACTCGTTTTATAATGACATTTAATTTTCAGCCTTGTCTGAGGTGTCAGGGCTGTCAGCTGTGAGAAGGAGGATTAGCAAGCAAGTCAGAAAGAACATTCTCCCCAGTGTGTCTCATGTGTTGTCAGTGGCCTTTCAGCAGAGCTCCCTCCCATACAGCTGCTGTGTGACATCATGGTGTGCGCTAGAAAATCCCCGCAGACTTTTGCTGGGTAATTTGCTGAGAAATTGTTTAATCCAGCCTGGTGTCAGCTTTGCACTTTTAACTATTTTGTTGCTTTAAAGACTAGCAAACATTTGTTTGGAAATATGAAATATTTATATAGTAGACACAAAAACCTGTGATGAATGGGCTATGTAACATTTTTCCAAGCTACTCTATCAATTTACTAATTTATGTACTCTTAAGTTACTGGTCAGTAGTAAACTATTGCTTCAATGTGGAATTTAAGGAAACGTGCAATTCAGAGAACTCAGTTCTTTGCTAGGTGGCTTTTTTCTTCTCTTCTGGAATGGGTACGTTTAGATAATACAAGGCCTTCCAACTCCAAAGAGATCAGAACAGGGGTTATTCACCTCTAACCTCAGTCCACCTCTATTTAGTAAAGTGCTGTGTTCACAGGTTACCTTGAGAATTGGGTGAGGACTGAGGGTTACTTTCTGGCTTTTTCCCTGTGCCTGTGGAGGTTAGTTGGTTTGTTACAACTAAGTATTCCTTTGCTGATCTGTATCTGAGACAGGCAACAAATGGGACTCATAATGTTGACATTGTAGAAAATCACAGTTTAAAACCAACAAGCGCCACAAACTCCTTCATCCCCCCTAATCAATATTGAGATTAAAGTGTCAGATAAAATCCTTTGGGTAGTTTGTTGTAGCTGAAATTAAAGACAAACATATAAGAATATCTTTTACTTTCAGGTCTTTCTCACAGCTCTTTACAGCTACACCATTAGGAGAAGTAAGTCGCTTACTAGAAAATAAATGTTATTGCTGTCTAACAAAATTATTTTCTATATACAATGAACGTGTTAGCAATCTGAGTAACAGAGCATCTCACAGAAATTTGAATGCTCTGTGGGTTGAATTATGTATAAAGGTTCCTACTTTTTTAGTTCCCTTGTTAAAAAAAAATTAGTATAAACTGTAAATTTTTTTTAAAGGCAAATTGATAATCCTAATAATGTGCTAATTCTAATCATTATCTGCCTCCATAGCATAATGGTAAATAAAAAGTATGTAACATACCTGCTTGGTAATATGGATATCAAGATATGAAAATGACTGTGTTGCCCAAATAAAAGGGCAGAATATTTTTTTTTCTGCATTTACAATTGATTTGCACCAATGAAATAAATGTATATGTTGAATCAATCTGGCTGAAGATTTAGAAGTCAGGGGATAGATTTTAAGGTCTCTTTTAGATTTTGGTTGTAACATTGAAGTTGCAAACTGCTGAAATGACATTGTAAGCACCCTACCTTTGTGGTGTAGCTCCAAGGGAGAGGGGGGAAAAGGTGTCCCTGCACGTAGCGGGGAAGGACACAATGGCCCCTGTAGTAAATACAAGTACAAAAAGGATCAGCTTACAAAACCCAGTGACAGACTTGGCTGTTGAGAAAAAATACAGAGTGTGACTATTTATTTCATCAAATGCTTCATGGGACTTGAGAAAGTTCTGCTGTTGAAGATCAGCGTCTTCAGTCTTGCTGTCCTGAGCAGCTGTCCCTGGTATAGCTTTGTAAAAGGTTGTTGACTTCTAGTTCCCATAGATGTTTCGTCAAATAGTTTAGGTTGCTCTCTGGTTTGTTGGTAAATATGAATAAGAGCGGAAAGCTCTCAAATCCCTGTCCCAGACAACATAAGAAGTTATACATTAATTTAGTGACTGATGAAATGTAAACCTCTAAATTTAAACCTAAACTAAAGTACAGTCACTTTCATATGCAAGAAATTAATTAGTCTTTGACCAAAAAATAGGGTTCTCATCTTGGCTATGAGCCATATTTTAACCATGGCATCCCTCTGGAAACACAAGAGTATGACTCTTCCCGGGTGCCCTCTTCATGCATTTTTCATAATTCCTGTTTTATGAGAAAGATAAGACAATCTAGACCTTTGGCCCCAATGCTTTACAGTGCACCTGAGATGTTCATTAGTGGTACCGAAATTATTTGTGTGTCATGTCTTATTGGTTAAAATTCACTTATTTATGGCTTCATGCTCCTTTCTAGGGCTTTAGACATTTACATTAATAGGCAAGAGAATGCTCAGTATAAAATTATTAGGACAAATCAGCTTTAAAGCAAAGTTATACAGAGCTTGCTAATAGCAGTCTCTCTCTTCCCTACAACTCTTTTCTTTTTTTTTTTTTTAATGTTATTTCTTCAGCCAACTGGATTAATTTTTTGAAATTATTTTAAATGACTGTTTTCTCCCATCCATATGTGATAAAGGATGCACCAGTGTTGTCAATTTCTTCTGTTTTTCTCCTCCCTGTATGGAAAAAGACTTGTAGTTTATAAACCGAGAGGGGAGTGTGATGGCTTAATGATAAGCCATTTTACAGTGGCTCTGATACTGCTCACCCTGAGTTCTCATCGGGAGATGAGACATTAATCGCCACCTGCCCTCTGCAACTCACTGATAAGGGACCAGGCACACACACACTGACAACTAACTTTGCACCCTAATGCAGGTGCTCGCAAGCACTGTTGTTCGTACTCATTAATAGGTACAGTATTAATTTTAGTAGAGGACACTGGGAAGAATACTTCTATTTTGGACTGGCAGTGATTGACTCGTGTATCTGCTCCATTTGGAAAAAAAGATAGTTTGGTTAGAGTCTCTAAGCTGCGTGCTGTGGCATCACTAGATCCAGACAGCGACCTGCCATATTTTTTTCAAAACTTTTTAAGAACTTATGAAGAAATTTGTTTCTTTTATTACTTTTACCAAACATTACAGTGGTGCAGTCACACTTCTTGGGGCAGTGCAGTTGTAAGTTATACAGTGGGGTTTGTCCACACTTTGAGTATCAGTAGAGGTTTTTTACAAACTTTGTTTTTAATGAAAATGTCCCTGATCTTTCAATATCAGCTCTATCCAAGAGATGAATTAGCTCCCAAGCATTCTGTTTAAGTCTGTTGTTTTGACCCAACTCTTTCTTTTGAGAAATCAAACTAACTTTTCCTAAAACCTGTGAATAAGAAAACACTTTTCCTTCCCTCACAGTATAAAAATAGAAAGCATGGAGTTGCAATAAGCACAGATCCAGATTTAACTAAAAATACATTTTGACGTATTCTGCCAAGTTGGACCTTTAATAGTTCATCCAGATTTAGCGGTTTCAATTTTTTAGGAACAAAATGGTGAAATAAACCTTTCTTAATCTTATTTGTTTACTTAAGTGATTTCATCTTTGAATGTGTGTTGCTTTTCACAGCAAATATTAAAGTTATTAATGAATCTTTGTCATTCTGAACTGTTTCCGCAACAAGTTGGTTTGATTTAACTTACTGGTTGCTAATGATTTGAACCAACTGATTTAATGTTTTAATTATATAACATTGAATTTTAAAGTAATTTAAAAAATTAATTTAAATTTAATTTTAAATTACTTTGTTTATCAATTTTTGAGAAAGGCTATTTCCCCCCCTCTAACTGTCTTTTAATATTGTGTCATTTAGTCATTTTTTTAAAAAAAAAAAAATAATCATGTTTCTGGTTGTATATATAAGCATGGTGGTGTGGAGTGTGATTTTTAAATTACTTTAGTCACTTACTGATTTTGGTGCTCCGGTAGGAAGAACAGTTGATTGTATATTGTCTTCACAGCATTTTTGTAACCTCACAGAGGGTTTGTTTTGAAATTTGTTATTGACATTTCCATATGTGCAAAGCATTAGCTGAAGGAGTGCTTAGGATTTCCATCTAAGTTGAAGCAGCACTTTACGTCCGTGTCTCGTTTCGCTGGGACAATGGTTAGTCTCATGTGAGTGGCCAAATAGTTCTTCTGAGTGACTAAATAGTTAGTTTTAGGAGAAGGCTTAATAGATTAACTTCACTGTCTTTTACTGCTGACTGTTTTTTTTACTATCCTGCAAGTCATTGAGACTGGCTCTGTTTTCCATTCCATTTGTACCATATATATTTGCAAGGTCCCTTCTTGGGCTTTTAGGAAGGTATTAAGTTTTCAGTTGAAATTTTAGTCATCTGACGTCTCAAAAGATGAAGTTCAAGTCTGCACGTAGTATGCATTTGTTCACATTTGTTATGTTCTCACTGTGCCCTTTTTGTGTCCTATCACTCTATTTTAGTGTAAATAATGCATTTTCATTTTTTACTGCTGTGAGGAAGAAATACCAGTAATTTACATTACAATGCACATTTGAAAAAATGCAATTGAAAAACTTACCTTGTGTTTGCAGCACTGTGGAGCAACCTCCCTGGAAAGGCACAAGTCTTCTAAAGACCAGGAGCAGGGGCCATATCCCCGTCATTTACATTACTTCCCAGATTTCTGAGCTGTGGTTGCTCTCACCCAACTTGCTAGCCTCTGGCTACCAGTTATTCACCAGTTCCCCAGTTTAGAGCAAGTCTCTAAATCCTTCCAACACCTTTCTCAACTAACATATTCACCTTGGAAAACAGTGAAAGCCCTCACTAGGGATTCCATTGTTTCTTTCAATGTTACACGGGGGGTGCACAGAAACTCTAATGTAAAAACGAATCTAGTAGGGAGGAGAAAAACAGTCTCCTCTGGCTGCCCATTGGTGTGGATTTAATTTTGTGGTGATTCTTCATTTATGATGTCAATAAGACACAAATTATCATGAGTTATAAATGCAAAATCTGTTCCCTAATGTTGGCAGATAACAGCCTGCAGGATGAAGTTGTCTTTTGTTTAAAACAATGCTGCTTGTTCCTTTTGTTTTCATGGAAGGATCGATTTTGGTATATGGAAAACACAGGTTTTGCCCTCCTGAATCAAATTGTTGGCCTGTTCATTGGTAGTATTTGGCAATGCGTGTTTAAAGCAGGTCAGCAGAATTAATCTTGTAATCAAACTCTTTGGGGCGAAAGAAAACCCACCCCAACCCTAAGTTTAGAATGCATTCAAGAAAGTGATAATAATTTGTTTTAAACAAAAGTCCTTCTAAACAAAAGCTCTTCTTGTAGGTGAATGTGCAGCGCTATTCGTATCTGAATAAACAGCCTTTGGATTTTATTGAAGGAGACTTCTAGCTGTTTGTCAGAATCTTGGCTTTTCATGGCCAGTTACTCTGACGGTGATAGTGCAAGCTGCCTGACATATAGATGCAGTTGGCATACACTTAATCCAGTAATTACAGTGCAGCTTTGTTTAGCAGTTGTTTTGAATTAAAAAAACCCACAACCCTAACACCAAAACAAAAAAAGCCCCAAACAATTTTACAAACTGCAAATATGAGACTGCATGCAAAACTTACATCTATTTGAGATAGAACAGGGAAGTTGTTTGTACACAGTTAACCTGCATGTCTCTTAGTGGTGGTGGCAGAAGAATGAAAAATTTTGCTTGCTTTTCAAATCAATGTTAAAATGTTTGTAGCTCACTGTTGGATGTGGGTAAAAATTCTTAGTCTAAATACATTACGAAGTAGTCTTTGTCAGCCTCCTTGTTGCTACAAGCATGCACTTACTCTGATGCTAAAAAACATAATGTGACGTTCTCTTGGATAGATTGTCTTAATGGGAAAAAGGCATAGAGGAGACAAAGAAATGACCTAAAATTTCTGAGTTACTGGGAAGGGAAAAACATCACTCCTTAGGTTGGTGTTAGTTTCATGCCTTGGTCTCTCCCTGCAGCCGTTTTGTAGGGACTTTGCAGTTAACAACCAGAGGCACCATTTTGAAGTCCCAGTTTAGTGTCAATGATGGGGTATCAGCTACCATGTGCTGTACCTTCCTGTTTTTCTCTTTTTTTTACCTCTGGTTCCTTTCTGTGGGAGATGGGAAAAGCTGGGGAGAGGAGGCAGAAGCAGGCTGAAAACTGTCATTCACCACACTCGTATTAAAAAGCCTATTAAACAATGACTAACGGCTGTTTTGGTTCCTGCTACAGCTTCACAGAGTGCCAAAAGGCTCCTACTGATTGATGATTTTGAGTTTGGCCTTCAGAAGAGCCCAATACACAGGGACAAGCTGGCGCAGTGTGCTCCCACTGCGGTAGGAAGTAAGCAGCACGAGCCAGGCTGCTCTGTGCCGGACAGAGGTGAGTGACGCTGTAGTTTTGCCTGGCTGGATTTAACGTAGGTTTTCCCAGAACTATGAACCCTGTTGTTAATGTTTTGCATTACTAACTGGTAAGTCTTTTTTTTTTTTTTTAAGAAAAACCTGAACTTTCTAAGTCGTGCATATTTTAATTACGCTTATTGTAGCACTCAATAATGCTCTGCTTGAAGTCACAAACGTGAAAGCTTCCATAAACATGTATAAAAAGACTTCCAACAGAAACCTTAGCATACTGACATTCTTGCCACATCTGAGACTATCCAAACAGAAATTCAGTAATGAAAACCTTGGGCCAAAACTGAATTGATACTGAATGACTACCATACAGTCGGTTGACAGCTCAGCTGAGTAAAAATTAGCCAAGTACTGCAATGTTTCATCCAGTAATATCAACCAAACCAACCAGTTATTACTGTAATCATCTCTTCCAGAAAGCATGAAAGTACTGAAATGCCTAAAGCCATGTCTTGGTCCTTCTGTGTCAGTCATCTTCTGCTTACACTGAATAGTCTGGCTAGGTGACTGTTCCTTTGCTTAGAGTTTGCCCAGTTTATAACAGGGTTGGTTCCATGACTGGACTCCCACATGCTCTGGTAACTCAAATAGGTTTTAAATATCTTTTAAAGCTTAACAGGTAGCAAAATATGGTCATATTTCTTATTTTTTTTCCTTGTAAATTGGATATTTTATTCAGCTTTAACTGTATCACCTATCCTCATTCCAATAATCCTCTCTGCGCTTTTTTTCCCTTCAATTTATTTTTACAGACTGTTTTATTTGAATTTCTATAGAGTTTATAATATTAATTCTGTTCCTGTTGAAGGGCTGTAATCAGTTGTATCCCAGTAAAAATTTCCAGATGGAGTATCCTATAGTTGTACTTTTCAATTTTATATAGTGTGTTAAGAATAGAATCTTCTCAAATTTTGCAAAATTGTCTTGTCTCTGAATAAAAATAGCAGGAATCCATTACTATTCTGAATCAACGCTGCAAAAATCTGATGTGCTCAGAAACATTTCAGAAAAGTTTAAATGTTGAATTCATAAATAAGTGAAGTAGAACATTGCTGATGTGTAAAAAGATGTTCCTAAGAGGACTATAAATTAGTTTGCTAAGATGTATATGGGCTCCCTCCACCTCTCCTCTGATTTTAAGGGAAGAAACATCCATTCTTATCCACAAGTTTGTTTCTGTTCACTAGAATTTTAGAGAAGATAAGAAATTAACATTGAGAAATAAACNATATGGGCTCCCTCCACCTCTCCTCTGATTTTAAGGGAAGAAACATCCATTCTTATCCAAAAGTTTGTTTCTGTTCACTAGAATTTTAGAGAAGATAAGAAGAAATTAACATTGAGAAATAAATTTATATCTTTTGTTTTTCTTTTAAAACTTGTATTTAATTAATTATTTACATTAATGTCGCTACTTGGCAATTTTTCAGTAGGACTGGCAAAATGTAATGCTTTCGTTATTAATTTTTATCCAGAGAGGACCATATTCTCAGATAAATTTGAGTTCATTTTCTGCCAAACAGTATGTTTTCTGTAATTTTTTTTGTTTTGCAGAAGTCTTGACTAATTCCCACGTCCATATTGGTCCATTGACACTTCTAAGTTGAGCTCATTAAATCTCAGAAGTCTCAGAAAGTCACTTGGTGACAGGGTGTTGATTAAATTTGTTAACTGTAGAAGGAAATTGAATCAGCTTTGGGTTATGCGATCTACAACTGAGCTTATAGAACTCATTTTCATTCCATTTCACTCTGTAGGAAAAGATTTTGTCTCCATTTCCTGCTTCACAGTAGATGTGGTTACCAAACATTCACATTTCCAGACAGGCATCCCAAGCAGTCACAGGATGAATGTTTCAAATAAAAGATATATAGATAGATAGATACAAGCTCACATATAAGAATTTTTTCTTGTGCATGACTGAACTTTTTTTGCTAGGGCCTTTTTGTGTCAATGTTTTCCCTGGCATATAAGTGGAAGAGGGGAAAGAAACAGTATATGCTATGGGAAACAGATATCACCTTCTTGTATTAGCATATGTCAACTGTTTTTTTATTACTGGCTTCTAAACGTCTTATTTGTTGCTTCTCGGAATTCTATTCTATCTAGTCCTGGGAACGTGTGCCTTCATACGTACTGTCATAATCTTTAATAACAGCTATTTCACTACCAATATGATAATTTTGTTACATGGGAAATCCAAATAACCTGCTGAATCAGTTTGTGTTGCAAAATGATGGGATGCATGTAACTGTTGCAGACAAATTCTAAAATGATAATTTGCATAGGACTAGCACCCTTATTCTGACAAATATGCACAAATAAGAATGGGCTTAATACTTCAGTGTGCTTGTATTTTTCCTTATCACATTTAAAAGGCAATGAAGGCTTTTTATTTCTGTGAATGAAGTTTTTATAGATTGTAGCAGAGGGAAGATTGTCACCTACTGAGTCACTGAAACTACCTTGTTCGCAGGTATAATTTTTTCAGTGTTGCCGTGGAGGGCCAAAACTTGAGCTTTACACACCTCATGAAACTTAAGCAATGAAAAAGCCTGTGATACATCCAGTAACTGGAATTAGGGAGAGCTGGAGCCTTATCTGAAGCAGTGATCACCAGTTCCAGCCTATCTGTTGTTCCCTTGAAACTTCAGGTCTCTTTTTGAAAATATGAAGCTCTCAAAAGCTTGAGGTGCAGACCAGAAGTCTTGGCATCCATCCCTACCTCTGCTCTGATCTTAAAATATGACTTTGAGAAAATTTTTTCCTGGTTGACCCATGGTGATTCAGGGATAATGTTCAGCAATACTTGCAGCATTCAAGAGAATCGGTGGGTCAACAGACCATATATGGTCCCTGCTTTTGTTTATTTCAATCTGCATCTATTTAGCATTCATCTGAAAGACAGGAGGCTTCTATTGATTGGATAGAGTTGCTGAAAAAATAAAGGAAAAAAACCTGACGGTAGCCAGGTACAGAATTTTTATATTCAGAGCATTTTTCTTGTTGAGAGTAGAGTGTGGGCAGTACACTGCAGATTACTCTCAGCTCTCTCTGTGTGTATCTGTAGAAAGTATTATGTCTCTTGTTCCTCTTGTGTGCAGAACACTATCAATCCAAAACTGCAGAACATGAATAAACGTAACTAGCAACTAGGACAAGTCTGCCAAAACTTGTGTTTTTCCAAAGCCTGGGCCTCCAAAATGGAGACATGTTTTTAATTAGATATGTGATGACAAGATTAAGAAGGCAGGCACTTACTTTTACTTACCATAGTCCCACAGCTGTTATGGGCAAAAGTATAAAACTAGTTTTTTTGAGAGGGGGAAAAAAAAGTGAGAGTAATAATTAGAATGGAATTCCCCTAGTTGTAGCTGAATGGGTACATCAGAATACTTAAGGCAGATCATTTGTGGGAGTAAATTGGTATAGATCCATTAAGTTAATTGAAATGTAGATAATTTAAACTTGCTGATAATCTAACTACTGTGGTGAAAAACACAAGGGAAGGCCAATGTGATTTTTGCCATTTCTTTTGGTGGGTAAGGAATGACACCTTAGGCTCTTTCTTCAGTTTGCTGTGCGATGGGGAAGATCTGTGACTTTTTCCATGCCGATAAAATGCTCTAAGTCCCATTTAGGGGTGGACTAACTTCATAAAATAGTCCCTTTATTGACTTTTGAGAATTAACCTTGGTTTGCAACAGTCCTATGCCATATGTGAAGATCTTGGGTATCACTGGATGAAAGGTGGTATGGAGATGCAGATGATTTTGCATTAATATAAATATTAATACTGTATCAGTTGCTTGTTCTTCCATGTCAAATTTTAGATCTTTAATATCCTCCTTCATTAAACTATATAGTAAAAGAAAAGTCTACCTTTTCCCCCCAAGATGTCTGTGAAACATCCATGCAGATACCGAATTATTTGCTGACTACCCTGAAGTTCAGTTTCTACATGCTAGTGCTGTGCGTGCACCCTTTTTTTCTTTATCTGTGCTGGGAAACTGTTGTAAATTATTTTCTTTGGCTGGGTCAGGAAGTATTTTTCCATTTGGCTACTCTTTATTCCTGCTTTTCATTTGCAGAGTAATTTCATAGTTAGGCACTAGGCAGCTGCTCTTCTAATGTGTGGACTGGCTTAGCAAATAATTTTATTATGTCTACAGTGCACCAGGTTGCATTATAAAGTTTCAGACGAGGCTATCTCCTTCCTCTCTCATTCATAGCTTTTAGCTATGCCTGTGCAATTAAATGGGGTAGCTGACTCTCTGCACATCTTGATAGATTCAAAGAGGAATAGCCTCTTTGGGTAGTAAGGGTATTGTTTCAAGATTAGTTTAAGCCAATCTAATTGCAGGCTGCTCCTGTTGACCCTCATTGTCCCTGTTTCTCCTCCTCCTCATCTAATTTTCAGCTGAATCAGTTCCCTGAACCCAGTTCTTGGCATGGCTACGTGTGTGTGGCAACGATAGCAAAAGGGAAAAGTAGGAATGACTAGGAGAGAAGAGGAAAGGACTGGCATGGCCAGGGCTCAAATTATGCCAAGCCAGGACCAGAATGGTGCCCTCGAGGGTGCATTCTCACCAGGCTGAACAGCTGAATTTCTTTTCACTTGTGAAGGTGGCTTTCGTGAGCACTCTCATCTCCTCAGTTCTGCTCTGGTAGCACACTATACATTAATGGCAGTGTTTGTTTTACCTTTTTCCAGGTTTTGAATCTTTTAAGAATTCTGTAAGATGGGGAAGGCATGCTAAGGTAAAGGACATGAGTACAAGTTTTCATTTTTATGTTGTCTATGTTTATGTTGAAGACACATTAACATGTTCAATCTGAGATACAGTAAGTAATTTTTAGGAAGTGGTATAGCAAATGTATTTTGTAATACAACTTTTGTTTTTACAAATAGTATAGACTTAGGACACAGTGGTACAAAGACGAGACAAAAAAAGTCATAATTATATTTCATGGCAGACTTTGCGTTGAGTTTAGGAAGGCCAGCTCCAGCATCTGCTTTCCTCAGTTGCAGAGCTATTTCAACTTACATAGCTATTCAGACAAAATAAATAATTTTTGATTCTACTTAACAGATACCAAACTGAGGCATACAGTTACACCAATCATATGTAAAGAAGCCTATTTCAATCTCCTTAGCATCAAAAGAAAGCAGTTTAGGCATGTGTTCAGAGAAAGTATGTTCCTAGTCTTAGAGCCAATAGGAAACACTAGTCAATGATACTTTCATTTATTTTGAACTGTATGAACATCTCCTGATGACCCACTTGAAAGGATCCTCACTAAACACCGTTGGGCAACGCTGGGGACTAAACTCTGGAATCTAGCTGCTCTTTCTAACACTGTCTTCAGTAGGACTCCCATAACTGCATATATTTCTGAACCCTCTATTACTGTAGGATTTGGGGAACATGTACACAATTACTTTTAGAAGAATGACCAGTTCTGGCCTATGTAACCTCAGCAAATTAAAATTCCCACTACTAAGACCCAGAAAGCAATTATAATAGCAGTCTATTTGCAAAGCTGAAACTCTCCATAACAAAGTGACAAATTCTGGCTTTGCAAGACTGATAATGTCAGAAAGACATTGGCTATAGCGTAAGTTGAGAGCTTATGAGAAGCTGTTGCAATTTAAGAAAATATTCCCTTTCTCTTCTTGATTATGAAAGAGCTATAAGTAATTGGTATGTATAAAAATGGGGGGTTTCTATAGTCCTTTGAGGTAGTTCACTTGCATAGCTGCTGTACCTGTTCAGCAGAACCTATTTAACACTGCTCTTTGTCTGATTGTAGCCTTGGAGAAGGTTAGGTGCCCAGGCTGAGGTTATACAGCCAGCTCCATTTGGCATAATTCTGCAGTGCTGTTGAAAGGGACAGTCTCACTTTCCTCCCCTATCACTGCCAGGTGCTCACCCTGTTCCTCCTGCGTGCTTGAGTAAGTGTCTGTGCGATCATGCCCTGAACCTAGAATGTGGGACCTGATCCAGCCTGAGAAACGGTTCTTTTCACTTGGCAGGTTTTCATTTGAATCAGGTTCCTGATCCAGCACATGTTGAAGTAGCGTGGTCGTTAGTGTCAGCCCAAGGTACGAGCCAAGAACTGGGAACAGAGGGTAACGCCACACTTCACATGGCAGGTTGTAATGATGTTTGATTAAGATGATTTTATAATTAACTTCCTAATTTACTTTTACGCTTTTCTTACAAACGAACCATGTTGAGTACTGTAAGATGTCATTTTGCTCATATCTCACGAAAGCCTTTTATCACCATTGTGTTAATGTGTGTTTAATTAAAAGTAACAATGATGCAGATGATTGCTGTGAAAGTTCCCAATGAGGGGGAATATATGAACTGTTTCACTGCAGTCATATATTTCCCCCATGCTCTTTTCTTGCACTGGTGAGATTGATTGCTTCTGTTGCCCAAATCCGCATAATCAGAAGGGTTTACNCTTTCCCCCACCTCCCCCCCAATTAAAGCATTGAAGTTGTTTATATGTTTGTTCAGAAGTTATAGCTGAAATTACTGAATTTTTCCTGTAGGAGTTCCAGTGCTCCGTTGCAAATGCCTGAAAGGAAGCAGGGATGGGCTGCCTCTCTTTGGAACATACTGCTTGGGTTTTAATACATTTTTCCCTGAGTGCCTTGCCTGTGATTCCGTACGGCAACTCTCCAGCATTGGGCTGAAAAGCAATTTCATATTTCCTTGCATTTCTCTGCCAGTGCTACCTTGGACTCTGACTAATGCTAACCAGTGTAATTATCTGTGACTTCCCTCCTATGCGCTTTCCATTTGCACTCAATCCACAGAATGGTATTCTCCAATCCCCAGCAATTATGAGTACGATATATGAGATCGCTGGAAGAGGGTATTGATGATTAAAAAAAATGAGATGGTAAACTAAACAACCACTGCTAAATCAAATGCATAACAGATCTGAACTTGGAGTCTCTTCAAAACTCCTGTTAAAATCATTGAGAATTTTGTTTCTACGTTTGTGTGTCCAATGCTTTGATCTTTATTCTTGGAAGTCTGTGTTTGAATTTATCTCAGTCTGTTAAGGTATTTGAAACGGACAATGCTGAATTGTCTTCGCTCTTCTACACGTGATAACCAAGGCCAGCCTGGTTTTTTCCAAACAGATGGAAACAAAGTCCATGTTCATTTAGACATGTGTGGAGAACCATGTGAAGATTCTTGTGTGATTGTTAAGCTATGTATATTAAAAAATAAAACATATTCTAGAATAATTTGTGGAAAGTCCTGGAGCTGGTTGAAACATTCCAAATAAATGACGGTGATGTCATGAAATTTAAAAAAAAAAAATATCTGTTTTACGGTATATTTTGGGGGTTGGATTTTGCCATTAAATAGCAAAATTAAATGGCATCATTGTAAATGGCATTGTTTTGTATAATGTTCCAAACAACATGAAAATATACTTGAGAGAAATTATCTTTTTGTATTTCTATTCTCAGTTCCACTAAAAAGGAAAATAATAAAAATTTAGACTTACTTTTTCATGCGAAATGCAGGTTCCATTTCTTGAATGTTTTTATTTTTAATTTTATTCCCCACCCCTAGTCTGCAAGTAATATCTGCTACCTCAGTGCCTGCTAGTTTGGATTACCTTCTAAACTCTGCAGCAAGAGGATCAAGGTTTTGGGAAACATTTGTAAATAATAATGTGTAGTTTCCATGTGCTTAAACTGTGATGCACTGTGATCATCGTCTTAAATAGCTACTTTTTCAGTAATGAGAGCCACACTGTCTTCTTTTGATAAACCCTGTGATACAGGATACAAAAAATATCGATACTTTAACTACTGCAAGTTCCCTGCTGCCAGCCCCCTCTGTGTGTACACACACGCACGTGCGCGTTTCACCTCTAACATTGAAAAGGTGCTTCCAGTCATGGTGGGTAAAGACGTTATTTGAGAGCTGGTGATGCACTGAACGCAAATGAGCTGCTGAATGAGACTTTAGAGTCAGAGGGTGCCTATTCATAGTTTTCCAGAAGGCTATTGGTTTTGGTTGCCTGCAGAAACAGGAAGATTGCACAATGTTTAATCATCTTCTGACAGTTGTTTTGCAAATTTTAAACCTGGGAACTGAAATTCTGCTGGTTTACTTGCCATGTAAATAATTAAGTGTTAGTGAGCTGCAAAAACCATCTCCTACTGATCGTGTGTAGCTTGTGGGGCTCAGAAACAGTATCAGAGTGTAGTAGCAATACAGTAAAACTCTGTGTTCAATAGTTTTGGAGAGACAAAGGACCTACCGTGTTATAGTCCCGTTTTAGACTTACACCTCAGTTCCACTTTTTAGCACCCTGCAAGTTAAGAGTGTTGTTGGTTCCACTGAAGCTGAAAGTAGTAGAAGGTTCCTGAAAAATTTTGTGTTTTTTTACACTGAGTTAATAGGGTACACAGAAAGTCAGAGTGTGCAAAATTATGCTCTTTGTTTTACTCTGTGAAGATGAAGAGGTTTTGCAAAGAAATAATAATAATAAAAAAAAATAATGATAGAGCACCTTATTTAGTTACCCCAGATTTTTTTGTTGGGAGAAAAAAAATAATAAAATAATATAGTTTTATGCTAATTATCAACCAATTAACCTTTGCTTTTTTCCTGAACCATGTCTTACTAATGTTTGCTTTTGATTTTGTTTTCTGATGTTATTTATTTATTTATTTCCAGGCTGGAAAAATTATCCTATTGCACTGTAAACAACCACTGAACCTTCTGAAGAGATTTCTCATCTGGGCTGTTCTGCTGGTGAGTTGCTTGAAGCCTGATGCTATAAAGATAATAGAATTAGCAGACCTAGCAGGCCTCATTATTTTTAATTACTATTACTGCTGCTCACACACTACATGTAATTCGGTAAAGCTGGAGTGGAGCGAGGGGGGAACCCAACAACTCTGCATTTCAAAATAGGCCATCATAGAAGCGGCTGTTGTCAAATCCTTCTGTGAATTATGTGTTTTTCAGATTTATCATTCAAATAATATTCTGGATAAATCTCAGAAAAACAACGAAGCAAAGAAAAAAGGGAATGACCATAAATAGGTCAAAATCTAAGTACCTTCAGCTCGCATTTTGCTTCATTTATCATAGCAAAATCAATTGTTATTATTAGCCTATTATCATCGTCCTTCCAGTGAGCTGGCTTCATTTTAATCAATATTTCTAATTAGACTACATCAAATACAGTTTTAAATTGTAGCAACCTATCTCAACGTAGGCTAAATTTATATGCATATCTCTATCTATTCTTTTAATTCTCTCTTTACTAATAAGATATTTCTTTACAAATAAGTAATAAACAGCTGTGTTTCAAACAGCTTTGAAGCAGTTATACATCAGAGTTGATAGTGGACCACCTGCTATGTTGAAATGCTGTTTGTCTTTTATTTGCATGAACTGTATGCTTTAAATAGCTCTGAAACCGTCATTGAATTTTCAGGTCACAACACAGAGAGACTGAGGACCGATGCTCTGTGCCATGGTTTCCATTGGCTCCTTTTGACTTGTAAACTAAGTGTTCATGGAAGTGGACACAAATCGTCTGTTCCCCATTCCTTAGTAGTTTCTTTTCTTCCTGTAAGTATCTGCTCTCCTCCTTCAGGGTTTGTCTGGTAGCCACCCAGCTGTGCTGGTCTCATGGTTCTCATTTCCCCCTGTGAAATTGGTATTGCTGCTTTATGCATGCAGTCCTAAAAGCAATAGCAGAATTAATCCATACCTGGACTGTCTTGCTGTCGTGTCTTGCAGTGTCCAAAGCAGGGATTTCACAACTTCTAAGAGAGCAACAAAAATGCACTTGTTGAGGTTGTTGGGGTATTTTTTTTTATTGCTGCTGCCTATTAGAAGGCTCTGCGGATGGTCCTTTTATTCCCTGCCATTAATACAAATACAGTATCTGCGCCATGGCTAAGAATAATTGTTTTGTTTCCCTGCAGGGATTTAGACACTAGTTAATCATGCAATAGTAGTTTCCATAAGATGTACTTTCCAGGACTATAACGTGGTTCTAGTTCAAACCTTCACGACTCAGGAGTATTCAGGATGTCTATGTCTGTCCTAATTTCTGACAGCAGGAGAAGGCTTACCTCCACTGTGGTTTTCCTAAGCTCATGTATATGCGGGTGGGTGTTTGCACACGTTTATCCTTGTACACATTTGTATATATAAATCAGAAGCCTTTCTTTGGTGGTCAATGAAAAGAGGCGATTACTGAGAGAAGTCTAATTCTGTTGCCTGTCTATGGATGTCATTTTGACCAGTGAGGTCAGCAAGAGCACGCTTGGCATTGCAGCTTTCCAAATAAGTCTGTTGTAGTTTAATCAATGTGACTCTGGGGCCATATTTTGCATTCTAAAATAATTATAATCCTTAGCCTATTTACTTGTGTATTGTGATTGGTCATCCAAACATTCCTTTTAGCAATGGACATATAAACTCAGAACAACCGAACCTTCCTTGACTCTGGTCTCCTAACTACACTGGTGTGTGCTGTCATTTAAATATGCAATTTCTGTGGTTTTCACTTTGAGAGACTATTTTGTGTGTTTTGAGTCGCATACTTCTTCCAGTGTATACTCTGAAGTCAACTGCAGTTTTCAGTAATACGTTTATCATAAGGGCTGTTTAAAAGCATAAAACCAAAATGACCATTACCCTAATGGGAACTGAAGTGCAAGTAACCATATCAAATGTTGTTATGCTTTCTTCTATGCCAGTCATATGTGCGGTCAGTATACATGTGTGGAGTGCAAAGGAGAACATGGTTTTAGAACTCAAACAGTCAGAATCTCTAAATGTTTCAAGGCACATTCAATTCTTTCTTCACAAAGTTTCTCCATTCCCTTTCTTCCTAGGAGACTGTACAATCTAACATACCCACAGCCTCAATTAGGGAGGTCTTGTGGAAGAAAATGTATGGAAAAAACATACAATCAAATACTGGATCACAACATATTTCTACACAGGACCAAAGTTGAGTTACAAGTCACAATAATTCTGGTGTTTGTTAACTTTTTCAAACATAACTCAGTGTGTTTATATTTTTTTCTGGTTTTTGTATGTCTAATTGTGACTAGCTCTCATTTACATCAATTATATGTACTATGTGTGTATATAACTGTGCAACAATGTAAGTTTTCTGTTGTTCATCCCAGCACCATACATGGATAGAGAGAGTATGTGACTGCTAATGCACGTTTTGCAGGCAGCTCTTCAGTTTGAAGTAAACTGCTACTCGTGTGAGCTCAGCAAACAGACCTGCTTCACCTTTTTTGGTGTCTCTTTCTTGGTCTATGCACCTCTGCTATCTTTTTCTATGGCCAATATCATAAACTTTTGAGAGGCATTGTGTTTTCATTAGCATAAGTGAGCTTCATATCCTACCTAATGGGTTGAACTCCTTTAGACACCAGTGAAACGCATTAGGGAGATGATAATCTTCTGTAACAGATTTCTACATATATGCTGAAATAGATCTATTAGAGTTAGGAATAATTTTATTCATATATGTATTCAAATACATGTACATTTTTATCCAACTGTAGTATACTCTTCTTAAGATAAAAGGTTGAAGTAATTTTTGAATATTAATTCTGTCACAGGAGTCCTGTGAGTCAAAGAACTAAAGTATTCCACAGATGGTGAAACTGATGCCCTGGAATATTATGGTTGTGACTTTTGAAGTGTAAAGAAGTGAGATGCCCTTTTGTCAGAGAATTTCAGTGGAATTTCCCTGTGGAATTCCTTTAGGCTCTGTTACAAATCCCATCTCAATAATAGGCCAATGATCACAGAAAAGTTAATGGAGGCACTGGAAGGAGAATCAGGTGTCTTTTCATCCAGATATCTTAATCTGAGACATAATTATTTGACGAGTTCATCTGAGGATATAATAAGCTGCACAAACTTTGAAGTCAGGCAGATGGATAGTATGCATAGTTAAGCATGTGAATACTTTTCACAGTATATTTGAAGGTACCTGATTCCGTGCCTCCTGCCGCTGCCTCTTTTTTGAATGTTTTAAAGGCTTTATACAGTTCTCAATTAAGAATACTTCTCTATGTGGCATAAAACATTCCTTGCTTCCGTAACTTCTGTTCTCTAGTGCCTACGTTTACTCTGGTATCATAAGTGTTACAGACATTTGTTAAGGATTCGGGTCTGTGAGAAGAATTTTAGTGCTGTGTATGTATTTCAGAGCACTTTCTTCATCCATAAGCACAAAATATAGCACTTTCTCATGTGATAGTATTCTGTAATTTAGAAAATTATAGTTAATTATAGTTGGGTGTTTATTAATCTTAATACTCAGTACTCTAAAACCAGAATAATCAAGAATGTTAAGCTAAATGTATCCTCTGTAAAAGTTGATAATCATTTTCTCTAAGCCATGTAAACAGTATTCTGCACATTTCCAACATAATTCTCATACTGTTCTGTGTATTTTAGCTGAGCAGTTGTTGATTTATTGTATACACACCAGAACTGATCAAAAGCTATCAAAATCCCCCCAAAATACTGGGGGGACTCTGAGAACTGAATGAGTGTATTCCACATAGTTAAAGTGATAGTAGGTGCCAGAGTGCTCAAGCCTTAGCATTTTAATCCTGATTCCAATATTGCTGCGTACACTTGGACTGCTTCCTCCCTTTTACTCTGCTGATGGGATGTGAGATGACTTCTGTGATAGAGGAAAGCTATGAGGTTTCTGATAACAACATACAGCCTTCTCTGTAGTGTTATCCTAGCAGAGTAACATGTCACTTGTAGGTCAAAAAAGGTGTTTTACTACTGGTAGCTGGTGGCGTTTTCTGCAACAGCTTATGCGTTTGACTTTTTGCCCTCCGTCAGAGTGTTCCTTAGCACATGTAGTACAGGTGACTGAATCAAATGGAATCAGTGTAAAAGGAAGTATTTACTCATGGATTTGTTTTTTTTTTTAATGGGAGAAGCTGTTCATATCGTAGCTGTGCAAGATAAATCCCCAATTTTTTTAAATTATATTTTTACAAATATATGGACCTTAAAGCACATTCAGAAGAAGAGTTAATACAACTTTTCCTGACTGATGTAGCTATGAAGAGGTCATGACACTGGGCAGATGTGGCAATGAAGACAGCAATATAAGCACCTTTGAAAAATAGGTTTAACATAGGAGAAAAGACATTTGGTGAATCAATCTTTCTTTGTTCAGTTAACCATGTGCTAAAACTGGTGGCCTGTTGATGTACTTGTCACAGTATTCAAGGCTGGTATGTCATTAGCTGTCATGCACTTCACAGTGCACAGACATGCTACTGTGTGCACAATTGAAATCCTACGTTTTTAATACGGTGATATGTAATATGGATTGGAGTTCATTTACGTGGTGGAGGGAGGAGTAGGTAGAGCAGTTAGTTTTAGTACTTCATGTGATGCATGCTTCTGGGAAAATAGCAACACAATCAGTTCTGTAACATTCCCATTCATGTCACAGCTGAATACATGGCAAGGTGGGTGAAGTTTTATGAAGTTTCCTTCTGTATTGTAAATAAAAAAATACTGGAAACAGCATAGAGACAAAAGTGTAATGCATATTAGCCAGAAAATAGTCGCTAGAATACATGAATACTCACTTATTCCTTTGCTTCTCCAGTTTTCTTCCAGGCTTTGGGATGTTGAGGTGATTTTAAAAGCGTCTTTCTTTTGGAAGAAAGCAATTTGAATACAGATTTGCATGTTCATTTGTGGCTCAGGTTAATTAAATGTCAATATTTTGGGAAGGATTAAGGAATACATGCAGTTTCAGTGGGATGAACCTCAAAGATTTCAGTGATTTATCCATTCGTCTGCATTTGTGTGTGCATATAAAGTATGGTACTTAAACATCTATTACAGAAAATAGCTCACTGGGGATTTGGGTAATAGATCATTTTAATGCGTGAATAGGTTACATTCCTAACTACCAGTTGGGAAGGGTTAGTTCGTATGGGAAGGGGAATAAAGTAAATGGCTAAGAAAATTTATAGTGTTGCAATTCAACAAAAATATTGATTAGAAGATGAGGAACTCCATTTTTATAAACTTAATCAACACTGATTATTTGATATTCAGCTAGTAGGCTGTCAGGGAAAAATAAGAGCTATGAGCCTGTGTGTGTGGGGAGAAGCAAGCTGGCAATATTCTAGGAAAAAACCCAACGGTACAAAAAAAAAAAAACCCAACCAAAAACCCTAATGTAATTTTCCAGAAGGTTCAAAGACTAAATATTTAAATGGGGATGGAGACTATGTTTTGTTTTGTTTGTATTGCTATATAGTTGCCTCACTGGAAATTATATTTCAACAGGCAACTGCTGTATTTATTGGCTTATATTTTATTATGCTAATATTCTGCTTGTGTCCTGTATTTCCATAGTAATCATCTAATAATCCGTTCCACAAAATAGTAGGTTGCCGAGATCCCTTTAGAGCCGTGAGTGCCGTGGCCAAAGGTCAGCGTTGGATGAGCTCTGCTCCGCGGTGTGCAGGTGCCACTTGCGTCACAGCCATTAAGCACCAAACTAAAATCAATTGCACTGCATCTTTGCAAGCTGGCAAACATTGTAGTCACCTCAGCAGGAAAAAAAAAAAAAAGACAACTTTCACACATGGTGTGTCTTTATAAAGAACTGGGCAGAGTCAGAAAGAAGTTTTAAAGAGTGTGTAAATCTGGTTGTATCTCCAAAACCAGCTGTTGTGTTGTCTCTGCTGCCACCATTCAGGACCTCTCTGCTGCATTTGTATGTTGTGTTTGAAGTGATGTGCCAACGACAATCTGTTTGATAGATTTGCTTCATGAAATAAGGTTTATGGTGGTATCAGAGAGAGCGCGTTTTAGAATATGGACTTATGACTCTGGATTTAAAATTACAAAGTGTGGCTTCTCCTCAGTATGTAATCCATCATGACTGTACGCTTCCAGGCATTTCCGTGCTAGAGATTTTGTTCCATCTCCTCTTTTAGAAAATTGCCTTTCTTTCTCTCAGAGGTGTCACAGAGGAGAGGAACTCCTTGAAAGCTTTTTCTCCTGAACTTGACATGATTCATAAGAAGGAAAGTGATAACAATGTCTTTCAGGTCATTTAGTGAAAGGACACCCAAATAATTGAAGTTTTAAAAATCAGTTGAATGTCAATCAGTGTCCATAACAGTCTTGGTTACTTTAAAGTCAAAATCTAATTCATGATGAATTGAACAAAAGGGAAAAAATCCTAAACCTGTTTGGCCCATGAGTGCAGTTAAAGTTATAGGTATATGATTAAGTTTTGTTTGGGGTTTTTTATATGAGTTGGTTTTTATATTTATTTCTTCAGAGTTTTCACCTTATTTTATCCTTATTGCTTTTATTCATTAGTGATTTCCAAGCATAGTGGCCTAAGGCACTGAAGTACCAGTGCCAAGGGTCCGCCTACCTGGATTATGTCATACACGTTACAGGTGCTCATCTTTTACCTCAAATCCTCACGTGCTTTCAGAGCCCCAGGCTGAAGGTTTCCTGCTTTGGCACAGCTATCTGGAGCAAGAAAGAAGCTGTAATTTTCCCTGGAGATCCTCTCCCTTTTAAATAGTCCTTGGAGTGTGGAGTGATCCATGGCTCCGGGAAGGGGCGAGGAGCTGCTCCCATGGTGTGCCTTGTAGGACCTGGCTTTGTAGGATGCCTGTCGCCCACCTTGGCTGCCAGGGAGGCATTTCTCTCTCCTCTCACATGCTTTCTTGGTTCTGGATTGACCCCTGGATCACTTTGGTTTCCATTTCCTTCTGTCAAACTTGTTGGGGACAAGATGGCCACTACCGAGTGCTCTTAACTTGGCATTTTCTTTAGGAGCTATCAACATCCCTGGAAATAGCATCTGTCAGGGAGGTGGCAAGCTGGGAACTGGGTGCCTGCCCAGGCATAGCATAACAAGACTGCAGGGCACAATTGACTAGAGTGAACAGGAAAATTTCTGAGCCATTGATCCACAAGCTCACATAATGTGTGAAATTGAAAATGTAGCCTGTCAGAGGAAGCTAGGCATCTATTTTTAGATTATCTTCCAAAAAACTACCCTTAACCATTGTTCAGTAGAAAATGTTCTTTGTATTTTTGCTGGGGACTATTTTGTGTTTGTGTTTGGGTTGTTTGGGTTTGGTTTTTTTTAATTGTTTCCTACTGGTAAAAATTGTAGTTCTACTTTTTAAAATCATTTTAGTAGGCCAGTTTCTCTTTCATGCCATGTAGCTTTATGTGTGAGCACATATGTGTATGTAGTTGTTTACATAAACGTTTTTCAGAGGCCAGCACTAAGAAGTATTTTGCATTATAATTCTGGATGGTAGAAATAAACGCTTGGCAGGACGAGAAATAGCGCTGAGACCTATTTAACATGCATTGTCACCAAGATAAACGAACACGTAACTACATCCTTAGGAGAAGTCTAATGCTCTTCCCATTTACTTTCACATTTTGCTTATAAGTATCGGTTGACTTCAGTGGAATTATTTCTGATTAGCACATATGTGAAACAGCTCCAGAGACTGTCATATATTCCTCTTCTGTCATTCTTCCCTCCTTTTGAAGTGTTATTACTGCGCCAGTACTATATTTCCTACCAGAGGTTTCCTAGTAGCTCCAAAAAGTTTGTTGGAGCCTGCAGTGTGCCTGCTTGAAGTAGTTTCTCACCCTCTGAATGGATTTTTCTGTCTCATTTGCCAAAAGAATATATAAAATAAGGTGGCTTGGCTGGGACAGCACAGCTACCTTCTTGTTTAGTCCCTCCGCTCCTAGTGAGCAGTAGCAATTACCTCTTGCATGAAGCTTTTTATCTTATTAGGTATGAAGTGAACATTAGCTATTCAGAAACTAATATGACAGTCTCTGCCTATGGAGGAGGGAGCAGTGGCTGGTTGGACACTAACTGCATTTTTACGTTTGCAATCCTTTTCAAGTTTGGGAGATTATTTTTTGTACTACATGCCGGTCTTCTACCAAAGCCTTTTAGCATACAAAGTTCAGCATTTTTATTCTGTTTCAGCATAAAATTGAAGTCATGAATCTTAACCATAAATTTTCTTTTTTAAGCTATATATAATTTGAGAAATAGATGTTTCTATACTCATAGATATGTACATATGTTTCACAAGCTACTATTTAGTGGTGCCTGTCTCTCAAGGAAAATAAAACAGCTTTACTACGTTTAGTATCGGTAATGGTAATTCACAGGACGTTTAAAATGAAGGATTTTCTTTGAACCTCACTAAAGAGATAGCAGATCATTCCTGTAGGGCCCGTTAACTATTACACACAGATTTGAGAATGAAGTACGGTGAAAGACCTTCCACTTGTCTCTGAGACAATGAGAAACAAACTAGAATTCTAACTTACCTGATGGTTTAAACAGTCGGCTGATGGAAAAGGAAACTAATAAAAAGGAAATAAATAAATGAGGTTATTTTGGTAAGAATTAGAGTGAATCAGATCATAAGCACATATGGCTTTTCGTACCATCTCTTATGAGTTTCCCTACTTTTGATTGCTGAGGGCAAGTGTTTTTAAACTGCTAGTTCCTGTAAATATTCTATATTCTCAGCAACAAACTAATTAACTAGAAAAATCTAGAGAATTATGACCTAATGTCCTATTTTTCCCTTTAGTGCTTATCCAGGGCACATTAAAAACAGTTTCTCAAGAATTAGGCCGATACAGTTTGTATCTAAAGTTTGCTCTGAAAGGCAAACTTTGCTGTTTTATTAAAATGATGAAATTTATTTTTTAAAATAAAAAAAAAGAGAAAAGTCAAGAAGATTTTTATTTTAATATATATTAAATTACACAAAGGAGAAGGAGCCTTTGGTGAGGAAAGTTGTGACGTTTCCTTCCTTACATTGTGTACCAGCTGTACTCGTACTCTTGTACGCATGGAGGGAGAGAGGTTTGCTTCCAAATCTAAAGATATTTACTGCAATTAAAATCTTGATAGAAAATCAACTAGACACCAAGGGATTTCCTTATAATTATTTTATTTAAACTTTATCTTCTAGTTTTTTTATATGCAACTAAACTGAAACTTATTTGTGCACATCTCCAGCCTGTAGCCTTCAATGCTCCTATAAAGATTAGTTTTAGTACTATCTCAGTGTTTCTAGTATTGCTGATTCACATAGCAATTTATGCTCTTTATAAATTAATTTTTTGTTATTGCAGGATTATATAGATAAGTAGATTTGCCTGGACTTCAAAATGCTCAAATTTTGCTTGAGAAGTTAAGAAATCATAGTAATTTTTATTATTTATCCATTTCCCAAGAATTTATTAGACATTTTGCAGATGTAGAGCAAAACTGCTTCTTGCCTCAATCATCTTATAATTTAGGTAACTATTTTCAGGTGTAAGCTTCTCAGCTTGCAAATTCAGCTAAGGGCTTTCTCAGAGCTAGCTGATTTCTGATAGCAGAATTATTTCTAGCATGAGCTCAAAAAAAATGGGGAGGCACAGGACCACGTGCAGGTTTTGTTGCATTTTTTTAGGTTTTATCATATTATCGGTCTGGGTAGCACTTTGGTTCGGGCGGTTGACAGGGCCTGTTGAGCCTTTGTTGATGGTTTAATATATGCATGTATTGTATCATCCTTGTATTCCATAGCTTTCCTCCTTGAAGGGCAGAGAGTCAAATTCCAGCAGTGTTACATGAAGACCTTCTTCTATATGTGAGAAGTCAGATAGAGGAGAGAGGCGTGTGGACCCTCACTAAGATACTCATTTTTTGTTGTTGCAATGATTCATGGATCTGTCTGATCTCGCCCTTTTGGAGTACATGTCATTAACGAACATTGCCATGACACAAAATCAAAACTAATTTCATTTTGTAAGGGACACCCGCAGCTGTGACTCTTGCTGTAAATATCATCATGTTGTTTTTCTGTCATAATGATGAGTAGATGTACGTAATGTTAATAAGATAGTTAGCATTTCTAGCAATGATAGGTGAGAAGGAGTTCAAGCTGTATTGTGTAAAGCTCAGAGTTTATATATATAAATAGGCTGATAGAGATATTTTTAGTTATTCATTGTATTAAGACAGTTCACAAATCAGGTGCAGTGTTCTCTGCTTAATTTGAAACTGTTGGATTATGTATTTAAAAAACCTAAACTCAATATTATGGATCATGAAGGAAGCCGCCTATAAAGCTTTGTACGCCACAGTAGGAGGACAGCTCTGGAACAAGTGTTATGCACAGGATTTATCAGTTCACTTCAGTTATTTTTTCAGTACTCTTGTAAAATAAAGACACAGTACTCTGACTGCGATCTGCCACAACGGCAGGATAAGCATCCGAAAGATTTAGAGGGAAAGATCTCGTATCACCTACCACTCTTGGATAAAATCACCGTTGAAACATGATGAAGGGAATTTATCCCCCCACTCCTCAAGGTAGTTTATCCATGTCTGAAATCCGCTGTCCTCAATGGACGTGTTATTATGTCATAGTGTAGACTAGAGAAGGGACAGAAAGAAAACCAAGCAACTGCACACACAGGATCCCACAGTCACAGCTGGCCATCAATTTCTCAATTTTTCTGTGATAAATCTGCATGGGAAAGTCTTGCTTTTTCTGTTCAAAACTTACTCTCACATGCTGCATGACAGTTGTTAACAGTAACTAAGTAATTCAGAGATTAATATAACCTGGACGGTCAAATCTGAATCTCCCTGTTCTTTCACTGGTGCTTTTTGAGGACTAGTCTTGAACTCATACTTAAATTAGGCTGCATGGACTCTTCTCTAATGGAAGCGAATCCATTTTTGCTGCTTTTTTTCTTGAAGATGATGACTTTATTAATTGTATGTGGAATTATTTTTATTGCTCTTTTTGTTTTTATTATGATATCTACTTCTGCCCCTATAAATCAATGTGTAATGGCTTGGCACGTAGATAGGTCAGCTGTTAATTTTGTTTTGAATGTGTACGTTGTTGGTATATCCACACAGCACTCACCCAAGTCAGAAAGATTTTTTTTTTTTTTGGTTCACTCAAGCATCTTAAGGCTTTGTGCCACGATATTGCAATTTTTTTTAATAACAATGTCAGTACAACTTGAGCTATTCCATATTATGTGTACTGCAGTCTGTACTAGTGGTGTGATCTCAAGTTTAAGTTTAGGAAGCCAAGATCAGTAATCTGCTCTGTATTTAAATATTTAACTAATTTTTTTATTTAACTAAATTGTGACCTGCACACTAAGAGCATATTGCATTGAGGGGACCACATTTAACCTATTTGAATATTATATGTTTCTTCTAAGAATAAGGGCATTTTCAAAAAGTTTTTTTTCCCCAACACAGAAAATAGCTTACTTTAATTAAAAATAGAATAATAGAATAGCAAAAAAGCCAACAAAACCCCCAAAACAAAACACCCCCCATGCCAAAAAAAAACCCAAACCAAACAACCCAACAGCAACAAAAAAACCTAACTTTACCTCTTCGTTAAATTAGTCACCTTTTTAGTCCATTCTTGTGTGCCTGCTCATTTGCAGGTTAGTGGCTGAAATGTAGAACTGTTAGAAACAATTGTTCCTCTTAATTCTCTAATTACAGAACATCTGTCCTCTTTCCTCTTAGTTGTATCCCACCCCAATAACCACTCTCAGAACATGAAAGTGTATCATTTCAACAGGTCGGTCTCAACCATTTCAATCACAACCCCTTCTTATTTTCAGGCCATTGATGCAAATGAAAACCAGCATTAGTCTCCATCCCCCATTAAAAAAAAAAAAAGACTGAAAGGGAAAATTTTTATTGTATTTTTCTGAAACTGATAAACTTCAGAATTCTCTTATAGAAGCAATCATTAACGTCTTTTATCTAGACCACATAACAGATAGTTTTGTTAAGCAGTTTCACTTTCTCTTGAATGTACTATGATCTTGACAAATAGGCTGTTGACTACCACAATTAAAAAGAAACAAAATAACTGTTCAACTTCCAATATAAATAGGCTGCAATTATCCAATAAGTTTGAGATCTGAAAATTAATATTAAAGCAAACGTTCTGGATCTGTGGTTTTTAGTTCTGAGGATCTTTAAGGGCTTAAGGATTGGTTTTATAAGTCTAAGCTTTCAAATATGCCTATCAAATAACACAGTAGGAAGAAAGAATGATAAGCTAATGAGTGGCAGGTATAATGGTGTACAGAATCCTTAAACTTTAAAAATCAAGTTTAAAAGTATGGTAGATGATGAAATGTGAAAGTAGAGTAACATCATATAACTTTTTCAGCTCTGTACTGATCCGGTTCTATTTGGCTTCTGGAAACTCTTAAATTTTAAGACTGACTCTGATCATGATTGTTGTTCACCTCAGTATGGGTGCATTATGTCTCTTTGCATGGTTCAGTCTATAAACCATGAGGGTGCAGACTGGGAAACTGGGAGGCACAGTATAGTTACCATGTCCAGGCACCTCAGTGGAAAAAGAAATATCCATCTTTCCCCCTACAGCTTGAGCTCTGTCTATCCATACCACCATCATCAAGCAGCGTTCTCAGTAAAATAAGGGTGGTTTTCTCCATCTTATCATCTTTAGTAGTCAGTGTTTGGGAAGATACTCATTAGAATATTTTATATATTGCCACTGTTAATCCTCATTTCTAAGGCCAGCTTTAAGTGAGAAGGGGAGGCAAGTCCCAATCTTCTAGCGGCCCCAACCTGTACTCTACAGGAATCATTCCCGTTTGTCAGACCACGGTACCTTGATATGAGCGTTTTCCAGCTTCCCCAGTCTTCCTTTCTTATCTGATTCACATTCTGGAGATTACCAATGCTATTCATCAGAGCTTGATGACAATTTTCAGAGACAATTGAAAAAAAAAAAAACAACCAAACCCATAAACTCAAATCCAGGGAAGTGTATGAAAGGATTTGTATTGCCTTTGGCACACTTTTGGGTGAGACTACATGTTGCTTTTTGTTTTTCCATAGGAACCTGAAGATGAAAATAGAGACCAAGCATTGCCTATCACCCTCCCGTTTTCCTGCATCACTGTGTCATGACTTAAAGAATAAAGCGCAGAGCAAAGCAGCGCTGGCAGTTTCCAGCAAGCTGCCATTGCCGCTGCAAGCAGTGCGCAGCTCCATGCGCAGCACGTCCCCTTGCGTGGGCTCCTGGCTGCGGGGGTGAGCCTGCTCCTGGGAGCCTGCCTGGCACCTCTGCCTTACCCGCAGCTATAAATTGCTCCTGAAACAATTTCCAAGTCCACCTCCATTTTCGTTTGGGGCATATTGACTATCCAAAATGATTTTTATTTAGTATTTTCCCTTCCTCCTTATTCACTTTGCATGGTCTAAAGGTGAATTAAGAAGTTGTAGCTGTAGCTAGCCTGTCATCTTCTGTTTGAGGCGCTGCCTGTGATGAGCCAAATAGAGATTGCTTGTTGGTACTAAAGCCTGAACTTCAGAGGAAACAATTACCCTTGTTAAAAGAACTCTGTTTAATGTACAGCACATAATGAGAGGACAACAGGGAGGATCATTTCACTTCTTAATGAACTACAATTAAACTTAAAGGCAACTTTTGTCCTCACTTCCACCAGCGTAACACAGGCCAGGATTTTCCTCTTATGAGTGAACGAAATGTGAAAGGTACAGTTCTGCAGCTGCTTTGTTTTTGTGGAAAGATTCCTGACAGTAAAGTACTGTGCAAGAAGCAGCTGCAGAATCAGGCCCTTTGTACACATGCACTTGTAGTAATCTTAAAAGAAATAGAAAGGGACCAGCAAAATGGCACTTCAGCTCAAAGAAAAATCCAGCGTCTTCCATCTGCTCCCTGCTCTTGCAGCTGCAGTGAATTATGATGTGCTGTCACATTTATAGGGTGATTTCATCAACTGATTTATTTAATTAATTTAGATTTAACATTGTACAAAGGGTATGTGATAAAGTGGTGTAACTCTTTCCTCAGCCACCGCACTAGCCAAGATTTATTTTAAGTATCCTCTGCCTCAGTGTGTCCTCCCTTGTTCTTTTCAAGCAGCAGCCAAGAGAGAGTTGGAAATAGCTGACCAGACCTAAAGCTGTAAACTAAAAGTGCTGCCATGGAGCAGAACTGGCAACTTCAATCTTGTGTTACGATGCTAGGCTTGAAGCAGCCATGTATTCTCTCTACCAAAAAAAAGTCTGTCCCACTGATGCATTCCTAGTCACTCTTGAATCTGCACAATGTTTCATGTAGACGTGTATGGATGCATCTCTGGTCAAATTGTTACTTGGGATGTTAACAATTTTAAGAACATTCATCTTGAATACCCTTCTTGAATGTGATCTTGAAACACCATGGCCCCCCTCTTTTATTTGGTTTGTGTGGAACAATGAAGTCTATGGGTACTAATAGATAAACTCAGTAGCAATACAAATCCACGCTTGCCTTGTGATTTGGTGTCATGCTGGTTGCAAAAATAAGGGGCTCTTTCCTGGTGATGGTTTCAATAATAACAGTACATTTATATTATGCTAATATATAAAGCAGAAATAGGAAAATTAGGGCACGGGTCTTGGTAGCAGCTGGATGCAGACATAGGAGGTCATGATTCCTGTGCTGAAAACCTTCCTATCAAATAGATAAGAAAAGTTAATAGAACAGAAGTATTCCAAATTGAATATATTTTGATATACATATATATGTGTGTGCATGAGAGAAAGAGCAAGAGAGAGATGTTTAATTATGCTTCTTGGCTGGGTGGACATAACTCTGAGAATCCAGAGGAAGTCACAGTTTCAAAACTTTTTTCTTAATGTTTCTCTAGTGCTCACTTAAAATGGGGGCAGGAGTTATGCTGAGTAAATCCTAGTAAAATGCCAAGCACAGCTTAACTAAGTCGATCTAAAATATCTACATTTATAACACTTATTTTGTAGTATTGATCATGCTGCAGTTATGAGCCATAAGAATGTGATGATTCTCATTTATGAGGAAATAAAAACAATTATTTTCAGTGGAAAAGAGAATGCAAGCAGTAAAAAAGGACTGAATATTTATTACAATGTGTATATAGAAGTGGTCTGAGCATATTTTGCGTGCCCCTGAATAATGGACGAGGCTTTATGAAGCCAGAGATGGTGGAAATATTTTCTGTGTTTCATTTTCATTTGTCTTGCTGCGTTTTTCATAGTCCTGAAAAACATTCAATCTTCTGAACTGTATTTTTTGTTTTATTTTGCCATAAATGAATATTTACTAAAAACATCTTATTTCTATGAAGTGAGACTACAGAAATAAAAGTAGCAAAACTGTAAAATAAAAGCTCTGTTAAAAATGCATGTGCTTTATCTGAAAAGCTGCAATGTTCTGTATTGTTGGCTGTTCCGATTTCATAATATTGGATAAAATCAGTACAAAGGGAAAAATGTTGTCAGAGAAACTAGGCTTCTTTCCACAGTGCTAGAATCATGATTGTGACCCTCGAATTCCAGGCAGCATTCAAAAAAAACCCCCAAAACTGAAGCAAAACCCAATAATTTACTGTGTTAGATAATCATAGAAGGAGTCATCACATGATAGTTAGGAAAAAAATGAGTCAAAAAGTGTTGGAACTGTATCTTAATTTCAAAAGCAACCTGGGTAATTGGAAGTTGAGAATGTCATTGACATACACGCTCCCTTAGACTTTTTGGAAGTTTATTAACTTCAGAATCAAAAGGTAGAGATGAGAGGGGAAAAACAGCACAGACTGTTCAGTAGTACAGAATCATGAGCCAAGATTATATTATACAAAAGATCTATTTTTGTAATAATACTCATCTGTAAAGAATCTTTACCTAATGTCTACAGCTAAATGTATGCATTTATGCCACAATCAGATTTGCTTTCTACATCAGTGTAGTTTGTTTATCTGAGTTAATAAAATCCTCACACCACCCCCCCACCCCAAAAGGTTTTGTAATTCTCATGTTGCAGCAGAACCACATCTAAAATCGGAGTTGGTTCCCTGTCACTATGGTATAGATTAACTGCTGTTCTTATTGAGCAATTCACCTTTTGATTATCCAATCAATAAGAACACTTACAGCTTGGTATGGATGCTGATGCCTTCCTCCTTCTCTCGCTCTTTATTTTCTGTGACTTCTACACTAGATATTGCCTATCATGCACCCATGTCCTGGTGTTCTTCTCTGTAAGGGCATGCACTCAGCTAGGGCAGCCAAAATAATGCCAAGTCAAGGATTCATTCTTGTCAAAAACCATCTCTGGTGCTTTCCAATCCAAGGCAGCATGCATGTGAGTTGATAGTTATGGTGAAATATAGTGGAAAATATTATGTTTAGCCAGAAATTGTATCTATTACTGTTGAATGGGGTGTTGATTTTTATGATCATATCACATTTGGCAGATCCCTTCAGGGCTGTCTTTCATCTTTTTTCAGTTGGTTGTTTTGTATTTTTTTCTTTTCTTCTTGCTGCTAACGTTGAAAACTAGCACCACTGACATGACTTCCAAACCAAACTGTGGTTTGCCTAGGAAGTGAAAATGAAATACTTCCAAATCAGAAGTCTGATCTCCATATGGATGCTCTCAACATTACTAAGAAGCTAACAAAAAATTATCTCCTCCTGTCAAACTCAGAATGTTTGACTTTCATATCCACTTTTTAACTAGGGAAACACGTATGAACCTGTGAGATCAAGTTCACAGAAATCAAGCTAATCCATCAAAAGTCTAACAAATCAACCTTTAAAAATAGCCTCAAAACTATTCTTTAGTCCTTAACCAACATTATATTATTATTACTTCATTATTAATGTGCTTTTACTAGTAGCAATAGCAGTCATCTGAGATGTCTTCGTCAAACTGGGTACTATTTGGTTAATGAAGTAACGGTGGGAAATATATTATTGCCTCTAGCCAGCAGAAGAGAGAAGTGGCTTTAAAAAATGGATATATTTATCTTTACTTATACAATTCAAAATGATCATGAGACTTTTTGTGGACAAATCAAAATGTTCTGTTAGACACATTTACAGATTCCAATTTTTTTACCACTGGAGGAGCTTACAGAGAGAAAACTCTTTCAAAGATTTCTATATAGGGTTCATTACTTTCTGTTTGATGGGAAAGGAATAGTAAATTGCTTCCACTTCAAAACAGAATATTACTGTAGCTATTCCAGCAGAAGACTAGACATATACATAGCTAAGAAAAATATCTAAAATCACTGAAGTGAATATTACTGCGAATCAGAAAACATTTAAAGCCACAGCTCATTCATGAGAGCCAGCATCTAATTAGGTGGCAGATTAAGACCTTGGTCACAGTAAGATCATCGAAGTTGAAGTAAATGAGGTGATATGTGCACACTATGCAACTTCTTGCGAGCATCCTGTAAAGTACATGTTGAAGACAAGGTTCTTCTAGATCACTATTTGAGCCCTCTGGTTTGCCTTTTCTAGCAGTACTTATCTCTTTACAATCATTATTTGTGATCATCCTCACCACCCAGGTTAGACTCGGTTTTCTACTCCTGGAATTTTCCTGCTTCGTGTGCTCTTTATGGTTGTCTTCCTACTTTTTCTGCGTTTTATGCCCCATAGCTTTCTCTTCAGTGTTTGCCTCTGCACTGCATGACCACTCCATTTTCTTTCTGCCCTCAAAAATCTCATCTCCGGTGTCGTGCGTTTTAATTCCATGGCTGGTTATATATCAGTGGTGAAGGGGCCATCATGTTCCCTGAGAAAAGTACAGCTTTAATGCTCCGTAGCCGTCTGAAACAGTAATATCCTTCTGTGCACTTGCCTAGGCTGCAAGCGTGCTGCACTTAAGCAAAAGGAGTCTGTGCATCACATCGACAACAGCGGCTTGCGGTGTCTACTTTGGTCATTTGAAGCAGATGAACAGGGCACCACCAGCAAAAACACCCTCTAACCAAAATCAAGAGTAAATGCTGTGAAAATTGCAAACTACATAGCATTGGCAACTCTTGAGTATTCCAGCTGTGTAAATCCTCCTACTTGTTTTTTAAGAAAGGGAAAAATACCACTTTGTTTCCAGAGATTCATGCAGACTTTTGTCTCTTTTTTACTTTCCCTGGCCTTCCTCTGACTTTCATGTATGAACCTTTGGAAGAGTACAGAATAAAAGTCATCCAAAATTGCTAAGATTTGCCTGGTTTCACATTAAATGATACAAAACCTCTGAGTTCAGCATCATTTCCACCCGAAATCATAAATCTGCTCACAGTCACTCAGCCTGGGATCATGGAGAAAGTTTTTAAAGGACCCAAATGTAGGTTTCATAATAAAACCTGTCAGCGGGTTTGGATTTCATTGCAAACAATTTGTACAGTTCTTTTTCAAAATGCATGCATGAAACTGAGAAACTAGCCAAAAGACAAATCACAACTGAATCATGCAGTCACCAGAACAAGGACCTGAATTTTGCCTACTGATCATGGGGGAAAAAAAATGCTAGTAACATTCACCACTGGTCTCTTTTTGGACAGAGCAAGTCATCTTGTGTGCTCAAGATTAGGGCTTTGGCAGACTATCTAGTCTACCAACACAAAAAACCCCAGCCAAATTAAAAGTTTAAAGAGTTATTAAATACAGCGTGTATATTATAATGTAAAAAGGTGCCTGGTCTACCAGAAGGTAATAACTGCACTGTAAGACATCAAATCAGGAGTAGTTGCCTGATAACTGAAAGAAGACAGTAGGTTAATGTTATGTGTTGGAGAACTGCCCGCCTCTAGAGTTATCAGAAGCCACGAAGGCTGGAGTTCATCTGTCCAAATGTTCACGTCTTTTTGATCAGAATTGAGATGAGTATTAAAGAAAGCATAATTCTAAAGATTTCTGTCTGCTAAGAGCCATGCTGCCATTTTTTTAAAATTAACTTTTTAATAAAATGACAGGACTCTGAAGGCCAAAATAGCTGATATCTTTTAAAAACTGGGCAAATTATTAAACCCATGAATAGAATTTGAGAAATCGTCATGAAACTACAGCATTCTTGCAGACATACTGTCCATGATAAAGATATATGACAGGACTCTGGGCACCTATGTGTAATATATCTTAAATAGCTTGCTAGAAAGGTTTTGCTAAAAATATTGCTGTCTGTCTTCATAATTGAATGGTTCTAATATGTGCCTTTTAAAATGCTTATGTCCAGAAATTATAGTAAGGCTACTGTACTTTTAGAATTTCCTTAAACGTGAAAAAGAAATCAACTATTTTTATGTGATATTGATTAGAACATGATTTATTAATTCACAATATCCTTCTGAATTTTTATTTCTTTAATGAATAAAGGGATTTTATTAAAGCTATCGAATTTATTTTATATTTTTCATGAAACACAAGGAAAGGCATTTCTTTTAATGGAGAGTTAACTAGTCTTAAGACTTGATGAGTTTCTTTGAAAAACTGAGTGTTTATGTTCTACTATCTTCCAGTCCTTTACATCAGGTGTTTAAGAGAAATACTGAAAGAAGCCACGATTGTTTTAAAGGAGAAGCAAAAATCAATAGGCAGCTACTTAGAGTATTGCAGTATGCAGATAAGCAGCTTTGCTAAGTCTGAACTTTGCACAGCAACATCAATACAACTTGTAGAACAATGAACTTCAATACAAATGCTGTGAAGGGAGAGAGGAAAAATGCCTCATACACGAAGCAGTAAAAGGTGTTAATGCTTGTTGACAAGAGCCTGCTTGAGTTATTTACTGTGTTCAAATACTTTGCAAACGAATTCCTAGCAATAACTGCTTCAGAGAAAAAGGCATGGGATTGATGTGGCCTGTTTGTGTGAAATGCAAACTTCTACTGATACAAAATTAATATGTTGTGAAAGGCTTCATTTCCACAGGATATATCAAGAGAATAATAGATTATTTTTTTTCAGTTGTGTAGAATTTAAATGTTTCTATTCAAAGAAATATTTTATATGTGATAATATTTCAGTGTAAAAGATTTGAAATATTTTGTGCATCATAGCTTCTTAAGTGTGTGCTATGAGGATTATATTGGCACGTGTCCTGGATAACTGCATTACTCTTATGAGTGGTGAAGGCATGAATAAGTTATTGGTTATAGCAAAGAAAGGATGTGGTGAGGTGTAAGAGTTTTAAGTACCCGCTCTTTATTCCTCAGGAAAATAGTTCATTGTATACCTGGCTATTTATTCAGCTTTCTAAAACGGAATAGTGACAATGATCTAGCCTTCAGACTTTCAAGCACTGGGTGGGGCCGAAATAGGGATTCCAGGTGTAAAAGACAAATGCTTCTGTGACAATTCTAGCTTTTCTGGGAAGGCTGGCTTCTAGGAAGTTCTTGGGTAATCCTTTGAAGAACTTCAGGTGATCATCTGTCCTCATGCCTGTGTCTGGAAGGTCTAATAGTCAGAAGCCAAACTTCTGGTTTCTTATTTTTGGGGAACATCTTAATGTCTTAATGAGTTTTTCCTGTCTCTTAATGTGCAAGCTGAAGATGAATATAATGCTGGAGACTGTCTGGTTTGGGTCAGTCAAAACAGTAGTTAAAATAATCAGTGTTCCCTGAACTAGTTGTTAGAAATTGCCATCAGAAAGCTCTTGGGGGCCTTGTAGCTGCTGCCTCCCTTCTCTGGTACTTGGACTGCATGGATGTTGTTAGGTGGGCAATTGCTCTTTCCCTGCCTCTGCCCACCCAAGCCTTTGAACCCTGGTGCCTCTCATCTCACCCCATGCTGGAGCTGGCCTTGAGGGCACTGCAGGAGTTGTTGCTTTGACCTTCCCTAATGTGTACAGTGAGGATTTTCTTTAAATTTATTTATTTTTAGTAAAAGCTGCCCAGCTGAGAAATCAGGCACTGCTTATAATACCAAAAATTAATTTACATCATAGGAAGTCCTAGACATTTTGGTAATTACAACATTTAAGTTTAAAATGGATAGCTAGAAAACCTAAGGAAAAAGATTAGACTTAGAGTCGTGAAACAAACAGTATAATCGTGGGAAGCAATGATTTGGTGAGTGCGCATCTTGGTTTGATTCCCAAAGTATTACAGATCCTAACAGAGAAAAATGTACCTTCTCAACTGTTACCTTACCTATTTCCACATTTTAAAACAGTGAATATTGCAGTACAGGGGGGAAAAAAGTGGAATTCAATGTTTTAATTAAAAACATAATGAAAAGTGACAGTTCATTATGGCATAAGCAATGTCAGCTACTCTCATTTAAATGTTCAGAACAATTTAATCCAATATCTCATTTTTAGATAATTATAGCTTTCTAAAGATTGCAGGATTTCATGCATTGATCTTGGCCCAGAAAAGAAAAAAATCTTTTAGCAAGCAGTTGTCAGTATACAAGAGAAAACAGAAGGCTGTGTTGCTGTAAGAAGCCCGAGATCAGATCTAGGGATACACCTCAGCACCTTTGTCAGTCCTTGCAGATCGTTTAATGCCCCGTGCCCTACAGACTTAAGTCTCTGCCCTGATGCCTTCTGAATGTTACCTGAAAGTTGTGCTTTGTCCAGAGTACTTCTGTTACGCAACTCCCAACCCAAAATGGTGTTGGTTGGTTGGTTTTTTTATTGTTCAGAACAATTCCACATAAGACCTTTAAAATAAAATGACAGTATTGAAAAACAGCCAGGTACAGTTTCAGGTATGTCTTTTGGGAAATTATTCTAATACTGCGATACTTCTGAATCAAACACATAATCCTGCGTGAAAGTCAGTAAGAATCAAACTGTTCTTGTTGCCCGTCTGTCTTTGCTGGATACCTAAAAGTCTATCCAAACTTTAATGCATTGAAACTTTTATTGGTTTGTGAGTGTTTATAAAATTATGGACTTATCAAGATTTGAAAGAGTAAGTATGGTTGAAACAGGCACCCAAATAGGTAAGATGTTTTTTGAAACTTTCTTGGAACACTTTATTTCCCTTTCTTTTGGCAATTTGAATTAAGCACTTTTTGAGAATTTTAAAATACGTTGAGTATTTCTGCTTCTAGTAAAGTTGTGTGAATGTTTTTGCTCATAGTGTCCCTGTTAGTATGGAATACGTCTAACTTCTGTTGTCTTTGGTGACAATAAGCTACAAATCCTCTGTTTTCAGCTAGCTGCCTGAGTTTGGGTACTTATGCTTGCCTCGCACATAAGAAAGCTTGACTGGTCTTTGTTAATGGCAGAAGTTAAAGCTAACCACATACCTCTTCCTAAAGCTGAAGTGTTGAGCTCCAAGGGCAACTCCTTAGCAAGTGTGAAGACAACACAACTCTATTTCCTTAACCGCAGCAATGCTGTGCTAGACCCGCTTGAAGATCCAGGTCCGTGGATTTTGCTGATCTTTTTAATGCCAATGCGAGAAAATACTTCTACTGTGTGCTTTGATTATTTTCTATGCTTTTCTCTCCTGCACTGGGAAAATTAAATCTAAATGTTCACTGTAAATGGTGGTGGCTTATCAGCATTCTCTGCTATCAATCTGATGGGTTTTTTTGTTTGTTTGTCACATCTCTGCCCTCTGTGACTACAGTGATTTGTTTCTTTTCCGTCCTTCTGAGACTAATGTTATGTGATGTTGATTTGAAAAACTGGTAGAGTGGTCAGCCTTTCATTTATCTTGGGGAGGACGGTGGAACTGAATTATTACTCTGTTGCTGTAGTAAAGGAATTATGCAGAAGTTGCACAGCAGTGAGGACCCTAAGCTTGTTCCCAGGACAGTTTGGCTTACTGAAAAATAACTGCTGTGTGAATAAACCCCTGTTGCTCATCTAATATGCCACAATATCCATCCAAATAAGTGAAAAGGCTGTTCTTTCTTGTATTTTAAGTGTTTATTAACATGAACCACTTAGAAAATACGGTGTATATTTCCAAGGGAAGAAGGGATAAATCACTCATCATTTTTGCTTAATCCAAAATCTCCTCTGGACGCATTTGGAAAAACTCTACGTAGTTGTATATTTGTTCGGGGATATCAATTTGTAATTTATGAAGTTGTGATGCCAAATGTACTGTTTCTGCAGTAGGTCATAATTCAACACCCCAAGTACACAGCAGTGTGCTGTTGATGCTCAGCCCCAAGAGAGGGGGTGGGCAAAACGTTTGAAAGTCTGATTTCAGCAAAGAGAAATTTAAATAGTCTATCATTTTTCATGTCTTTCACAACAAGGATTTCTTCCCTTTCAGTTCCTATTTTCCTATACAGGAAATGGGTCTCTATCTGCAAACTGCTGGATGCCATCCTTTCACGGTTCAATTTCTAATGATGTTTTTTCTTTCAGATTTTCATCTATGATGTTTGTATATGCAGTATTATTTAATCCTAAGGAAGAGCAAAGTGGTTGATTTTCATAGTTTTAAGGTATGAACGCTGTCATTTTGGGGCATCTACTTTCCTTTTGGACTAGGAAATGAAATTTCCAAACTTTACATGCCCGGCTTCTCTTTCCAAAACTACTGGGCGCATCTCTGTCAGGTGCAGTTATGTTTTGAAGAACTACCTCTTTCTATAGAGGAGAATAAACAGCACATACCTAGTTATTTATTTTGCCTATTAGCCTTCAGTGTTTGAAAATGTTTGTTATATGGAAACAATGATTCAGGTAATGTAACAGGGATTATTAGCAGGTTATGGATGATGTTAAGCTCTTTTTATTCCATATTAATAAGAACTCAAATGACCTATGAGGCCTTTAACAAATGCATAAGCACAAGTTTAATGCTCTGAACTTCATGAAGAGCGGTCGTTCACGTTTAACATATGAAGAAAACATTGAAATTCAGGTTTTCAGTGTCAGAAGATTAAGAATACTGCTTTTAATAATGCTATATCTCCTCAGTGGTTTGGAAAATGGAAATGTAAATATGTTAAATGTATTTAAAAGATGTGGTGCACAAAGCTTTACAATGAAATGCAAACCTAATACATGGACTTGGTTCACCAATGTTGGCTTTTGCACATATCAGCAAGCTGAGTCAGGTTTTTGAGAGATTTAACTAATTTATACTTACGTATTTGAGGTTTTGAGGGTTGGTTTGGAGGAAAGAGTCAGACTACACTATCTGTTTATTCTTTTAAAATGTAGTCTGAATACTTCATATTTTTTAGGACATAGGGCAAGTAATTTTAATTTTACTGTCCAGATTGCACTAAATAGCCTTTTCCATACTGTATTTGCGAAGCAAATACAGTATCTGTGATAAATGTAAGCAATGTGGAATGGAAAAATGCTCAGAATCTGAAACCTGTTCTGCAATGATTTCCTACCTAATCACCATTATGTTTTTTTGAGAACTGTCTCTGAAATGAAACTCCTTATGCAGACAGTCACTTATATGCATTACTAACTCATATGTTACTTGATTTCTGTGATCTGCCCGAGATAAGCAATTTGGGGACATTGCTGCTTGAATTTTATTCAAACTAATCAATCAGGAGAGAAAATGAAGGCATTATTAACATTCAAACTGCATTTTCACTTCCCACAGAAATGTTTTTTATTATTATGGCTAACTGTGTCAGCAGTCAGACTAGACATAGACTCATTGCCAATTAATATAAAAATTCCTTTCTTTGATTTACTAGGAGAGACTGAGGGGACAAAATTGTTTTATTTTATTTCATGCATTTCCTTTCTCCAGGCTTCACCTGATTGAGGTATTGGCTCTCTGTGGGTCAGTGTACTTTAAAGTTATTAATTACTTCACTTCAATCTATAATACTTAATTAAAGATTAAAACAAAAATAAATTGGTTGTGTTTGGTGAAAATGATGTCAGCCAGATGGGACTTTAGCAACATAATAGAGCCGATAGGTTTGTTTTGTTTATAGCGATACTGGATGACCTTGAAACGTTCATCTGGCCAATGTGGACTCTTTAAGATAAGAACCCAATTTCTTTTCTTCTCTTTACCTGGGTTAGGATTAACAGTTTGCGTTATCAAAAGGATATTAGCACATGACAAGCCTACAGATATTTCTTATGCTGTCACTTGGAGCCAGCATGAAGGCACTGTCAGCAGAACTCATACATGTTTGGCCTCAGCTCTGGCTGTACAGAGAAGAAGGTAGCTTTAATATTCACCCTCCAAGATATGCTGTTGCATTTCTTCAAATCTCATTTTGTGACTGAGCAGAAGAATGCTGTTGTTTTGTTGCTCTGAGAGGCAGAATTTGGAAATGGAAGAGTTATTAGATTGAAACAGCCATTTCCTTGCATCCTTAGAACAGACAGCAACTAGATTAAGAGTTAGGTTAAACTCTTCCAACCCTTCTCTCCTTTGCTGGAATGAATAAAGTCTAAAGGACTTTATATTTGGTATCATTTAAATCCCTCTGGGCAAGAAATCCCTTTTCAAAATGCTACAAAATATTCTGCCCTATTCTAGACATCAGTGATAGCCACTCTGCTATCTCTATACTTTTCAATTGCCAGTCAGGACTAGAAGCACATATTCTTTCCATAATAAAAACAAAAACCTTTTGAGTAATCAACTCAATTAAACCCTTACTTTTATTTATCCCAAATTTCACGTGTATGCAACATACCACAGTGCTCTAGCTTACCTCCAGCTCTTTATTTAAAGTTAATTCTCTGTGAAAAGAACTTGCTTTTGATATCCTAGAGAGATTTTTATACCTTTTAAATAACATAGACGCTCTGTTTTCTTTTGAATAACTTGTTTGGTGCTTCCTCCCATCTTCCTCCCTTCTGTAATACAAATGAACTCCTTTAAAGGCAGCATCTGGGCTGAAGTTTTCTCCTGCTTATATAAAACCAAATGTTAAAAATGAATTTTAAAAAGGTCATTGTATGGGCTATGAGTGCCAATCTGATATACATGTTACTCAAAACTGAATACAGGCAAGTGCCCTTTTGGCTAAGATCAAATTTAGCTCTGCTTTAATATCTGATGTATCTTACATCTAGCGTTTTCAAGGGTCATGCTTTAAAAAAATGGTATGTAATTTCTGCTAACTTTTTTTTGGTATTGTGTACTCTTAAAGATCTGGGATCCAGCTTTTGAAAGGTCTTTAGGCGTATGTATTCACTGAAAGTTGAACGCTTTTACAATACCTTTTAAAATTTGGCCCCCAAGTACTTCAGCACTCACTAGTCCTTAAACAATTGCATGGTAATATAGGTTGCTATTCTGCTGATGCTGAAAGATAAACCTTCTCCTTGTACCCTGCTATTTTCAGCATGTACAATCTTCACACCTGGAACACTGTGAAGATTTGGATTGTCAACAGGTACCTTGCTGGTCGGAAAATGCTGTCTCCTGCCTCCTGGGACTGCTAACACTCGGGAAGCAGGCTGAGCTGGGGTGCTAACAGACACAGAGCAAATAAAAAGGAATAACAGGAGTTTAAAGAGGAAACGTACAGAGAAACAGAAAATGCATGAAAATCTCTTCTCACCCTCCAAGTCTCATGTTTCTGTCACGTGGAGCCTTTGCTGTGTGGATTTGGCAGGCCCTTTAGTGGAACCCGTAGATATCTGGCAAGAGTAGAGGCATAACGTCTATTTATCTGAGTCAAAAAAAGAGCTGGAGTTTACTGAAGCATGAATTTGCAGTGTACCTTAAAGGGTGGGCGTGGGATATACAAGCAGAATTTTGTGTTTATATTCCCATCGCATAAGAGAGATTTTCATGGAGATTTTCTCTACAAACAATATCATATTCAGCAGAGATTCTTAGGACAGAAAAAACTTGCACAAGCTATGCAGGTCCATGCCTTTCTAGAATACCTGGCTAAGTTACTGAATATTAAATTTTGTGCGTGTAAAGAAGGAAGCACCGAGAGAAGATGCACAGAGGAATATAAACCTAGGTATATATTTTTTACATCTGCAATTTTTTCTTTGGGCCGAGGATGCAGTCGGCTTCATTTTTCTAGAAAATACAAAGTTGGGAAATAATACAAACATCATACACAAGTGAAAGGCAAACAGCATGCAGCCAGCTGAGAAAAATGAAACTCCTGACTGTGATCATTTTTTAAGATGATGAGATATTTTGGTGGTTTAGTTGTGCAAAATAGATCGATAAATTGAAAATATGTTGTTCAGGGAAAGCTTAATTAGTTCAGGTTTGCAATTGTCTTTGACTCTGTAGTTACATAACTCTGGATCCTTTCTACCTGTCGCATCCCCTCACAATTATTTTATTTCCTTTTACTGTCACCATACTATATCTTAAATTAGTTGATAATGACTTTGGTAGGGTCATATTTGCATTTCATAACCTGTTATGAATTTTGCAAGTGTGGACCTCATGGTACTGTGTAATGTTAATAAATTAACTTTGAATTTGGAATCTCTAACTGCTGAACACTTGACTTAGATAAAAGAGGAATTCCTGATCTATTGGTTAGATCATGCTGCTGTTTATGAGTGTCATAACCCGAGTCATCAGGTAACGGGAAGATGGGTACTGAGGCTGTAAAGAATTTGGTTTGATTAAACATCTCGGACACCACTGGGTTTTTTTTTTTTTTTTTATTTGATGCAAGAGCTTTCTGACAGCTTACTTCAAAATGCACATAGGTAAATTTTCTTAATTGTATTCCTTTTCCCTATGTCCGTGTAGACAGTGCTTTAACTTTCCAAGACTCCTAAACCAGGGAAAGAATGATCAGCTCGGGGAAAAACACTGTCCTCAGCACGTCTGAGAGAGTCACGTGCAGAGGGCTTCAGTTATTTTAAGCCAATACTTTTGTCTAGAAATAGCAAACCTACTGTGAGAAAGTTGATTATTACAGCAACTGGGTGCCGGCACAGTGGACAGCGATGGGGATAAGGGCGTCAGGAGAGCTGCACGGGCAGTTATTTTCTGCATGCCCAGAGCCTGGTAGCAGCGCTACGGCTGACCGAAGACTCAGGCTAACCCTCCGGTGTTACTCAGATTCTGGTTCCTGACGTTATAAATCTTGCTGTATTGACAGAGAGATCAGTCCTCTGAAGGTGTTGTCATATGATAGGGGATGCTGACATTACCAGTGTTCCCCTAGCAGAAGGCAATATGTGGGTGTGAAGTAGGCTTAGAGAACATAAGCTTTGTACAAACATCGTGCTCTTTCTGCAGGTTAATCAGGTCTTTAATAAAAGACGGTGGAAATGTCAGCAGTCTGAACAAATAAACCAGAATTGTAACTGAATGTTCATTCAAACAAAGAAATATAAACCCTTTTTTTATTAATGTTCTTCACACAGAGAGGAAATGGATTAGAAATATAATTAGAAAATATATATTTTTCTAAATATTATCTATTCGTTTCAGTTCATACTTGAATATGCATTGCACATTAATCTTACAGACATGATCACACTCTAAGGCCTGCAGTCCAAAATTCTTTAATGAAAAATGTTGCTTGGTAAACAGATTAAATAAATGGAAGAATTAACTAATTAAGCAACCCTTTGTGTTGGATTAATTAAGAGATTATAATGATAGGAGGGGAAAAAAGATAATTTTAGTATCAAGGCAAAAAGCCAATCGTGTATCTTTTTGGTCAGAAATATAAAATGCTCTTTAGCCAACCTTTTCTTGCAGGTAGTGTTGAAATACAGCTATCTACGGAAATACATTTTTGTGAATACTGGATGATGAGACTGAAGGGTGACTAATAATACCTGCTCTTAAAAGATCCCATTATTGTATCTTGAATACTAAATTAGATATAACCTATTATCTCTCGGGGTAGTATTATTGCTATGATATTCCTTTAGGAGGGTTTTGGGGGGGTTGTGTGTTGTTTTTTTGTGAGTTTTTTTTTAAATATGAAAACTGGCTGACAAGTTGGTTTGCTTGCTTGCTCTTCTTAAAACACTTCTCTCTCTACTCTTAAAATACTGTAGCAAATTTTTCTCTGGTTTGCTTACCTGCAAAATAAGGCCAAAATAATGGCAGTGCTCCTGATCAGCGGAATGTAGATACAAAGACAGGAAAACTGTACTTTTTGTCCACTGCAAATAGGTGGGAATACAGCAAAATAGATTAAATTGCAGCAAGGAAAATTTACATTTGGTATAAGGAAAAACATTTTCTGTCCTCTAATACTGAGGATATGAAGCATTGGAACAGAAAGCCTAGCCAGGCTCTGTAATTTGCATTTTTTTAAAGAAATAGTTAGACAAATATTGGTTAGGAATGACAGTCATGTCTGATCTTTCTCTGGAACAAGGGATAGACTATAACCTTTGTAAAAGAATAACTGTGGAAGGAATTGCGCATTACCTATTTAAAAAAAACTGATGAGAAAGTCAGTATGCATCTCATCATTTTTCACCATATGGAACGGTTTATGCTTTTTTTTTTTCCTTTTTTTCTTTTTCTGCCTCTTCATTGTTTCCAGATGAAATAGAACAGGTTTTCCTAAAAGCATACTATGGACCTTGCTGAAGTTGATGACACCTGCAGAACCATGACCACAGCCTCTGGATCCTCCTTGTACTCTCAGATTTGCCTCTATTTGCATTGCCCAGCTGGAGAGAAGGTTAAAATGAAGATTTATACTTAGTGATGCAAGGTGAGTTCCAACTGACATTTAGTTTTGGCAAGGCTTCTCCTCTTTTATATGCTGAGCTCTAAGCTCTGCTGTTTGGGCAGTTTTTGACACAGGTGTGGTGTAGTGCCATCGTGTGGATTCAGGATGGGTGGAGGCAGGAGATAGGCTTGAAAGAATAAAAGTAGGTGTGGGGCAGGTGTGCAGGTAGTTTGAATCACCACAGCCAAAGGAATGAAGGTGTTATTCTAGATTATCAGGTTCTGAATAGCCAGTCCTCCAGATTCTTGGATACTGAGCATCATTTAATTCAGTAAACTGTGGAAGCAATAAAAATATTTAATTGTAATCCAGAATTTGTCTGTCACAGGCAAAGCAATAGATAAAGAACGGTTCTTTGACAGTATTCCTCTCCTTTTCTAGACGCCTTTTTTAATTGCATATCTGTCATGCTTATTGCAAATGTCAGTGCAGGTTGGTCTACTTGCAAGAACTTTTTGGTCTAACGATGATAGTCACCTAACTAAGCTCAGTAGTGTAAATAGTGCTGATGATGCCAGGACAGTGGAATCCAGAATGGGACAGAAAAGAGATACACAGAACTGTCTGTAGTATGACTATAGCTATGGCAGTGGGACTATAAACTGTTGTATATGTGGAAGCAACTAAGGCTGGAATGGGGCTTTTCAAGGAGTCCCCCAAACCAGACTGTATTTTGGAGTTGCTGTTAAAGAGAAATACATATGAGACCACCAAGTGGGATGTGAATTAAAATATAATGTGATGTATGGTGTTGCAATTGCCAATGGAAGACAAATGCTTTATTGTTTGCTATGTAGAAAATAGTAGTGCATATTTTAAAACTCTGTAATTAGTTAACGTAATAATCTGGAATTCATGCAGTAACAGATTAAAAACTTGTAGTGGCTACATTGTTGGATGGGTATTCTGCTGTTGAGTAGCTGATCTAGCTTACTGATTTTAGAAAAAGCTTGTCGAGCAGCATAAGAAAGTTTTCATCATCATTAGTCTTTGCAGAAAGGTGTTTGAGTGTCTAACAGAGTTCCTGTTGGGTACTGTCCCTGTCACTGAACATATTATCCAGACATTAATGTTGATAGCTTTGCCAGTGTGTTTATGAGAAAGGCCAAAATCTGAAGAGGCACAGACTAAACTAAATCCTTCCTTCCTTCCTTCTTTCCTTCCTTGTCAAGGCCTTGATACTGTACGTGGATAGGAAACCTAATATTACCTCTGCAGTGCCTGTCTCATGGATTAATAGCAGAATTTAGTCTCCCTGCATGTTAACATGCACTACTCTCTCAGCAGCAATAAATTCACCCAAAAGTACCAGCAGTTCACCAAAAACATTGAGTCCTGTGATCTTTTGATTCACCTCAGGTGCACTATGCCTGAGATTTCACATGAGTAAGTCTGCTTGATGACTAGTGTATGAGAAGAGCCATATTACTGCTTTAATTACTCCTAATGAAGGATCATGGGATGGTGATGACATCATTTTAAGACTTGCTATGTCTAAGTGCACTGCCAGGAAGAGGAAAGATGAATGATGATTTATGTACCTTGGACAAAATTCAGATAAAAACCACTTCAAAAATGTTAATTATTTGAGGTCATTTTCTATTACATAGGATCTGTTCTTTAGAATTTCTTACAGGTTAATAGAGATGATTCAGGAGTGTTCAGCCTGGGTTGGTTTGACAAGAAAAAGCAGCAACTGTGTGGGGGAGGGAAAAGAAAGAGACAAAGGGTGTGATTTATCGATGTGCACTTTGCTATTTGTGACTAACAAAGAGATGGTTCACAAATGTCTCAGACTCAAAGCTGTGATCTGTCAGAACTGCTGAGCTGGGGAAATACTACCACTAAGTAAAAATAGATTGGTCAGCAGTTGCAGACTTATCTGTAAGCAGGTCATCCCATACTATCTATATGTGCAGCAGGCAGATCATTTTGCTGGGTTAGGAGCAAGATAACTTTGTTGCAGTGTTGTCTGTTATCAATCAATGGTTTTAATTAGTTACATGATTGACTAATAAAAAAACTCACTGATTAATTGATTTTTTTGATCTGGCTAACACTTGCTTTATTATGAGGTGATTTTTCATTTGAACTAAATACTTTCTTATCAAAATGCAGAGGGTTTTTATCGTTTCTAAGGGAGCGAAGGAGTAAAAGAGTGCGGATGGGGAAGGAATACTGACATCTGTCAGAAAAAAGATATTAAAGGCACTACTGATCAGTGTTAGTCTGATAAAAATTATTTGGAGTCTCTGTGAAATAGTTGTGAGGGTTCACACATTTTTTTGAAATCTACTGCCATTTGCCACAAATCAGCCTTTCTGTAACGATGAAAAGGATAGGTTTAATATTGTAACACTTCTCCTATTCTCTGTAATAACGCTGATTGCATCATCATCCATAAATACTCTTATATTTACTAAACAGTAAACCTAATGCTTATTTACAGTTTTCTTAGCACCTCAACTCAAACAGTTATATGTACACATACATCCGTTCTCTCTGCTTTGAATAGGCAAACTCTGTTATTGTGGGTAGTTATGTGTATGTGAATTTGCTCATCATAAATCTGAGGCAGGCTTTGCTGCAGCTAGCAGGACCCATCACAGTAAACAAGTGATGACATTGACTTGGCTCATAAGATCCTGGTTCTCCACACATGTATGTCATTATAGCTTGTGTAGCATCTATGGAGTGGCAAATATGTTATATATATATATCTCAGAAACAAGTTTGCAGACTGCCTGGAAATACTGAAAGAGCAACGACCCCTCTTGCATGGAGCAGTTAAGCTGCCATTAATATTAGCAATCTAAATGCATACTTAAAAAGTAAGCTGTTAAACTAAGTCTTCCAGGGGGCATGGACTGAGCTGTACTACATGTAGGGTTGTAGCACTTCTGGATGCTAGGCTTTAAAGTGTGAGCGTTGAATACAACAGAGTCTAAGTAAATCAGATAAGCAAAGCAATTTCTCCTGGCATATGGACCAGGATGCAGTTTTATTTTTCTTCATCTCAGTGTCTTATACTATTCTAGCATTGAATACTTTTTTATTTTATGTTCCATTGTCTGTCACTGACCACGTTGGCTGTCAGTTCCTCCACAGGCCTATCAGGATCAGAATGAATTATACCTTTATGATTTTCAAGGGATGGAGTTTTAAGGAGAAAATATCAAACTGACTCCAGATGAAGCAGCCTGGCAACTGGTTTTCAACCATGTCAAGTAGTGGGTGCTTTGTGAAGACTCTAAGTCACAGAGAATGAGGAACGTACACAGCTAAGCTTACCTGGGGCTCCCCACCAACTTCCAGCAATCAGATGAAACTTTCCTTTGTCTCCTCCTGTCCGCCAAATACTGTGGTTCGCTGAACAAGTCTGTAGATACTGACTCTGAGCTCTGTTCCTGGCTATGCTACTGACTCTGGGCAATTCACATTACAGTCCACTTTTGTGGTCTTTAATAGTAAATGTGTTTATCACCAAATCCCTTTTGAGATGGGAAATATAATGCTGAGAACAGAGAGCATGTGGTTAATGCTCATGCAACACTAGAAGCAATGAGCATGTGAGTTATTTCCATGAACAATATTGTGTTTGTACTACAGAAAGATAAATTATAAGCTTTTCCTCATAGTGCAACAAAAGCAAAATATGTTGTTCTAATACTCGTAGTGAGCTCTTTTTCTGTCATCTAGATAGGAAGTAGTAGTAACGGTTTTGCCACAGCAACTATGTACATGAGAAATACTCCACCCTCGCTAAGGCACGGTAGCTCTTTTCTTTGCTACCTGGTGGTTTAAATGCCTATTGTTAGCTATAGTTTCTCGAGCCATTCAGCTATTTTGGGTAGCGAATGAATGATCTGCTTTCTGCAAATGGAGAGTACTACCGTCATTACTTTGCGTGGGTAATATTTCCAGCTAAGCTTTAGATGACCCTTATGCAAGAGCAGTGAAGCAGATGATGTGCAAAAGGGAAAACTGTCACTGCCAGATCCAGTATTTCAGAGCATGTCCACTCGCGCAGTGGAGACGCAGCGCAGCTGCCTCAGCCAGGCTCTGAGCATCAACTGGCTGGCGACAAACTCGCTGGGTTTGATCACTGAAGCCCAGTGCAGCCCATGAGGCCCCTCCACTCCTAGCTGGGGAGCTGAGGTCTCTGCGCTGTGCTGGGGGATAAACATTTGAACAGGTGAAACATCCTGTTTGGGAAAGAAATTTCCTGATTCCGTTCCCCTTGCCTTTAAACTGGATCATCGTTCCTGTCCCAAACACTGCAGGCTCTAACACCTGGAGCTAGCTTTAGGTGCTGATTATGTAGATTGCAAGCTGATGTGAGCCATATGTGAGCTGCTTCCAATTTGTACCGGGTCAGCAGTGGCAGCAAAACCACTTTCCCAGGCTTGATGAGGAGCTTGGAGCAACAAGGCCACACTTGTGGGCTGTGTCAGCAGGCTCTGGGCCATTTTGTCACTGCTTTGTGACTTGCAGTTGGTCTGCAGCCACCCAGTAACAAAGTTTAGGAGTCAGCTTAGATCTGGGACCGTAACTTCATTAGGAAGATGATCCTGGTGGGCCCTGTACAGGTAAGAAGCCTTAAGTCAATCCTGATGTTTTACTTAACGTTGGTGCTAGGAAGGTGGCTGTTGGACAGGACGTTGACAAGGCCTGAGGGTGTCCTGCTGGATGGCGTTCCCTGCTCCATTATGCAATGATGCATGTCTGTAGTTCAGGTCCCTTCACTGTGCCTCATGTTAGCCTTAGTGGCCTTGTGTCTCTAGTGTACAGTCTTCAGGGAAGCACTTGAACAGTTGTTAGCAGAAGTGTCATATAGTGGAGAGAGGAATTATGTAGAGAAGTACAATAAGATGTAGACAAGCAGAAAGAGTACCTCAAAGTTCACAGAGGAAACTGGAAGTACAAAAAAGAAAAGTTCAGAGGACAAATTTTTAGGGTGATCACATAGTGGAGATCTTTCAAATTCCTATTCACGTAGGATTTTGTAGCGACATTAAGTCACCCTGCCCAAGCTAAGCTCTGAATCATCTTTATGAAGTCACTGCAGGTTTCTTGTGGCACTAATCAATAGAGCCTTCTTCTCAGACTTCTTTCAATAATTTCTTGAAGGGAAAACTATTCCTGGGCTTTCTATCTCATGGGTAATCACAGGAAGTTTAAAGGGATGGACGTGTTACTGACCCAGGTATAATGGCATTTCAGGGTGTATTTAGAAAGACTGGGTTGGATTCACAATGAATGCACAGAGGAGGAAAATAACTTTGTCCGAAAACATCCAGCAAATAGTTTGGTTTATATTCTACAGCAAGGCTCCTAAGCTAACACCAAGTTCAGGATCTGTGGGACACCGTTAGGTGATGTTAAAGCCTTGAAATCCAAGATGGATGATGTTGACGGCAGTAGGTCCTTTAAGATGATTTCTGGGTTGCGATTTGGGGTTTTTGTTTAATAGCTTAGAAGCAACAATTAAACAGAAACTCATCAGCACTGAATATTATTAACTTCATGCTCTGATAGTGTGGTTCCAGTTGGTTTGGGCTGGAGTCTCTTGTCATTTTCTGTCTATTTAAACTTCTTCAAGTCCCCAGTGACTTGAAAATTAGTTCTGACAGAGCAGGCATTCTTCTTTTCAGTTTTCTGCTGAACAAAATGTCAGCAGGTGACAACCAGTGTTTCCTTAGTGCAGTTAACAAGGTTAAAGAGTCCTAATCTATGGCCCTTTCTTGTGAATGTCTTTTGTGAATTATTCTGACACTGTTTCCTACTAGCCTCTTGGATGGTGGGTATTGAGGACTGTCAGCTTAATGTCTAACATTGTACTTCAATGCAAAAATGCTTAATTTCTAATTTCATGTCCTCTTATCTGCAGAATCCTGTTAAGAATTATTGTGGTAGGTGTGCAAAATAACAAAAGTACGTTCACCAAAGGCAGTTTCCCATTTAGCTTCTTAGAAGACACTATCAAGCCAGTCTCAGGTGCACTTAGCCAGTGCTTTTCTGTGTTTCTGGCCAGTGGCATAGAAAGATATGTATGCTTTGTTTCCTATAGGTTTTTTTTTTTGCATGACATCAATACATAATTTTTTGTTTAACTTGGTTTGACATTAAGCACCTTTTGAATGTAGACATACAGCAGCCCTTGAAAAAAGCAAGTACAAGACCTCTACAATATTTTCCCAATAGAGCTGGAATTGTGGTCAGTAGACTTCAATTAATATTTCTTCCAAAATAATATATAAATAGTTACTATTATATAGGGAGTCACACTGTATTATACAGGGAGTCCTTATCAGTTCAAGCTGCTTCCTTGGCCCCACCACAACTTGGGGCACCTTCAGGAGAACCAGCCTGCCAGCGTGACAGGGGACTGCATTCCCTGGCTGCAGAAGTCAATATCCTGTATGTCACCATCCCTACAACTCTTACAGTTTCTATCATCAGTAGTTAAAGGTATTGCAGCTTTTTTATAAACCAGACATTCCTTTCATTCAGAGATGCCTTATGCAAAGCATTTGCTGAGGAACCAACATCAAAAAATTAAGACAAAACCACCTTCCCCACGGGAGCACTTCCTCGGTATGTGTTGATGAAACATGTCAAGACTCTCTAAATTGACTTCTTAGGTTCACTGCACGGTTTCTCTTTCAATCGCAATCTTTTGTCCTGTCTGTGCCTTAGTTGTATATATTTTGTTACTCCTTCAACAGTTGATTTATTGGTGGAGAGACCAGCTGTGCCTAGTTTACATGAGATGTATTATAGGAGGGCTGAAGAGGTCTGGTTTAACTTAGACATATTGGAGCTGTAAAAATGTTGATTGCAAGTTGATAGAGCATTGATTTACCTGATTTCTGTTTACCTGGATCAGTCAAACCAGTTTCTCCCAGGTGTTAACTGAGCAATGTTTCAGGGGAGTAAGTGTAATGGAAAAAAAGATAATTTCAGATTCTATCTCATTAATTTTGTTAGATTCTAAGGGACAATAGCCAATATTCCAGAATTTTCTCTTCTAATTAATGAGTGGTGTGACTGCTCCATAACTATTGCCCTGCATCAAACACCACCTGCGTGGCATTGGTTGTATTCACCGAGCTCTTAGTTTTAGTTAAATGTTGCTGTACCTGCTGACAAAACTGAAACAGCTGTGTTGAACTGCTCTGAGTTACTGTTTAGTTGTGAGGTAGAAACAAGAAACTGTTTCCTTCATATACGTGGCTTCAGAAAAATTCCAAGTGAGGCAAATTTTTCTGAGCTAAAACACAGGATGGTCCACAGCCCAAATAAAGAGAAATAGACTTTAAGCAGCTGAACTGACTGTGCTAACTTAAAAGAGAAACTGCCTAGCCATTGATAATAGGAGACATATATATGACTGTCATCTCATCTTATAATATGCATAAATTAAAAATATGATGGTAACCTACTTTTGGTTATCTGCTTTAGGCGTTTAAAGTTCCTCTTGTCTTTCTCCCCTGGGCTTCAATTCCTACACTTTAAGTTCATGGAAGTCAAGACACAAAGGAATAGTAGAATGAACTTGTAAGGGCTTATATTATTTCTGTGCTTGTGTTTAAAGGTTGGAGTAATTTCACAAAAACAGAAAAAGTTTCTTCTATCTGAAAACAGGAAGAAAAAATATGAAACCATCCTTGGTGATTTGATTTGCAACACCAAGACAAAAATGCTTATAATTTTGTAATATTTTTATAATATGTGTATTACAGGCAGAGTGTAGTTTAAGTTATCTTGAGCTGTTGCTGTTTGTGCTAGAGAACATGCAGAGCCTTCTGCTAGATAATGGGTAACTGAGACAGAGACCCTGTCTCCTCTCCCTGGAGTACAATTTATACAGTATTTTGCGCTTGTATATAGGTAAGTGTGTCTTTTCTAAACGAAGTGGTAGGAAATGCTCTTTCAGTGCATACTTTGAAAACCTGTCATGACTTGGCATTTTGGACAGGGACCTAAGGGAAGAGAGGACTGGATTTTTCCCATGTCCTTGAAAATCAACCCACATCTGCCTGTGTGTTAAGCCTCTAACTAAAGGAACTTGCACACCCAGCACTTTCTGAAGACTTTCTGCTAAAATCCCAGAGTGGTCCATTTGTCTGTAATGTGTTCTCCACTCTATAGAGCCTTAGGACTGTGCAGGATGTTAAAGGGTCAAGGACCTCTTGTCTCAGAGTGAATCTCTACTGGGCTGGCCGTGACTTAGCATCTGTTTCTCCTTTTATTGGTCATGATGACTTTGAGAACTTTCTACTCCTTTTTAAGATCAGATTATGATCAAATTCCAAAGTTAAGGGGCAGACATGATTCATGGCATTGTTGTTGTAATTTTGTAGTGGTGGCAGTATTGTTTTGGGTTTTGTTTTTAAGGAAAACCAGGTTATACTAATATGCTTGGCATCTTGTATACTGAAAATATATCATGTCTACCTACACTAACTGGTCCAACAGACTTCTGTTTCCCTTTGAAATAGTTGTTTTCAGCCATTTAAACTCTTGTGGTAACTTTTACAGCACTCAGTGTGGCTCCATGTGATGCAATCCTAAAATTTCGATTTTAAAAAAGATTTTGGGGAATGACATACTGGAAAAGCTTGCATTCAAGGACAATGGTATAGGATTAAGCACTCAAAACAGGAACAAAGCTTAACTTTTCAATCTAAGTTCACCTTCTTTGTGCAGAGTATTTGTTAGAGTATATGTCATTGCATATTCTTGCATTTACAGGACTTGGGCCTTACTGAACGCACAGGAAGAACAAAGCAGAGTCCTCTGTTCGTCACAGGTATGTTATTTTGCAGTTAAATCTTTGGGTTGGACCTCAGGAATTTACAAGTTCCGGCACTACTTCCTATGACACTGACTTCTAGCTGTTCCTGAATGAGACTTAGAAGGCGTATTAGTGAGCAAATAAAAAATGTATGGGGCAATCTCCCTTCTCACATTTCCTCACAGGCAAGCTCTTGATTTCATTTTTAATGTAATGTTCTTTAAATGTAGAGACTGTATGCACGTGTAATAGAAAAACACATCCTGTTAGATCGATAGAATGCAGGGGCAAACGTGCCCCTATAAACCGTGGCGCGAATGAAGATGTGTGACCTGACTGAGTGCTTTCTTTTATGACCATGATATAATATATTTAAAGATACATTTTAGTATGAATCCAGATCTCTTGAATTAGCCTAGGATCATATTTTCTGGTTTCTAATGATCACAATTCAGTAACATATGGCGCTGAAAGTAAATCAGATTATGTAGATCATTTAACCCAATACAGGTTAACTTAGAGGTGAAGTCCCTTGTAAGTCCTGAATCTGATATTTTTATACTAATTCCTATAGTGACAAAATTAATTGTTATTCCATTGAATGTGATCTTCTCTTCATTAACTTTAGTGTGCCTTCATCCTTATGTTCGTAGCTGAATAATGGTCATGATTTTGTCAGCTCTTCCCTGGCAGAATTTGACCTGATGATTTAGGAGACTGAGAGCTACCAGGTCACTGTTTCCCCTTATGGTACTGGGGCAAATCCCCCAGTAATATAAATTATTGTAGCTCTATTCTGAACCTATGAAAGTTTACAACAACTTTACCTGCAACTGAGAACTTTATACCTGCTGTAGTGCTACAAAGAAGATGCACCTTTTTTAAAAAAAAATATATATTTTTTTCTTCTGTTACTAGATCATACATAGGAGTAGCAGAGTCTACCAATTCTGCCAGTGGCTTCTTTTGTGGGAGACGGAATGATTTGAGAGTTCGTGCCTCACACCCTTGGCCCTGGCTCTGTAGAAGCTCTGTCATGGATTTTATTTGGTCTGTATGGGAACTCTGTAAGGTGGTGAGTCAGCAGCTACCATGCTTTTCCAACCACCTGGTTCTCACCATGGTATCCTGTTAGGACTGAAGATTGGAAACTCTGGCAGAACCCCATCTGTGATTGTGGGGGATGTTGCCAGTGGCACTATGGCATGTACTGAACCTTACTGTGGGTTGCAGGGAGAGTGGCATGGCTTGAAAGTCTCTTAGCTTACCCACACAGAGATGTCTGTGCAAGGAGAGTGAGGCCTCTTCCCAGTAGCAATGTGGCAAAGGTAAAGCTGAAAAGATTTCAGAGCTTAGTTGTTGAACTTAAAGCAACTCAGATTTTATACTGCTCAGGGAAGATACAGTTTTGTCAGTCCCATTTGACTACATTTCATATTGAACCCCAAGCATTTGTGTATTTTTAGTTAGTTTCTCTACATTATGATTTATTTTTAAAATTATCGTATTTGAAACTCCTTAGATTTGCTCTTCAGGTTTGAGACCTCTAGGGTATGCTGTGGTCATGTTTTCAAGTTCTCTGCAGCCAAGTGTACTATTTAAGGAAGAANAAAATATATCATGTCTACCTACACTAACTGGTCCAACAGACTTCTGTTTCCCTTTGAAATAGTTGTTTTCAGCCATTTAAACTCTTGTGGTAACTTTTACAGCACTCAGTGTGGCTCCATGTGATGCAATCCTAAAATTTCGATTTTAAAAAAGATTTTGGGGAATGACATACTGGAAAAGCTTGCATTCAAGGACAATGGTATAGGATTAAGCACTCAAAACAGGAACAAAGCTTAACTTTTCAATCTAAGTTCACCTTCTTTGTGCAGAGTATTTGTTAGAGTATATGTCATTGCATATTCTTGCATTTACAGGAGTTGGGCCTTACTGAACGCACAGGAAGAACAAAGCAGAGTCCTCTGTTCGTCACAGGTATGTTATTTTGCAGTTAAATCTTTGGGTTGGACCTCAGGAATTTACAAGTTCCGGCACTACTTCCTATGACACTGACTTCTAGCTGTTCCTGAATGAGACTTAGAAGGCGTATTAGTGAGCAAATAAAAAATGTATGGGGCAATCTCCCTTCTCACATTTCCTCACAGGCAAGCTCTTGATTTCATTTTTAATGTAATGTTCTTTAAATGTAGAGACTGTATGCACGTGTAATAGAAAAACACATCCTGTTAGATCGATAGAATGCAGGGGCAAACGTGCCTCTATAAACCGTGGCGCGAATGAAGATGTGTGACCTGACTATCTGAGTGCTTTCTTTTATGACCATGATATCATATATTTAAAGATACATTTTAGTATGAATCCAGATCTCTTGAATTAGCCTAGGATCATATTTTCTGGTTTCTAATGATCACAATTCAGTAACATATGGCGCTGAAAGTAAATCAGATTATGTAGATCATTTAACCCAATACAGGTTAACTTAGAGGTGAAGTCCCTTGTAAGTCCTGAATCTGATATTTTTATACTAATTCCTATAGTGACAAAATTAATTGTTATTCCATTGAATGTGATCTTCTCTTCATTAACTTTAGTGTGCCTTCATCCTTATGTTCGTAGCTGAATAATGGTCATGATTTTGTCAGCTCTTCCCTGGCAGAATTTGACCTGATGATTTAGGAGACTGAGAGCTACCAGGTCACTGTTTCCCCTTATGGTACTGGGGCAAATCCCCCAGTAATATAAATTATTGTAGCTCTATTCTGAACCTATGAAAGTTTACAACAACTTTACCTGCAACTGAGAACTTTATACCTGCTGTAGTGCTACAAAGAAGATGCACCTTTTTTAAAAAAAAATATAAATATTTTTTTCTTCTGTTACTAGATCATACATAGGAGTAGCAGAGTCTACCAATTCTGCCAGTGGCTTCTTTTGTGGGAGACGGAATGATTTGAGAGTTCGTGCCTCACACCCTTGGCCCTGGCTCTGTAGAAGCTCTGTCATGGATTTTATTTGGTCTGTATGGGAACTCTGTAAGGTGGTGAGTCAGCAGCTACCATGCTTTTCCAACCACCTGGTTCTCACCATGGTATCCTGTTAGGACTGAAGATTGGTAACTCTGGCAGAACCCCACCTGTGATTGTGGGGGATGTTGCCAGTGGCACTATGGCATGTACTGAACCTTACTGTGGGTTGCAGGGAGAGTGGCATGGCTTGAAAGTCTCTTAGCTCACCCACAGAGAGACGTCTGTGCAAGGAGAGTGAGGCCTTTTCCCAGTAGCAATGTGGCAAAGGTAAAGCTGAAAAGATTTCAGAGCTTAGTTGTTGAACTTAAAGCAACTCAGATTTTATACTGCTCAGGGAAGATACAGTTTTGTCAGTCCCATTTGACTACATTTCATATTGAACCCCAAGCATTTGTGTATTTTTAGTTAGTTTCTCTACATTATGATTTATTTTTAAAATTATCGTATTTGAAACTCCTTAGATTTGCTCTTCAGGTTTGAGACCTCTAGGGTATGCTGTGGTCATGTTTTCAAGTTCTCTGCAGCCAAGTGTACTATTTAAGGAAGAAATAAAAGAAAAGCTGAGGTTCATAAATATTTACTGGGCATTTAGAAAGTATCACAGTTTTATTTGGCTGTCACTATTTTTTAGGGTCGTCTACATACTTTAGAAATGGTTTTGTTGAGTTGTAAAACATGGTGGGTAGATCTGGCCGTACATTGAACGGAAGAACCACTCACACATTTACCTCCTCCAGGTCACTGTGGGGGTACGTTAGCCGGGCAGTGAGCAGGAAGCTTGCCTTGGCCGTAACCTGGGCGGTAAGTTCTCTATGAATAAGTAGGGAATTGAGCTTTCCCATCTCTCAGGTGGGCTATTATATTTGACACCGAATTCTAAGAAACAAGGATGAAAATAACGTTTTTATCGTTATGATCGTAGTAGTACATTATCTACTGGAAACGGACCTGGAGAAGAGTCAACAAAGGATGTTTTATATTTTGTTAGCTGGTTTTAATTTATCAGCTGCCAGTTTCAATATATCTCTCTAACTAGTTGTACTGTAACTTCTGGAAAAATATCTACCCCCTACCATTCAAATTCTGATGGGGGATGTGTGAATGTGCTTGTGCGTGTTCATAATGTTTCCAGGCAGATTCAAAATGTTTGTTTAAAAGCTAGAAAAATCCGGTCTTCAAAGTTCAGAAGAACTTTACTGCTCATACTGATGTGGAGAGATTTATCATACTAATGTCTGTTAATACCTCAGGGAAATTGATGCCTCTTGAGTAATGGAATAAATGTTGAGCCTCAATGCCAAGGTGCCTGTGGGTTACAACTGTTGGGATTATGTTATAGTATGGTTCCAGGCAAAAAGGATTGTCTGTGCAAATGAGATAATTGTGAGTCATCAGCCCTGTTGCTGTCCCTGATACTATCCGGGGGATATTCCTGCAGCGATGGAATGGCAGCCACTGGTGCAGCTCTGCTGGATGCCCTGCAACGTGCACATCAGCCTTGCGAGGTTGTGGGCTCTCTCACATGGAGCAGTGCGCATCATCACAGCAAGAAGTGTACATCCTGTTTTAATCACAGTTCTGTAATCCTGCTGGTCCACCATAGTATAAAAAAATGCAGATCTGGATTTGACTCTGAGTTTTGTAACTCGTGCTACTGAAAGTACAACAGTTGAGTGTCAGCATGCATCACGGTGAACACACATGCCATACGTCTTTTAACTGATATAATAGGTAGCGTTCATGGCACTCCCAGGACTATCCTCAGAACAATGATAGGAAAACTGAGCTATAGTTTTCTGTTAGTTTTGAGGGCTAAAGTAACCAGACAGGTGCAAGACAACATGAGCTTCTTAGTGGAAATGAAACAAGAAAACACCTGTTGTTCCCAAGTATTGGGACTACTAGTTTCCTCTTTGCATGGAAACGTTCTAGCGTCATCAACCTGGGCTTCACATAAATCTGCAGCGATAAAGTCAAGCAGGTGAAAATGTCAAATAAATCAATGGTTTGAGAACTATTTTATTACTGACTTTTGATGGCATCAGATATGGAGGTCTGTTTTGCCCAAGAAAACAGATGGCTATGATTTATGACTTCATGATAGTTTTGATACTTAAGTTTATGCTTTCAGTGAAACAATCCGATGGCCAGAAATCAGGCATTGTTGCAGAATAATGTATTTTCAAAAGCTCTATATTATATTTACAGTGACACAAACTACCCTTTGTTGGAGGAACTTACAATCTTACTGCCAGGAAGCAGCAGTGGAGTCTGATGAGGGCAGTCCCTGCGGCAGCCAGCTCACAGGAGAGACAGCTTTGTCAGGTTGCCAAAGGATTTTGGTTCTTCCTGGTCAAGCCCAGGCTCATGATCTGCTGTTCTGCTTTCCCTCACACAGCATCTTCATTTATGCCAGTCCCTTGTCACTGTTTTCTCAAGAATCCCATTTTTTGCCGTGAGGTCTATGTATCGGATAATGCTGAGCCCTTGCTTAAACTTCTTGTGGTCAAAACAGTTGGTGGCATTCTTTCTCCACAAGAATTATTTATTTCCTCCTGACATGAAGGAAATACCTTCTTGGCTCCCTTTTCTAGGTGCTGTGATGGAGACATCTATTAGCATAGGTTTGCTTCTTTCTCATAGTAACAGATGTTTCTGACCATTTCATAGCACTTTTGGATGAGTACTCCAGGAAAACACACTGCTCTTAGCTCTTTCAGTGATCTCAAATGGACAAAACTTACATAGATGGTGTAGATATTGCACAGCTTAAATGTTAGCTGTATGTTATAAGTGGGGAAGAAAGGAGTAGACAGAAGGAAAAGAAAATAAAGCCCATAGATTGTGGAAAAACATGTATATAACAACTTGAATCAAGTATGCCATGCAGATAAATTCTTTCATTGTCAGGATCAGAATTTGATCTGTCCTTTTACCATTAGATCTACCTCGGAAAGAATTATCTGTTCAGTGCTATCCTAGTTGTAACTATGAAAGACTTGATTGTTTGATCACAAAGTAGTCTTAAGTGTTAATAAGCAATTTTATCATTTTAAAATCACTCTTCCTAACATGATCAACGATAGCACTTCAGACTCTGAAACTCTACAACAACCAACCTCACAGGATGGGGAAAAAAAAAGTGTTTTGAGTCCTGACTGATTAAGAATTGGATTTCAAACACAATGTTCTAGGAGGAGTTTCTTCTATGAAAATACTTCAGTGTGAAATATTCAGCATGAATGTTTGGAAAACATGGAAAGGTGGAACAGTCCTCAAGTGTCCTGCCCTGATGCTAAATAAGCATGACCTAAGACTTCTGACGAAACCAAGAAATGGTTATCAATTAACATCAGTTTCAGGAAACATTTATCATATCAAGACATCTCAGGGTGCCTTTATAAAAGAAAAAAATACAATAATTTAATAGCTCAGTCTGCTATGCCAATTGAATGACTCAAAGCAGGAAAAAAAAAAAAGAGTATGAGCCATAGTTTCACAATTGCACCAGCCTGCAGGAAAGTGTCAATTTATTTCCAAAGTATTTTTGCTAGGAGAGTGATGGGAGATGACTGTAAAGCTTGAGCTTGTCTGGAGAGCTAAGGACACCTCGCTTTTTATTTCCCATTTACTAGCACTGATTTTCATTCAGTTTTCAAAAGGCCTTTAGGGAAACAAATCAAGTGAATGACATGAACGTGTATTTTATGCATATCGCAGCAGAAGTTAGCTGTTGGAAGGAGGAGGTGGTTGTAGGCTTGTATTCCTCTAGTAACTCAAGGGCAGATGCTTCACAGTCTGTGTTGGGCCTCTTTAGGGGTGTGGAAACAAGGCAGGGCAGGAAGCGTTTCGGGTTTTTCCCTCTGAAGTTTGAATTCTGAGTGAAAATTCAAAATGCCTCCGTTTTGATAGGCTTTTGCAGGGTTTCATGCAGTTAATTTATTTTTGTCTTCCGTATGGTAGGCTATGTTTCCTGAATGAACTAAGTTTCCTCAATATACCATCACTTTTCCGTGTTGAAGGCTTGCAGGGTACCAGAGACCATAAAGAAGAACAGGTCCAGGAAGGATGGTGACTACATTAACATTAGAGTGATGATCACAGTAGCTGGAACACCGAAGACACTAGTATTTAGTCCTTTTCTCATCCAAGTTGGCAACTTTTTCCCATGTGTGCTGTGCATAAGCTATGATCCTCTGAAAACGTATAAATCTGCTTAACTTAAAAGCCTGGAAATCAAATGAAAAAATTATTCTGGTGACCTTCCTTCTGCTCCTTGTATGACGAACACGATGGCATCTAAACCCAGTTTTAATGCGCTGGAGCAGAGCCTGAAGTTGGCAGAAGAGTACAGCTTTGGCTTCAGTTGCTGAGATGCCAGAAGAGATTGGAAGTCCTTGAAATTCTTCCAAGAAGTCACTTTGTCCTGGATGGAAACTGGCATTTATCAGTGCAGATGATAGTGGTGTATTTTAGATGGCATCAATATTGATTTGTATACTGTGCGAGCTTTTAAATATGATTTAAGATAAAGCTCAGCTTAACGTAAGACATTTCTCCACAAAGCATTGATTTAATGTTAATGTTTTATATGTTCCTTTCTTTGCTATAGCCTTTCCCTTGGTTTATGGAGACATCCCAAATACGCTTCTCAGTTCCCTCTATTATCAGGCATCTGTGAATGCCCCCCCCACTTCTGCATGTAAGTAAGTATTCAAAAGTTTAATTTATACTATCTGTCAGGCAGCTTCAAGTGCAATTCATTTATGGTGGTCACTAGTGTTCATCTCAAATTCACCATTACCCCTTCAGGTGCTTGCACCTGGCTTATTGTTTTCCTAAGCCTGATGAAGAACATGGGAATGCTCGATGGAGATCTAACAGAAAAATTAAAATAGGCTAGTTATCAGTTCTATAGGGTAATTCCTTTTATTTTGCCTCTTACAGCGTTGGGTATTTTAATCAGAGTCCTTACTAGACTAGAGAGAGAATTTCCTATTTGATATTTAAGCAATCTATAGCAGTTCTCGCTACGTGAAATTGTACTGCGTATCACTCCACTGTGTCTCCCTGCTCTTGCTTGGGCGTTTCGAAGTGTGAAGGCTGGGAAAGATCGGGGCTGTAGCTGCCGATCTGTGTCTGAACCCTGACGTCCAGATCTCAGCGCGGCTGTGTCGAGGCAATATCAGCTTTGGGAGGCGGGGGGGGGG
>VUYV01000005.1:7398946-7498772 GCA_008711295.1 Anarhynchus alexandrinus | reverse complement strand
CGCGGCCCGCTGCTGCCGCCGCCCCCGGCCATGGGCCGGCCCGACTGAGAGCCCGCGGGGACCGGCCCGGTGCTGCCCGGAGCGCCGGCGGCCGAGGCGGGGCCGCAGGAGCCCTGGCGAGGGGGAAGATGCTCTCCGCGGGGCGGACGGCGGGCGTTCTCCTCCTCTGCGGGGGTAAGTACCGCCGAGCCCGGCCCCGCGGGAAGTTTGCGGGGCTTAGGTGATGGATGGCACCGGCGGCCGGGTCCGGCTCCCAAATTCTCTCCCAAAATACAAACAAGATATAAATAACCCTAATACTTTTGCTTTGCTTTTTAAGCCCTAGGGCTAAGTTAGAACAGATGTGAGTTTCCTTGTTCTCTAAATTTATGACGTGAAAAGGAAGAATATTCAAGTGTATTCCTATTTTAAGTTTCTAAAACATTATTTCTTCTCTGTTGTCCCCTCTCAGAGCTTTTTGCATCATCAAATTAAATTGGGTTTGGACTGATAAATGAAAATGACCAAAATATGAAAAGTTATTGGATCGTAACTTAGATGATTCTATCCACAGATGTCAAGTTTCTAAAACAAACAGAAAATCCATTATATCTCTCTTTCTTCCATATGGCTTTGTTTGCCAATGCATTTCTGATGTTTACATGAATAAATCAAAGTTGTTGTTTGCCTTAGAATGCAGTACAACCTTGCCCACCAAAAATGCATTTATGAAAAAATTATGAAAAAAAGCAAACCCCAAACCAGCTCAGTAGTTCGCTAGTTGGTATAACAGAGTGTAAAGTGCAATATTAATTTTGTACTTGTGATTCTCTGTGAAATAGGCAACTTGTTCCTTCTCATTATTTTATTCAAACTAACTGTATTAGTTCACACCATCTTAAACTACTCTCTGTAACTTGCAGAGATAATAAACCCTCTATTTTATTTCATTTTTTCTTTAGTATGCTAAAATACTTCAAGTTGTCCTTATTCGTTTTTTTCCTAGTATGTTATTGTTAAGGCCTGATCTTCATAAAAACATACTGGTACTCAAACCTATGATGTCTGGGAATGAAATATGCGGGATGTACTCCGTCTAAACACTTATTTAAAAAAAAAATAATAGAATGGGTTGAATCCCAAGTCATTTCACTGTCAGGAAGAATTAGCCATACTTGTATTGCTAATGGATGATCTATCACGCCTACTTTACTTTTATCTTTGGCAAATCCATTTTCTTTAACGTTTTTGGCAGAATTTGGCAGAATTAGGGGAAATGAGGGGTATGTTTTCATTAGCCAAAATGAGTCATATGCATTTGCTTGAAAATTATTTTCAGCGATTTCCGTTTAAGCTGGACAGATGAACTTACTCCTGTTCATGCTGTGATGCTCCAGAATATTGTACATACTGAACTAACTGGTGCTTGGAACTCCCCAGCTGCTTTCTTGTGCAGGACTTTTTTTTTTTCTTCATTGTTTCCCTTTCAGTTGGACCATCATTCGATTTCACTTTTAGTTATGTAACTTTATATGAATTTCACTCTGTCACGGGTGGGAAAGGGAGTTGTCTCTGTGTTCTTCCCACTCAAAATAGATATGTAAACCCTTCTTCTTTAAGTGTCAGACCTAAGCAGCTGGAAATCAGTTTGAAAGACTTTTTATTATTAAATGTGACCATAAATTGTTAACTCTTGGATCTGTCTATAGCTTGGAGGAATATTATAGGAGTTAATTTATTTGAGTAGGATAGACTGCCAAGTAGACTTTTTTTATACCACTTGCTTATACTTATAATTGCAAATATTAATTTCGTTTATGTTCTCGGCTTTGACTGGTGAGGCTGAATACTTGATTCCCCTTAATTTTTACTAAAACTACGGGGAAGAAAAGTTGTATGCATTTAGGATCACACTTTAGGGTAATTGTATTCATAGTTATTTCAAGAAGTCTAGCATATTAGCAATGTTGTATGGGTGGCTGTTGCTAGAGAAGCACCGTTTCACGTTGTTTAGATGTGTGACACTAATTCCTATTTATGTAATAAAAGCTGAGCTGAAACAGGGGTAGGATGAGTTGTTATGTCTTGGAGATATCAGCAAAATCCCTGCATGCATGTAGTTCCAGTTTAGAATGAGAGCTATCTTGTGTGTGATGCTGCGCTCCCCTGGCAGGGGGAGGAACGCCGTGAGACATCAGTAGGCTCCATCCTAGGGGAAAGCTGGAGGTTCTTCAGTGGTAACTATGTTGTGCTCTTGCTGGGTGCTGTGAAGGAATGTCTCTCACCTGGGCAAGACCTCACCATAGAGGATTCCCACCCAAGGTTAACGTGCAGTGATACCCGTGCACTCACCTCCTGTTGGTGCATCCTTGGTTTATCTAACTCGGGGCGGGGGGAGGGGGTTGGAAAGCTTTAAACTGCAGTAGTTCTTAAAACACGCTTACAACTAGGTTTTCTCTAATTTGGAACGAGATTGCGTTTTACCAAGTGAGCTGCATTAATCAATCTGGTGAGCGTGCTGTTAGTCGAAAGGATTAGATCTGGTTCTTTTGTATTGGCAGGCTTCGAGAAGCACACTGGAGCGTTTGTTCTGAAGCAGAAAGGCTGGAGCCTTGCTGCTTTTGCACCGTAAGCAACGCGTGAGTCTCCTGCAGGCGCTGGTATTAACGTGCTGCAGCCTAGAAACAGAGAAAATAAAAGGAGTGTTTCTTCCCAAATTAAGACGTCTGTCTCTTTCATCAATATCAATTAGAAGAAATGCAGGTTCTTATTATGTAGCGTGCGCATGTATTTTTCAAAAGTTTTACGTCTTTTTAGTTGTAGGGCTTCGGGGTGTTTACTTGTACACTGCGCTGCATGGCTCTTTGGCACTGGAGTTTTGATTTGTTTCTGAAAGCTCATTGATAGAAGAGAAGGACCGTGTTCAGTTAAGTGTAGAAAAGAGTGCCCGTGGGAAAGACTTGGTCGGGTTGTCTTCTCTGGAAAGGAATTTTTGTTATTAAAGGGAATACTTTTGAAGAGGTAATCTATTTTCAGTGAATAAAATAAAGTTTTGCAAGCATTACACTATGCACGTTTTGTAAAATCAGAAGGGAAACGTGTTTCTACATGGAAGATGGAACTTTAACAAATGTGCTCTTGAATACAGGCTATTTAAAATTTTGTCTATTTTATTGACTGTGATATGAAACTACTGATGAATATATTAGTTCTGATATTCATTTAAGCACTGTATGGGGTCGATTCTTATATTTTTATGCTGCTGGGGTTACTGTTAATGTTTTATTTTGCCTGGTTACAATTTACAGTGAGTCCTGGCTCAACTCGTGTATCCAGATCAAGGACAGTCTTTAGAAACCAACTGTGCAAATATTGACATCCTTCTCCCCAAAGTTTAGATTTTTGTGTAATATTTGTATTTCATGATAGAAAATGGATGTTTTCCCTAGGAAAAGAACACCTCTGTGATTCTTCCAAAAAAGATGGCCTGTACGCTAACGTCTTTGGATCAAAACAGTACTGATCAGATCAAATGGTGGAGCGCAGGCCATTGACTTGAGTCAGGGACCAGGCCTAAAGACAGACATAAATTTGTTTGCATGCCTGTCATTTTGGCAGTGATCTGGTCAGACAATATGTGATTTTCATTTTACTTTGTTTAGATTATAACCCTGCCTGTAGCACAAGGGCAAAGGGAACCTGTGGAGAAAAGTGAGAGGCCCTTTGTTAGATCTTATGTGTCTTATTTGGAAGGGGTCTAAGAGTTATGAGAAAATTTCAAACCTGGCGGCTCTTTTTGGTAGGAAAGAGTATTAATTATGATGCTTTCGTTCTTTCGTACTTTGTAATTTTTCTCAGCATCTTACGTGCTGGCGGCTCCCCAGGCGCCTCGCAGCCTGCTGCTGACGGCAGCGCTTCCCCTCCCTCTGCTCGCTCGCTCCCGCCTGCGCCAACCCTGACGGTGCTGCTTCCCTCGCACAGGACCGACTGCGGGGCTCAGCCCGGTGCTCCTCCTAATTTCCAGGGAAGGTGCCTGGGCCCTCTGAGGCCGTGGCCCTCCAGGCTTAATGTCTCTCCTCACTTTATTCTTATTCCCAGGTCCTTCACCTTCCAGCTCCTCCACCAACAAACTTTTGTGCTGAAGTTCATAACCTGCAGCATTTCCCGTTTCACAAAAATTAATGTACCATGTTCGTTTTTTTCAACTCGTACTAATAAGATCCATATTTGTGTTATATTTAATTTGCTTCCCGTTGCTATTTTTGCTGTACCTTCTGTCCTTCAGATGCCTGTATTTGCTTATCTGCCTGTCTTCTCGGGGTGTGTGTCGGGGCAATATGCAGTACTGGCTTGATTAGTTCTGCCAGCCAGTTTGTAGGGAGTCTTGGTCTTTGGCTTTATTCTTGGGTTTCGTTACTATCATAAAGACCGTATAAAGGAAATTAATATGAAGATTACAAAAAGCCAGCATTTTAATGCTAAGAAACTCATTCATTAGGCTTTGATTAACAGACAAGATTTCTTGTCCTATTAACATAAGCAGTCAGTTTGTATGACAGTGGTGGTTCAGCACCTGAATACGAGATGCACATTCAGTAGCATGCCCACGTTCAGTTTTCCATCTGGATGTCATATTATAGTCTTTTGATTTTATTTTTTTTTTCCTGAAACAACAGACACAATTGGTGAGAAAACAGGTTATTTTGTTAATCTCTGTTTCTTCCCCTCTCCCCCACTTTGGCCCCTGGCAGGAGGGGAAGGATTTGTTCACTTGTTGCTGTACTTGCATTCTTGGCACTGCTGCTCAGGCTGGTAACGAGGCGAGTACTAATTCTAGTCTTTTTAGGGTTTGAACTGAGGTGACTGGTTTGAGGGAAACCAAATAGTAGCTCTCTCCTCAGTACCCCACTGTACTGTTTTATGCATGCTACATATTTAAAGGAGATATGCTAACAGTAAACAGGAATTCACAGTTCCCGCTCCTCCTGGGCTGCTATCTCCCCCATGATGCAAACTAGCAAACACAAATATGCCATGGGTTGGAAAAAATCCATACTATAGGAGCTCGGTGTTTTCTTAAGAGCCCGTTTGTGTAAAGGTCACTTAGAGTCCGTCTGCAGCGAGGAGAGGGTTTGCTTTACTCATGCGTTGGCATCCTTCAGCTTTCCGGCAGAACTGAGAGTGGTGCCAGCTGGTGATTGACTGGAATTGTCTCTTGGTTTTGAAAGGTAACAACTTGCCCGACATTGCCTATTAGGTGCGTGTGTTTGTATTAGTAATGTTGCAAAACTTAAACACAGATGCTGATTCCCTACGTGACGAAGATGTATGTTAAGAGCATGTGCTTTCAGGATTGAGGCGCGTTCATGGTGCAGAGTCTGTTCTTAGCTCTTACTTTCTACTTTAATTTGGTTTGGCAGAAGCAGAGCTTAAAAATTCACCAAATTCTTCAAAAGAAACTTTGGAATTGTTTATTCTCCAAATGAGTTTTTTAAACTCTCTATTACATTTTGGAAAGCAAACAACTGAAGCATTGCAAGGATAAATAAAGCAATTACTGTAGGAGAAATATAGATGTGAGGTTTGCATATTAGTTTGGTTAGATCAGGAGTCAAGTTCAGTTAACAGCTGTGCTACAGATTTGTTCATTGTCTCACACTCTCTTTTAGTTTTCTGTGAAATAGCACCATCAATAATGTTCTCCTTTGCGTGTCACGTGTGTTGTTGATTGCATATTACATAAGCCCATACTGGGGCATACTGGACCTGACACAAAGTGGGGAAAATACACTGGAAAACTTTACAGAATGTCTAGAGTGATGACGCCTCGAGAAAAAGCAGCATCAGAGAAGCTGTAGGTAGCTGTAGAATAAAATCTGTTCAGAGGCTTTATTTTTACCATGGGATCTTGTCCTTCATCAGTGACATATATTGGCCACTTCCACAATGTTTTGGCAAAGTTGTCATAAGCCTTTTGACAAGAGTCATGTAGATATGTTGCTAGTTAATAACATTATTAAGAAAGTTTTTGCTAATAAAATACGAAGTGAGGTGAGGTGTGAATAGCCAGGTGGGTTTTGCTCCTTTTGGAGCTCAGTTGTTCTTAAAACTACCACAAAGGTATCTAATGCCATCTTATCCTTCAGATGTTTTGTCTTTTTTTTTCCCCCCACATAAGGAGAACAGAAAACTGTTTTCATAAATATTACTTCATAAAAATAGCTGAATAGTTTCAGATTTCTGGATCTTGAAATGGGACCATAAACATACCAGGCGTGTTTTTACCTAAAAGAGATGCTCCGTAAACCTGCCGAAATTATGATCATCACCGCTTTAGAGCTTAAGGGAAGATTGCCGTGATTACAGACAAAAAAGGGAATTGGAAACTTTATTGGGATAACAGTGCCAAAAATGTTGTTTGACTGAATTACTTTAGGAATTTGCCTAACTAAATCAGGTGATTGTAAAAAGAAAATGGGTATATTACTCCTAATGGTTGTCTAATGGCTTTTCAGTGTATGCATTTAGAAAACTAATTAAACATTATATTTAACTGATATAACAAAGTTGCTTGTGTTGCTGTAATGGGTGTTTTTTATAGAGTCCATTATGGCTTTCTTCTAAGCGAGGCAAATTTTACTCTCAGATAATAAAATTAAATCTAGGTTTTTCTCCTAATTCAGAGACACCAAATTTTCCGAAATGGACAATTCCATTATCTGTTCTTTTCACGTGCAAAATGGCAAAACTCATATTGACATCAGTAGAACAGAATTTCACATCTCTGAAGCCCCTTAGAGACTAGTTTTGCCACTGAATTAGAGCAGGATCCATTAGTCCTGTCAGTGCCATTCCAAAACTGAGACTTAAATCTTGCAGTGGCTTAAAGACACAGAGAAGTTTCTCTGTTTTTGTGAAGAGTAGATGCATAAATTCAGGTAGTTCTTTACCACAGCGTTCCTACATTAAGAGCTGAGACTTTCAGATTTGGTCGCTAATAAGGACGTTGCAGAGCAGCTCCCTTTGACTGCCTTTAGAGGATACTTGTACACTGATTGGCTTCTGGAGTTTTTTGGCTTTGTTAGTAAGGTGGCCTTCCGTAGCCCATTATCTGAAAGTAGACATTGAAAAGTATTTCTTTGCAAAGAGAAATGAGGATGTAACAAATATGAATGGTTTACAAAATGTTGGTGAGACTAGATTTGATTCTCTCTCGGTCATCATCACCATGCCTTGCCACCGTGTTTCCCAAGAATTACCTGTCAGGCTGAAAGTAGCTCTTCGTGTTGCTGCTGTGTGTTTGGGAGGAAGATACTGACACCAGTGTTCCTGCTGTTTTGCACAGAACAGGGGAGGGGAGGAAGAATTTGCATTAATACAAAAATGGAACATAAAGTCAAAGAAAAGCTACGGCTTACTGAAATTTAGCCCATAACATTCATCTGTGGCTTTAAACAGCTGATTTTGTATTTATGGTTTTTTATTAAATAGTTATGTCTATTTGGATGGGAATACCTGGCATAGAATGATTAATATGTACATTTATGACGGTCCTCTCAAAGTAGGAGAGGGTTTGAAATGTGCAAGTACTCTAGGGCTGCAATCAGGCTTTCTTTTACAAAGAATAAAAACAGACACTGGCAAATTATATGAAAATATTTCTAAATTGCATTGCCATTGCTTTGTGGTCTGCAAGACTGTAAGACAAAAGGGTGCTGTTCATGAAATCTAAATAACAGGGAGGGGAAAGGAGAGGATACAACAACTCTCATCAGGAAAAGGCTTAAAGTTTTGATTTTATGAGGAAAAGGAGGAGAAGTTTACTTTCCAGGAAAAAAAAAATTAAAAATTCAAATTGGGAGTAGGGGAATGAGAGTGTATTTAGATAGAGGGCATTGGCTGTTTTGATACTGTGATAACTGGGAAGTTCTGACAGGACCTTTGAAGAAAGTATCTAATGCTCATTATTAACAACAGCAGCAAAGTGCTGCTTTGACATCTCCAGTATTGAGAACGTTGTTTTGAAAAGCACTTCAACGGAGCCTTCTCACATCTCGGGAGTACTTGGGTGTTTAGACATATGCTTAGGTTTATCCCATATCAGCAAAGCATTTCAGACTGGGGCTGCTGAATCAAAGCCCCGTAAAGAATTGCACAGAATTTCCCAAAGTTAAAACTGTGGCAGTACATTCAGGTGCCAAATTTCTCTTTGCTACCCTTTGCTGTAAGTTCCCCTTTCCTGGCATGTAGCTAGAGTGACAACTGTCACGTCTCCAAAATGCAGGTCTTCCTGTTGTGAGAATAACACATTACAAGTAAGCGTAACATCTTGAACTTGTTTTGCCGCCTGCAGAATACAAAGATCGAGCTAGTTTGGAAGCAGCACATTTTATCAAGTCAGGAGCGTAGGTGAGGTTACCTTGCACTGAGCTCCATGTTGCCTTAGTTTACAGTACCTAGGCTAGCAGGTTTGGAGCTATTTGGGGTATCTTTATCCTGCTTTGTCCTCTGAGGGTTAGATACAATGCTCCTGACCGCTTTCTCAATGCATCTAAGATACACATTTGAGATACTTTGCACTGACAGCATGAACAAAGTTCTTGCGCTGGGTGTATATATTTATTTATTTAACCGGGTAGTTTTACTGAGTAGTCTTCTTAATAGTCTAACTTCTCTGAGTTAGACCAGGTGAGATCTGCCCTTAAACCCTTCTGTAGGCCTGGCGTTCCCCTGAGCTATAAGCGTTTGGCAATGTTTTCTGGTGCTCGGCTACCTTGGGTCACTTGTGCTGCTTTTGAACCGTGAGTTATGTGCTAGGTACCCCTTTTGGTTTTTCATAGTCACGGCACTTTCTTTGGAAAGAAATAATGAAACAAATATAAAGACATTGTGATTGCCTGTTACTGCTTTTTGAGCAATTCAGGGTAGAGGTTTCTCTAGTTGAGCCTGTGGATGTCATTGACATAAAAAGGATTGAGGAAGATGAGTTCTGTACGATGAGTCATCCCAATTATGAAACAAAAAAAAAGCAATGGGACTATTTAAATTTTGGGTTTGAACATATAAGTTTTAAAGTAATGAGGAGGGAAACAATATGGCTGTAATATAAGTTTTATTGCACATTTCAGTTCAGCATTGCTGACATGCTCGGAATGAGAAAGCGTCATAAACAGTTTTATTGCTTTGATAAACTTTTGCCTTTGTGAAGATTGGAAGAGTTGCCCTAAATTGCTTTGCTAAGGACTTTTTAGATAGTGAGTTTATCACACACATTTCCCAAATTCCTTTGTATTTAGAAAAAGAGAGAGAGAGAAAATAACCCAAATGTTTAAAACTTAGTTTCTGTAAATTCAACAAGCAAGATCATCTTAAGAGATTGTGATAGATCACCCATAAAACCTCTGTAAAAAGGGAAAGCACTTATAAAATTACTTTTTTCTTATAATATTGAGGCATTTAAGCAAGCCTGTTATTTTTGGAGAAAGGATATTTATTTAACTCTTTCTCTTCTTAGATTTTAGTCTAATAAAATTTGAAATGAAAATTGGACCAAAAGTTTCAGGGCAGTAAATGCCTAAAGAAAATAAGTCAGAATAGAAAGCCCAAGGTTTTACTTCTTGCTTTTTTTTTGTGCTCTCCCTGTTTTGGTTNTTTTTTTTTTGAAAAATCTGGCTGCCACAGACTGTATTTTTGTTTGTATTTTTGTAATTTTTTCAATAATAATTTATTATTGTCTCCTGGCATCATGCAGTTAGGTGGGAATTTTTCACTTCATCAAAGAATTCTGTCCTTTTTCCTCTGCAGAGGAAATCTTGGCATCATGGCGTAGACATCCTGAGTACCTGACAATTGGAAAGTAAATTAGAAGAAATTATACAAGTCTCTACTTTAGCCTTTCAGAAATTGTTTGTCAACACCACAACTTCTAGGAGACATTAAGGGAAAAGCACATTATTTACATATTTAGGTTGATAATCTCAAACTCAGTTTAGCTTGAATATAGTATTAAGTGTGACAGAGTAATAAGGAGACTGGTAACAAGGACTTTTACTTATTTTATAAAATGTTTTGTTGCTAAAAAAACCCTCTGACAAAAGATATTTTTTTTGCTTCCTCTGTTAATCCTTGGTAGTAATGATGATGTAAGAATTACCACATGGAGTCACACTAAAAGTCCATCTGGCCCAGTGGCCTGTTTCCTGATGGTGACTGGCAGTATCCAGTTTTGACCTTCATACTTCTTGGAATGCAAAGGATAATAACAAGAAGTTTAGGAAATGCTTGTTTTTGAAGGAAAATAGAAATGATTGGCAATATTTATTCACAAAGACGAGACAACTAAGAAAGCACAGAGTTCAAAATTTTTAGTTTATGCAGAAGTATTATAAAGATGGATGTAATGGAGTAACGGTGGAAACGACACATGGGGCTTATGTCATAGAAAGTAAGGTTCAGGAAGCATTTTGGTAGCAGGGTACCACAGGAATCAGTTGTCTGCAACCACTGTGGGATTTCTGTCACTGGGAGTATCTTAAGAACAGGTGGGACAGCAATGTATTGATATTGCTTATGTATAATCGGTCCTACCTTGGGTGAGTTAGATGACCTCTGTTGGAAACTTTTGACTTCATCTTCTCATGGTTTTGTGCTTAGGGTGTAAGAAATAGGACAAATGCAGCCTTTGTATGTCTGCTGAAGTTAATGCCTGCTGTTTGATCAATCAGGGCTCTTTAAGAGATCGTGATAACTTGAGTCTGTGGTCAATGCAATTTGAGAGTTGATACCAAAATACTTATATTGTTAATCATCAACAGCTGAATAGACAGGAGCTCGATGCCTTTGATGTCAAGATGAGCTTCTGGAGTTTCTGGTTTCCAGAATATCCCCAGGGATATATTTGATATGTGGTGGTCTTTGTCTTTTTAAAAATCAAATTCTAATACTATGCTTAGCATTCTCAAATCCTAGGCAACGAGTTGGGGACCTCACACTGGCACGGAGCACTTCCAATTAGGGCCTTGAGAAAGTCTATATAAGTATGGCCTAACCTTGTCACCCAGAAGAATAGAGGGAGTGCTCTTTTCTTCAGACAGAGAGGTAAAAGCATTGGAGTGACAATATTTGTTGAAGTAGATGTGGGATTTGAGGATCCATTTTCTTAAGAGTTAAACTGGATTTATGGTTTGGTAGGAAGTTCTTATTAAATGAGAATTTGATGATAGCAGAAAGACCATGGAAAAAATCAGTGCTGGGATTATGACTCTACTGCCAGTATTTTCCACCCTGAATCTTAAATTGGAATTGTCAGCACTGTTTATCTATCTTTGACTTCTGCTGCTGAGAATTCTTCTCTAGTGTTCCCTTTTAGCAATGCAATACATTGCTAGATTTTAATATTTGAAGAACTGCAGCGTGTATTTTTTCATTGTTTGTTCTGTTTCACAGTCAGTATATTTCACTGCAATAATGCATTCATTGTAATTCCACGTTATTTTCAAATTAAGTGTTTATGTTTAAATGTGCTTAATTTAAAATGGGGTTTGGGGCATGAGCTACTTAAGTGCTGTTGGTAGGCAGTACTGGTCTCATGGAAGGAACTGATAAAGTGTTTTACAAAATAAAACTATGGGGGAATGTGGTGCAATCCTATAATGTTATCCTGTTTCCCCTTCTGAGAAGATTTTCATTTACTCAGTATGTGCCAGCGTGGCATAACAATAGGTTGTATCCCATTCTGAATGCAAGATACAGGCAGGAAATCACTATGAAGAAGAAAGAGACTATTATTCCTCCTTTCCAAGGACTGAATTCAATCCTAGTTAGTCTTGATTTAAAGCAGAATCGTTACCCTGTCACCTTTTCTGGCATTTGGACAGAAACCTACAAATGTGTGAAACTGCCGTTGAAAATGAAATTGCACTGGGCTTCGTGATTACCTTTCCAAACATCCTGATAAAGCGTGCAGACACTGTCACAGCATCTGTGATTTTTTTAGACATGTGACTTTTGTCTGGGAGGAATGTTTTGTTTGTTTGGTTGGATTTTTTGCATCTATCTTTTGAATAGCTTGTGAGTACCACCAGTCTCGCAATAGAATGAAAACCTTGAGCCTTAACTCTTTTTTCATTAATTAAAAGGATAGGAAGGAGCATTGTTGTCACAGAGTTGACTTGAAGAAACTGTAGAACCTGTAGAACACCTCATCTTTCCCTTCTCACAACAGACACCTCCTTTTAGCAACTTTAGTTACGACTGCCCTTAGATGTAACTGGATAGTAGATGCAGATACATACACCCGTGTATCTTGGAGCATATTGCCTAAATTGTTAGAACCCCATACCTAGCTATGGTTGATCAAAGCCCCCAAAAGTAGCCCTGCTTAGAAAGAATTAGCTTTAAAAAAGTTATTGATGAGAGAAGAAATAAAAAAAAAACATAACAAATTAATTCAGGTACTAAACTCCACCTTCTGTGCCTATCTTACTGGCTTGGGGAAATTCCAGCAAAGTGGGTGTTAAAATGCGTGTCTCTTTTCGGTTGCTAATGTTGGGTCTATTTAACAAGGGAAAACAGACCAAAGTGTAGGGGAAATCGGGAAGCTGTCAGTGCAGAAAGTACTGTCGAAAGCAGAATGAGTGAGATTTTCATGTAATGGTTCACCAGTGCATTTAATGGGTCATAGTCTTTCCTAGCATCACTTAATGAAGATTGGTTTTCCCCTAGATTTCAGGTAACCTGTAGACTGTAAAATAATTTAAGACAGGAATGAAATTGCCACTATTATTAATAGTGGGTTTGGGTTTTTTTTTTCTTTTAAAGATGTTATACTTGCTTCTGGAGAGCACATTGCGACTAGTTTCCATTCCCTCTGCCACGGTAACTTTTCTCAACATCAAGTAATGAAAGCCAAATTTGCTGACAACCTCCAGACTTTGCAAATTACTTTGGAATAAAAGCTGTGAAAAGGAGGGATTGTTCCATTTATCTCAATGAAACATTAGCACTGAAGTCTTAAAAAGTCGTTAAAATGTGGTCACTGGCAACTCTCTCATTGCTGATCGTTTTAGTAGAGCTGTCGGGATAAACAAGTTACCCGTTTGGATTGTTGTGGGAAACAAATGGCCAGTGATGGGCGTCATGATCACCGCCAAAGTTAGGCGGATATTTGACAGGGTCTTCAAGCCCTTGGCAAAGCCCATCTAGCAGTTCTACCAATGGAGTAAGACACAGAAATTTTGCACTGACTCTCTCTTTTCAGTATCTATGATTGTTTTTCAATAACAAGATGTTGTATGGTAATATATGAAGCAGGAGGTTGCAGACTGACATAAATTGAGTATACTAGAAATTATATACGCCACATGGACTGTTTTGCTGATTTTTATCTCACTAAATAATGTTATCTTTTTGAAAATGCTGGAGGAGAATCAGGTGCATTTAAGGTGCTTTGCATTTGCAGGAGTCTATTTCTCATTATCAAATTAAGAATTAACTTGTCAAGTACACAGATAAATACACGCAATTTTATTTGCTTTTACTCTCTCTGGAGTGGCGGTACTTAAGTTCTGGTTTAGTTCCATAAATGATCCAGAAATGTTGGTGGTCTTTCTTTCGATGTCAGTGTGTTTCTCTGTTGTGGCTCCGGCAGCTGAATATCCATGGGAAAATGTGTTACATTTTGAACACTGGTTCTTGAACTGTGGGGGGCTTCATGGTACTGATGGCTTGTCAACCCTAGTAAAGATCCGAGAAGCCATATTAAACAACTCTTTCAGTAGTGCTTGCAATTAAAACCTTGATGATAAACACGCATATTGTCCTAAAAGAGAGGATGAGGATTCAGGGACGTATAGCAATATAAATGCTGGAAAACACCTATGTAGGTGACAATATTCCATAACAAAATTTTTATTAAACAATTTTTTTTTAATTTATTTTTAGGGAGGATGGTTTTGTGTGGAAAAAACATATCTAGAATAACAAGCCAATCAAAGAAAAAGGTCAATGCAAACAAAAACTTCTGTCAAATGACTAGAGGGCATTTGTTCGCTGCTGTTCTTTAGGCACACAAAGAGGATTGTGAAGTAACTCTCAAACAATAGACATTTTCATTCTAGGAAGCTTAAAAATATGTTTAAAAATAAATTTAGAATCAAGCCTTCTTCCAAGTACTAAAGGTTTGTCTGGTCTGTCTGCAGCTGTCAGGTTACTTGATTTAAGTAAGAAATCTGTAAAGTAAGGATTAATCTGATTGTTCTGTAAGGTAAGGATTTCCTCTTTGTACACTGGGGCATGTTAGGTCTGGGCCAGGACAGTTTTGGGCATTGATGTCATACTTTATATATAATATTTTAGCAACGGTTGATTAACACGTATTCTGTCAGCAAAGCTGCACATGTTTGTCGAGTGAGAAAGTGGTGGGAAAAGAAACTACCGTTTCTCATCATACTGTCACATCTCTCCACAGTTGTGGTATTAAGCCCTGTTTCCCTCACACTCGGTATGCAGGATGAGTGAGGCTGTTTTAATATGACTTCTGTTTTTATAGTTAACTGAGCTTTGAAATTGTCTCCTAAATCATCCTTGCCTATAGCATTAACTACTCCTTTGCTGGTAGTCAGAGATTATTCTACAGTAAGTTAAAGGGTAACTCATCTTCTTTTGTGATGACAGGAAACATGGAGGGATGTAAAAGATAATGGCTAATTCAAAGCAGATCACTCCACTCTGCTTCTGGAAATCCATCAACTCTGTTCAAACACAGATCTGAAATTTTGCAACAAACTTTGAAAGCTCTTTCCCTTTCGCTGCTCCAGTAAATTGTTATCTGGGGGAGGGCGTTGCAGATGCCCTTGAATTATGATGTCTTTCATTATGAAGGGGTGAATTGCACATTAGCCTGGCGTTCAGAAGCCCGAAGGATTCAACCGCAGTGCTTTTGCTGCCTCAAAAAAGGTAAAAGAGAGATGCGAAGTAGATAAGTGATGTATTAAAGAAAGGTCTTTATCCTTCCTTCTCCTTTTGCAGAAACAAACCCCTGAAAATACATCATTTAAAAATGTACTTGTGCAGAGATGAGTCATCCCAGCTGTACGGCTGGACCAGGTAGTGAGGCGACAGGGGCAGGTGGAACAGCAGGTGAATTGATCCTTGAGTAAACACCTGTGTTTGCTTTTTTTTTTTAATTTTCTTTTTAAGACAGCTGCAGCAAAAGAACAAGAAAATCTAATGGAATAACAAGCCATAGAAGGATATTTCAGAGAGGTAATTTTTTAGAAACAAGCTGTATCTAGCTCTCTTTATGTGGTGGTTCCATCCATACTTCCTTGTTCATCACCTGGGGCTGCTTCTGATACGCAAAAGCAAATGCTAGTTGTTTCGACAGCCAGATTGTTGCTGCTGTCATTAGCTGCTTCAGAGAAATGATGTTATTTACTGTGGAAGGGGGAGGCGATCAAGACGTTCCTAAGTTTGGACTCGGTCTAGACCAAGAGCATTACCCCTTGATTTACTGTGTTCTTCTGGAGCAAGGCATCTTGCAAGACCTAGAGCGAAGCACATGAAAATTCAGGATCAGACTGCTTGCTCATGAGGAAACTTAGTAGTGAAAAGCCTGCTTTTAGACCAGAGCAAGCCATTCTAAACACTCCTAAAAACCTTAGAGAACACTACGTCCAAGACAAATTCAAAGAGAGCCACCTGTTCTGAGAGGCTCTGTTTGAAGACAGGGGCAAAGACCAGACTCTTCTGTTACAGTCACTCTTAATCTTTGAGTATAGAAGTAATTTACTTAGGCAGCATTTAGGTATGACAGTCACGAACACTATAAAAAATTACAAAGTAGATTGTTTTTGCTAGGCTATGATTATAATTACTGACAATTCTTGATATGTATCATCTACCATGAACCATTTTTAATTTCCTGAGAACAATGCAACTTGAGATCTCTTTAATCAGGCTGTTTGATTTATTAGAAAACTGCTAGATCCGTGTATCAAAAACTCTGTTAATGATTGTTGTGTATCATTCCTACTGAGAAAAAGTGAGAAACATGGTAGCTTGGGTGTGTTAAAATGTGAACGTACATTTTGACATGCTATACATCTCTTCATATAAGCTCTGTCAAAGATAAATAAAGCAAATAGTCAATGCCATCCCTCCACAGTTCTTGTAAAGCAGAGTAGGAGTTGCCTTATTAAAGTGGTCTTTCTTCCTATACTACCATGTGCAAAAGAGACTTATTGAAAATAGAGAAAAAAAAACGCTGATTAAACAGATTTACAGTGAAAACAGTTATCACAATATAGCTACACTGTCTAACAAACACCTTATGGAAGACAATGCAATATGCCAGCAAGGCTGCTTTTATTTTCCAGTATTTCTTTACAAGCTAATCTGCAGTGTGCTTGATAAAATTAATCTTGTTACAGAATCATAGAATGGTTTAGGTTGGAAGGGACCTTGAAGATCACCTTGTTCCAACCCCCCTGCCCTGGGCAGGGACACCTCCCACCAGACCAGGCTGCTCCAAGCCCCATCCAGTCTTGAACATTTCCAGGGATGGGGCAGCCACAGCCTCTCCGGGCAGCCTGTGCCAGTGCCTCACCGCCCTCAGAGTGAAGAATTTCTTTCTAATACCTAATCTAAATCTACGTTCTTTCCGTTATGATAGGTGTGTTTCCATTACAAGTAAATATTACTAAATGAATTAATTTTTTTCACTTATTCCTTATGAAGTCAATATGTTATTTGAGAATCAAGCAGTTCTTTGATGCCAGTGTGTTAAAAGATTAAGAAAGAAAAAGTAAATAAATAAATGAACTAGTAGGAAATAAGATAGCCATCCACCAAAAAGAGTTTAAGTTTTGTCCAAACATTATGACAAGCTCTGCTGCCTTCAGAGGGCTTGGATCAATCCCTTTTGACTCACCCCCTTAAAAAAAAAATAATAAAAAAAAAATCTCTGTTTGCATCCACAAACTTATTATCCATGATAAATCAGGGAGGGATATTTTGCACAAAGTTGGCTATTGTCTGAGAAGTTTATAGCTGTTTAATAAAACAAGTAATTGGTATTTCTTTGTGGCAAGGATGTACTTGTTTTTTCCAGATAGTACGCTTGCGTGCTTTTGACTTGTAGTATGGTTCAGGAGTTTTTTTATTGGCAGCTTTCATGATTTATGGCTTGCTGAGTGACATTTTATTTCCTATTCAAGGTAGTAACAGCTCAGACTCTTCAATTAATCACTTTTATAAGTAAAACTGATGCGCTGGATATTTATAGAGCAATTTTCAGGCCAGGGTCTTTGAGATATTCAAATTGCCAAGAAAACTATGTGGACGAACACGACCTGGTGCATGCAGATATGTATGAGTCAGAGAAGCTTAAAGGAGGGAGGCTGTAGCTGTAATGTCTAGACTAGCATTTGGGACTTCTAATACGCTGCTAAGATGGGTCTGTTTTTTCAAACAGAGGTGTTCAAAGGGAGCTTAAGGTCTATTATGAATTTTCGCCTTGTGATAGAAGTGAAATAACTTTGGATAGGATCAACTTTGTGGATTTCAGCTGCAAAACTCTCATTAAGTTCAATTTCACCTTTTGTGTTGGTTTTGAGACCCTGTCAGAATTTAATTTGGCACAGAGAGAGCAGTAAGTTCATTGAGGAAATAGAGTTTTAGAAATCACCACTGCTTTTACAGTGCCGTGGTATGTAACCTGGCAGGACAAGTGTCTGTGCCCAAAGACGCTGTAGTTCATATCCCTGCATTCATGATTAGATTTAATTTCTTAATAAAAACATTAAGTGTGGTTTAGGGAAAACACTGCAGTGTCAGATGATTAGCGGTGGAATGAAGAGACGTGCTCTTACTGGAAATCGAGTGCTTTCCTCTGATTTTGAGGCATACAATGATGAATGTGATGCTGCTAGCGTGCGTTTTTCACTCTTTGCCTTAGAAGTAGAGGAACACTTAAGAGCCATGTGAATATAAATGCCTTAGAAAACGAGTGTAGGTATCTGAAGGGAGGTTTGCTCATACTTTGGAAAATAATAAGCACTTGAATGAACAGGTTATCATCAGAGCTCTTGCGTATCAGGATTCTTTGTGTGGAAAAGAATAACCTAGATGATCTCATGGGATTCTGGATGCTGAGTAGGGCATCGCACTGGATTGTCAAGAAGTGCTTGACAGGCTGCAGAGGACCAAATGTCAAATGAGGAGTTAGGAAAGATGGTTTCCTTGTCATTTCGGTTCTTGGCCAAATCTATTGCATTTCACCCTTTATTTCCTCCTCCAATTTATGGTGATAGAGATCCAATATTGTAAAAGTTCTTTGTCATCTGTGAGTGGAAAAGTACTCTTAGTTGTAGTAACTAAATATTACAGTTTTCTTGTTTTCTGTTTTCAAGCATTGCTGTAAATTTGTAACCGTTTCAGTATACAGCTGAGTGGAAACCCTTGTCTTTGTTTCTTTTATAGAGATATTATCAATTTTGTCATGTGAGACACTGCAACATCGTGGGAATGGTGGAAAAAGATAAACGCTGTTAATTCACTCATTCATTGGTTTAAGTAGGATTCTCTCTTGGGTATTTCTTCCATTTGGAAGAATCAGGCAGTACTTGTGCCTGTTGTAATATGGTGTTTGTTTAAAGGCAGAATTCCAAATACATTTGTTGGCTTTTCTCCTGAAACATGACTGTAACGGGGACATGGATACCTTAGAGAGCTAAATATCCTGCAGTCTGGTTTGCTACTGATGTGCATACATAATTTCCACTGACAGTAATGGGAGTTACATGTGTATAGAAAGCAAAACAGACCCTTAAAAAAAATGTTGGTCAAGTAATAAAAGCTAGTCTAGAGAGTGTGGAAGCAGGGAGTGGGAGGGTGACTTTTTTTTAACTTGCCTTCGCTTTAACTTATCCTCACTCCACTAATGTTAGCTTAACATTATTTTTATGGATTCACTCCTGATTTATTATGGCATGAGAGGTAAGACGAGATCCATGTGGAATAGGTAAGCAGAAGATGACTTTAAAATATACTTACTCTAAAGAGTATGCGAGAGAAAACCGACGAGGCTGGAAAAGCTTTCCCCTTCCCTGCTCCCAAAAGATTTGAAGAGAAGTTTTCCCATGTAGTGGTTGGACGGTAGAAGAATCTGCCATACTGGTGTGCTGCTAAATATCTTTTGCACAGTAGCAAATAGCGCTGAGCGTGTCCTGCCGAGGCTCTGGGCCCAGCCGCCCTCCCCGCAGCGCTGGCGGGGGTGCACGGAGCCCCCACGCAGCCGAGTTACTGACAGCGGCGTATGGCACCACAGGGAAAGAGCCTGAGCATCCTCAGGCATTGCGGCGCCCGAGGAGGGGGTTTGGTGCCTTCCTCCAGCCCAGGGCACCCCGTGCGCTCTGCCTGTGTACATCACAAATGAAAACTTAAAGCTTCTCTTCAGCAAAACGAACCAGTGGTCCCACATCCCAGTAGCATCCAGCGTTCAAAAGGTAAAACTGTCTATCCCAGTATATTTATTGGGGACTGTACTGTCCTTTGCACAATAGACGTTATTTTGAACTCTGAAAACAAGAAATGTAACTGCAGTAGATGCTGTCAGGATTTTGAGTGTTTTCCTCGAGCTTCAAATGAGAAGGGAGAAGGAAATTCCTGGATGGTTAGACCTGGCAATCTGTAGTCTATCCCCTAATTAAATTCTCTGCAACCAGTGTGTTTTCGTTGTTAATCAATGGACATTTGTCCTCCAAAGAAACTAACCCTGCGGAGCACAAGAAAGGATAAAACTGTTGCGAAATCTAAATGTTACACAAAAGGCATAAAAATCAAATTGTCCTTTTTCAAAATAGCTGAACATCATGGCATCTTAATAAAGGGAATGCTAGAATATGTTCTCCTAATAAACCTCAGTAAAACCTCTAAAAATAACTACACAGATATATTCTAAGTTGATTAGCAGTAATTGAACTGACTTAATGTAGTTGGATGATGTCATGTATAATATTCCTCTAAAGTAATTTCTGTAGACAAGCCATTTGAAGTCCTCTTGCAGCCAGCACAAACATCTTCGTGTTGCTAAACTGAGCGCTCAGACTAAAGCACTCAGCGGGAGAGCTCTGACATCTCACTGTTTTATCTTGGTTCTTTCAGCTACTGTGCCTTGCCTCTTAGAAGCAGCTTTGCAACGACAAATCTCTCGTCCTTGTTTTAGTGAAAATGTGGAAACTCTATAATTGTAGAGCAATTTAGGCCTGTTAGTTGCAGAATAATAAATGTTGAAGATGGAAAGGACCTTTGAAAGCATCTGGTTTCAGAATTTCCCTGCAGTGTGCATTTCCAGTGGTCTGTCCAACTCGGTTCAACCTGTCCCAAGCAATGGGGGCTGTTCCACGGTCTAATTCATCTCACTGGGAGGAAGCTTGGAAAGCTGTTTCCCTAGGTTTTGGTCTTGTTTTTGCATCTGCTTATACATTTCCATGTGTATCTGCTTTTGTATTTTTACAACCTTTGAAAGCTTGTAGTTGGTTAATGCAGGTGGTACCTTCTTCCAAAATTTTTGTAGCTTGGATTGTTGCTTTTGTGGAAATGGTTTTGTAGGGTTGTGTGGGGTTTTTTTTGTTTCTTTTGATTTGTTTTCTGAGGGCCAAGACATCCATAAGGCATTTAAGTATTTGGAGTGTGTTACAGGGTGTAAATGTGCTTTCTACCAAAAGAAATTGCTGTGTCCTTGCTCAGATTTTTCTATTTACTGATGTAGATTGCTTTAATTTAGAAGCGTCTCTAAGTTTTTCTTCATCAGCTCTTTGTGTTGTTGACAGTTTCCTCCTTTGTGCCATCGGGGTAGTGGGGTATTGGTAATTCTTGGGTGGTTTCTGATTGGGGCACCAGTATATCGATTACTGAATATTCATTTTGCTAATACAGTGGAGAAATTCAACTGTCAGAGTTGAATTTGCAGCTGCTGCCCAGCTCTTTACCACATCTAAAGGTCAGGAGCAATACCTTGTGAGAAAATTTCATAATTCTACTGATTTATTTCTGAAACCACAGGATTTTTTTTCTCTTTTTCTTTTTTTTTTCTGTCCAGGATGGTTTGGTCAGTGATTCACTAAAGCACTGATGTGCAAATCCCGTCAGAAATTTGCACTAACCTTCTGAAACTGTCAAAGTGCCAAAGGCACTGTTAGTTACAGTGCTGCCCTTAATCAAGAGGCCTGGCAAGGCCAGGGCTGTAGCTTCTGTTCCTGTATTATTAAATATCAACAGCTAATAGCATGCTTAGTTAGTACTAGTTGACTCTTTAAATGATAGCTTCTGGGGGGAGAACACATCCTGTGGACGAGGGGAAGAGTCATTAACTTCCTCTTGAATAATGACATTTTAGGAGCAGGCTTCAGCTTGCCCATGTTTTGCCCCTTCCCCTGTCAGCCTTTGAGGAGAAGATTTCCTCTTTCTCTCGTATGTTGTTTTGCCAACTGTCCGGGATTGCCTGCCCAGAGCACTTAGCAGTTCCGTTTTCCCAGAGGGCTCGTGACATGTGTTTCTGGCTCCTGCTGGAGTGAGGACATAGCCGTCTGAGCGGGTACCCTTTGTAAAACCTCTGTCCTCTGTGCACTTAAGTGACATGTCAGTTGGGACCTTCTGCACAGTCAGATGCATGTCTTGCAGGTTTGCGAGTTGCTGGTGAAAGCTATGGTCTTCCTAGGAGTGGAATGCCGGTAGGACAAGGATTGACAGATTTTGGAATCTTTCGTAAAGGCAAGTCTTAGTCATTCAAATGAGGATTGAACCTATAGCGTTTTTCAGAGAGGCTGACAATGCCATTTTTATGTGCAACAGTGCACTCTATTCATCAAGGAAGTGACTGCAGAAATGTGTACCCAGCTGTCTCCATATCAGTAGCATCTATGCATAGCAGCTGCTGATGTTTGCGATGATCATTTCCTATCAGACCCTTCTTATTTTGGTGGATAAGCATCAAAAAAATTAGTCAAATCTTGGAACTCAAGGACGCCTAAGAGCCAAATTCAAAACTGTTTCAGTAACACCACTGTTGCATTATCTTAATCCATGAAATTTAAGCCAGCATTGGATAACGTTCCTTACGCGATAGGGAGCTGTGCAGTATGCCCTGCAGTCCTTGTCCTTGAGTATCCACTGCTGTAGCCCTGGTTTCAGGTCACTTGGGCCAGAGGAGCCTCTGGGGCCCCTCAGCACCCTGCAGACCCCGGGTTACTTCCACGTACTGCGTGGGAGCAGGGTGCTCACATCTCCTCCAGCTGCTCAGGAGATGCCTGCGGCGCTCGCTGCAGAGCGTGCCTTGGCCATTAGCAGATACCATCTGAGCAAAGTTCTGCTCTAATGCTTTGCTTTTTTGTTGTTATTTTTAAATCTTTGTATCTGCTTTCATAAAGAGACTTTTTTAAAAAAAATTTTTGAAAATCCTTTTTGCACAATTTTACAAGAATCACAGCAAGTGAAGAGATGATATCGCGGCCAGGGCTTTAATCTATTATTTATTAGACCTCAGTTAAATGAGGTGCCTGTGACAAAGCAGGGTGTGTGGTTTTGGTTAAGTCCCCTGGGTCTGCTGGTATGCAGTGTATTAGGACTGTCAACGCAAAGCACTTCTAGAGAGGAACTTTGTATTGGGATCATAACCCCCCTTACTACTTCCAGCTCCTCTTTGCAAAGGAAATGATATCCTTAAAGGCACAGATTGTAGATGGATTAGGTCTGTACTGAAGACACATCTGTGATAGAGATTTTACCCGACGGACATGGTTTTGCCAGCAAAACCCATTTAGATATGGTCCTTAACCTTTCTGTGCCCCAGTTCTCAAGATGTGAAATGGGGATAAGATTCTTGACAACTCAAGGAGGAAGTGGGAGTACATTAAAACACGGTGAAACCACTTAGTACTACAGTGATGGGGTGGGATTCTGTAACGAGGAGATATTATTTCATTTTTATGTTTTTAAGGGCTTGGGAACGCTAATCTGCACAGAAACCACACTGCGTAATTTGTGTTCATTATTCTATGAAAGCCTCTGCAAGGAAGAAACCTTTTTGCATCTTAGAATAGCTTATAGCTGTTGTAGAACTGCACATTCAAGCTCTCCTGTGCTTTTCTGATTGGGCAAGTAAATATTTATCAACAGTGTTGGAAATGCTTTTTCTTGTCCAAAGTCAGATTATGTGAAAAGAGCATAAGGTCTGTGAAAAAGGATGGAAGAAATATTCTGGGGATTTAAAATCTTTGTTTACGCTGCCAAACAAATATCAATGCATAAACAAACATGACTACTTTTTTTTTTTCTTACTGTACATATATTGTTAAACTGTAGGAGTACTCATCCAGTCGACCCGAAAAGCATTAAATGATTAAATGCTGTTGGGGTTCAGGCAGGAGGAAATGTGGACTGGGAGACCTTGGAAAGTGAGATTCTGTGCAGGTATCTTGGTCCTCAAAGTGTCTGTACCCCATCAGACGCTTGTCAGAAACCTTATTTTTTCAGTGACCTTAAAGCCATCTTTCAATGAATGTTACTTCTCTGAGAACAGAAGTAACATACTGAATACTTGAAGGGGATTCTCAGGGCGGGAACAATGTTTAAGCTCAGATTTGCCTCTTTTCCAACCACCTGACAATGTACACCACCAAAGAAAACTGAAATGGTCTCACCAACAGTGCGGGATGGTCCAGGAGGCCGCTCTAAGCAGGTGTTTTTTCAACCAGTTGTTAGAGCGCTCAGTCCAGGTTTTGCTTCCCAAGCTATTGAAGCTTTACGTGTTAGATCAGTGACTTGGAACAGTGATCAGTGCACCAGGCTTCTTGTTTGTGTGGTTTCCCGACAGGAGGTAGGCTTCCTTCATTTCTAAGCGCTGATAAAATCAGGACTCGGTTGGTAGTCTCCCAGCCTACCTCACATATCTTCTTGACAAAAATCCTGATAAGCTATTCATTTACTTTGACCCTCTTTTTTTCCCATTAACATCTAAGCAATAGCAACAAATTATCTTAATTCTTCAGTTTTGCTGTTGTTTGGTCTTGTTTTGTTTTGGCACTTTTTTTCCCCCAGTTCTGTGAACAGCTGCAGTAGTTGCCCTTACATGGGAAACTGACAAATTTGTAGTCATTACAAATCTAGTTCGCGGATTGAAACTTAAAAAAGGGGGAGATTTCAGCAGTATGCTTCCCAAGTTTTTAAGGATGTATAGGAAAATACAGATAGAAAAATTGGGGAATAGTTATATTCCTTCTAGTACCTAAAGGGGGCCTACAGGAAAGCCGGGGAGGGATTTTTTACAAAGGCATGAAGTGATAGGATGAGGGGGAATGGTTTTAAACTGGAAGAGGGGAGATTTTGATTAGATATTAGTAAGAAATTTTTCACTGTGAGGGTGGTAAGGCACTGGAACAGGTTGCCCAGAGAGGCTGTGGCTGCCCCATCCCTGGAAGCGTTCAAGGCCAGGTTGGACGGGGCTTGGAGCAACCTGGTCTGGTGGGAGGTGTCCATGTCCATGGCAGGGGGGTTGGAACTAGATGATCTTCAAGGTCCCTTCCAACCTAAACCATTCTATGATTCTATGATTGAAGTAGTATATACTGATTAGACACAGAGACGTTTTTCTATTTAGGCATACTAATTGATGATTCGTGTTTGTGGCCACCTAACTATACAACAGTGTCTTTTGTATGATATCCTACTAGAACTGTAATCTTTGCAATCATCTAAAAGTTTTAAGAGAAGTGAAAACCAAATTCATTGAGTAGAACAGCATGCCGAATATGGCACTTGCCTGCTCAGTATCAATGAGGATTGATTTAATGGTATTTTCCTCATAAGAAATGTTCAGAAAAGCAATTTCCCATTTTTTCCTAGTACATTGTCCAGGAAAACAGAATTGGAATGAATTCTGTTAAAGTTATTGGAAAAATCATGGCTGCTCTCCTCCTGGAAAGAATAATGGCAAATTTCATTGGGACATCTGTTTGGGTTTTTGGGGGGGGGAAAAAAAAAAAAAAAAAAAAACCCAGCCAAAAATTGGCATTGAGTTAACTTGATTTTTTACAGAGTGGTTATTTAAAATATTATTTGATTTAAAATAAATATTTTGGATTTTAATTAAAAGTACATCCAGTGCTTTTCTCAGTGCACATGTTTATACACATGCAGGGTAATAAAAGGTCATTGTTGTCTTACTTAGCTGCTCCTTTGTGACACAGTTTTATTCCATTCATGGGAGAATAAGTAGAGAAAATGTAATAATAAATCAAACTTTATTGTGGTTAAAGCCTTAAACATTGGAAATCATCTGGAATTTGTGATCAAATTACCAACCCACCATTATCATTATTTTAAGTACCCATTTGCTGTTTCCATGTAAATAATGATGAGCAATAGGGAACCGCTATGTTACTAAGTTAACAATGATATTTCCATTTGGAATGTTCTGAGGAGTGAAGTACAGACCCAAATTAAAGTGTATGTAAATTCAGCCTTTTTTAAGGCTGAAGCAAAACAGGGGTTAAGATTTTTCACGTCTCTCTCTTGAATTGCGGTAATTTCATGAAATTGCTCTGCAGCTGATCTGGGCAGGAAACCAAACCTCTCAGTCTGAAGTCTGATCCAGATCTGTAACTCTGAGAGCAAATGTGTATACATGGAACTCAATATCACCTCTTCACTCATTCCAAAAATTTTTAATTAAGGCGTCTTTTTAGCTCACTCGTAATTTCAGAAGCTTATTCCCACTAGTTTGCTAATCTGCCTGTCTCTTGCCTTTACCAGATTTAGGTAGCAAATTATGCTCAATGTGAAAATACATTTGAAGTATTATAAATTTCACATTATCTGACCAATCATAATAGTTTTTAGATGCTTAGAACATGTTTTCAAAAACCACTTCACAAACATAACCTGACAATCTTCAAAGTCATGATACCTTGGAGGAGGACATCTCTGTATTTTCTGGAGCTGATGTTATTGAACTGTAATGCAGATAAATCATTGGAAATTATGAGAGCACAGTCAACCTACTGAAATATTCTCTGAATTCCACCTTAGGATGTTTGCCGAACACTTCTACGGGAAGGTGAGAAAGGCGTGTGGTAGCTACGTAGCCTGACTTTTTGAACAGCCTGTTGTTGCCGTTTCCCTGAATGAATTGCTGCTTTTCGAGGTCTATTGTCATAGTGGAGTTTGTTTTAGAAGAATAACTAGTTTCGATTTTAGAAAAGGCATGATGGAGAATCTGCATTACATCCAGATGAGGTTTTCCACTCTTATCTTTGCGCTAAAAATTTTACTCCTATTTCTCTATCTGTGTGCCCCCAGCTCTTGGACACGCTGTTAATCTTGGTTTACTAGTTTCCAGTATTATGTTTTGTCTTGTATTCTGATGGTTTCCGTTGAGTTATCCATTAATATATCTTTGACATAAAAGCACATTCATAATTTTTCAGTGCAACTGCCCGGTTAAACGTTGTGTTTCCTCCATGTTCTATTTTGTAGATATTCAGACTCTAGAGGATTTGGGTGTTTTGTCTGTTGTTTGAAGTACAAGAGCTGTAGTTCGTTCATTAGGAGCATGAGGCTCAGGGTTGCAGATTAACCAGCTGCACTGCCTGCATTCATGTGGTCACAACCTTCCAAATTTACCCCATCATGAGAGGAAGAATTAATTATAGTCCTAATTGACTGTTTCCTTGCATATAAGCAGGAAGGAACTGCTAGGAGGCAAAGTGATTAATCAGTTAAGCTAGTTACATCAATCAAATGTGTGAGAAAGTTCATCATCCCAAAAGCAGAGTAAAGTAATGTCAAAATACAAAAATCATCAACTCTTTCATTGGGGTTTTACTGTGTTTCTTTTGTCAATTTTCAGAGGAATTGCAAAAAATAAAAATAAAAATACATGCAGCTGACCCAGTCTGTGCTCGACAATCTGGATTGTCGTGGAAGAGGTAATACGGCAATCTGTTCTCTTATCATCCATTGCATGTAGTCCTCATTAAAAGACCTTAGCATACGTTTTTCATGCAGATGGACGAGTCACGTGTATCTCCCAAACAAATAACTCGGGGCCGCTATCTCATCAATCCTGTCAGTTGTGCCGATGAAGTGGAGTCTCGTGGTTGCCGCCTCAGTGAAGTACGACCCAGAGAGCTCCATCTAGTGAAACCCTAAAGCGTGAACTCCCAGCTGGCGGTGCCTCCTAGCGCTCCGCGCGCTGCCCCCGGCCCTTCCTATCCCAGCGAACATGTGGCACTTTGAGGGCAAGTGAAAAACTGCCAGAAAATCCCCTTGAACCATGATCATCTTCAGGATATTTTGGCTTGTTGTAACAGACTGAGTGTAAGCATATAACATATGCTTACATATAATATGCTTATACATATAACATATATATATACACATATATACATATAACATATGCTTAACATATAATAACAGTTAAGTTTTCCTAGCTCTGGCTGGCAGCCTCTGTCAGAGAGAGAGAGGGAGAAGAAAAAGGGTGGGCAACCGCCCTTCTCGCTTGCGCTGGACATCGCAGATCTGGGTTGTCCATGCTGCCTTTCTGCTGGGCAGGGTCCATTTAAACCCAGCTCTATCCTTTACCGTGCACGGTTCTGCGATGCATTGGCACAGCTGAGGCAGCGGTGCGGGAGGGGAAAAGAAGAAATGTGGGTGAGAACTGCTTTTGCTGGCATCGCCAATAGCGACTAAGGTCCCAGAGCCTCGAGGCACCACCTCAACACAAAGTGTATGAGTAACTTCCTTCGCTTCAGGCGAACCACTCGTGCTTATATTTAGCCACATGAACCGTGTTTCCAGGACTGGAGACTTCGTTGTGGTGCATTATTTAGGGAAACAATGCAGTTTCACTCATTTTTATCTGTCGATAACTGGAAGCCCGGTTCAGATGGAAGTATAAGGCTTTCTGTTTGCCTGAGCTCTGGAACGCTGCGGGTGTCAGTCTTGTGACAATTCAATGAAAACTTGGGAAATAAAGCTGCGCAGGAGGTTAGGAAACTATAAGAAAAACAAGGCTTCTATAAAGTTGACATTGGAAAGACTAGTTATGATTTTATAAGGTCCACGGGATGTAACCATGTGTTCAGATATAAAATCTGTACCCACTAAACGAATACTCTGTTGAGAAAACAGCATATGAGCAGTTGTGCTGAACAGTTCTTGATTGCAGCTAAAAGATTAGGGTTCAAAGTCTGTTTGTGTGTCTCTGTATTAGTACTTTTGTTTGATTTCTCCTGGATGTGTATTCATGCTAATGGCTGGGCATGTACTAGTACGTAGTCCAGTCTGTGGGTAAGCAATATGAAATTTAAGTGTTGCGATGTAAATTGTTTAAATCAGAATAGATGTATGAGCAGTATTAATCTTGTCCTTGCTTTGGTTCCATGTTTTAAACATTGGACTCCATAATGATTGATATGCTAAATGTTAGCTAGCAGCTTCACTTACGAGCTTTCCAGGGTAAATTAATTGTTTTAGAAAACAGGGTATTCTGCATACTTAAGAGGAGTCAGATTTAATCCAAATTGCTTCAGAAGAAACATGATTACAGTTTAATGAAGCAATTTACATTTTTTTTCCAATTATAATTAAGACCTATGCAGTGCTATTTGTATTAGCGTATACATTTATTAAGTGTGGATTTTATTTATATATGTTTGCTTTTATAAATATCAAATCCATAGCTGCAGTAAAAAGTTGCTACTTTTAATCTTTTAGCATGATGCTACGTCTTTGGCAGATGGTTCTCAGTTTGTAAAATGAAACATTTCTAGGAAGGTCATCTTTCACTTGTGTATAGCTTTTTTAATTTTCTTGATTCAAAGGTAAAATCTAGGAAATAATATTGGTACTGTAAATGTCTCTGTGGAATCAAAACATCTTTTGGTTAGCTTTCTTTGGGGCTCAGTGTAAAAGAGATTGAGTAATAGGGCAAGTGGCTCTAGGTGGCCTTGCTTGAGTAGGGGCATTGGACCAGGTGATCTCCAGAGGTCCCTGCCAACCTCAAGCATTCTGTGATTCTGTGATGTGCTGTTTTTAAAAAAACCTATAGCGCGAGACAACGGTTTCTGAACAAGTGCCATCTGTGCCTTCTCAATTTTCCTTTAAAAGTAGAAAATATAGTGATAACTGGAGATGCTTGAGAGATGGACAGTGTCTCAAAAATTGACCAACCTACCGTGACTAGGGTAAAGCTGAGGAACCAGATACAGTCTGCAGGTGAGCAAGCCACTTACTCTGGATCTGAGCCATATGGCCACAGAGGTTGCCCGTTCTATTTTGGACCTCAGCCTTATGACCATGGAGGTCTGCTGTATAACTCCACTCTCTGTCTCTTGCTCCAGAAGAGAGTTATATTTTGCTCATACAGCTGTATAAGTTGATTTACTCTGCCTTTATTTGGAGAAAAGTGAATTAAACCCATAATGAATAAATCTAATTTTAAAATTACATTGTTGATCATCGCTGCAGCAACATGCGAGATCCTTTCTGAGGTTCGCCAATCGAATGTATAAAGTACAATACAAAATAAAATATATGCAGCTAGGCATTCCCATTTTGAGAGTCAGAGCGATGTGATCTTTGTAAAAAGTGGTATTTTAGCAAAATTGGGTCAGCCAAAGAGCTTGGAGTTGGGTAGGTTCACAAAGTCCTTATGGCATCCAATAAAAAATAGTGGTTTTAATGATATGTAGACTGACTGACTCCACCGGGCTTTTTGGTAAAGTAGCACTCATTCAAATGGATGAGGATCATTGAAGAATTACAATCGATGTGCTACATTAATTTTGGTTTAAAAGGGAATATTGCCCAACCTTAAAAACAAAATATTACTGAATTACAGCTACAGAGAAACACGTTAAACACATTACACTCTTAGAATAGTGGTAATAGTCCAAGTACCATTTTGAACCTAAATTCTGGACAAAGAAGTTTAAAACAACATAGATCATTACCTAGGGAGTAGGAGCTGAGACTTTTAAATATATTTTCCTTAGCGTAAGTTCTTAAAACGTAGCACTTTCTCATTCTTCATTTTGTCATTGACTAAACATTTTTATGCAACAGTCCCCGAGCATACATCTTTCTCTCCTTAGGTGTAACCCATACTGTCACACATTTATGTCGTTGTGGATACGCTAAAATTTGTCTTCTTACCCTGTCTGCAAGTATTTGTGAAGTGTTGCCTGTAGTCTCAAACCTGGTGAAATGTGTAGGGTTCTTGACCTCAGCAAGTTTGGATGAGACCAGTGAGCGTATTAAAAATCGGTATTTCCATAAGGTGTGCCTGCACGGTCAGTTGATCTGGATCTGTGGTCTAGTACAGGCTCAGCATTATTTACACGGGAGCATGAACTCGCATGTGCGTTTAACCTGTGGTCTCTGAGGAGGAGAGCTGAAGGTGCTCGATGTCCGGGCTCCTTTGGGAAGTTTGGACAGGATGGGAACAGCAGTGCCAACTGTGAGATCTCCCAGCCAATTAGCCTGTACCTTCTACCCAGCTCTTCTCAAACTACTTCCAATCTGAGAGCCAAGACTGCTGATGAAAAACATCTGATCCTTAAAGCTTGAAGCATTTGAGGAAACTTTTGAGCCCACTGCACATCCTTTAGTGAGACATAGTTGTCAGTCTGTGGTTTTCAAGGTTCTCCTCTTCCAGCAAGACTGGTGAGATGGTGGGCTTGAAAGTTAGTCAAAAGTGTTGGCAAATAGCAGATCTACTCCTGTGATTATTACTCTTCTATATTGTTACCTAAATTTCCAGCCTCAATTCAACGCTAACTATAATCCATGTAACTAAGTATCTGATGCCTGTTAATTGTTTTCCAGTTTTCTGAAGCACTCTGTTTTACATGCAAATACATAAGCGTATATGGAAGGCCACGCAGTTAGTAAGGGAGGTGAATTGTGTTTGCATTGCAGGAAACGGGGCTGCAGGCTGAGTCCTTCCGTTGCTCTTGACATTTTATTTTGGTTTTTTTTTTTTATGTAGTATAAAAATGTTGTATGTGTGATTCCATCCCTAAAAATGTTAGTGAGGAGGACTCCTTTGGAGCAGATCAGATAGCCTTCATCTAAATTGCTTCCCACAATTGTTTCTCTCTTGGTGGACTACTGCATTTGCAGGGTTAAACGGAACTGATGTGCTGAAGTCCTTGGAGCCAGACCTCCGTGGAGTATCTCCGGAGGAGTGGGCAGAGTGGCATGAGGGTGCCAGGCTTCACTGGCAGTTCCTTTGTATCGGAAACCAAGGGTGGTTTTTTTAATTCTATATTGTGTTCCAAATGCATGAGTTGATTTGATTAGCCAGCTGAGCAAAATCTTCTCCAGTGCGTGGAAAAATATGGGAGGTCAGACCCTTTCTAATAACATACAAAAACTAGGGAATAGTCACTGGAAACAGCAGTGCCTTCGGACTGATTCATGTAAGCCTAAAGCCAGAATCTTCTCTTTCCTTGAAATCAATGTTTATTAAATTGGTAATTGCTTTAAAAGTGGAGAAATATGCAAGGGACTGACACTTAGGTATTTATTTTCCTTCCGACCGCTTTCATCGTTGCCAGCCGGTGTGTGGGAACTCCCAGCGAGCGCCAGCAGAACTTGTCAATGCTCGTTCCAGAGCAGAGCAACAGGAAAGCCACAAAATAGTTTTAAGCAGCTCTGCTGTCACTTTTCTCACACTGAAGTCTGATTGGAAAAGTGAGCAGCCGTCCGGTACTTCTGGCTGTCCTTAACTCAGGAAAATGTTAGTGCATCAGCAAAAGAACTGCACACCGAACGTATGTACAAACCGACACCTATGGTTGGTTAATGCTCTGGGAAACAGTGTTAGTGCTCATCAGTGAATCTCTGAGATGTCAAGATTGATGTATACACTGGACCTTTTATACTGAGGCCCCAAAGTGGGAGGGTATTATTCAAGAAATGTCCCAGGTGCCCGGCTTAGTTGATTGCTGTATGCGTTTTGCGTCATACGCATGGTGGCAGCGTTTAGAGTCAGTGCAGATCCACATTAAAACTAAAACTGAGTTTCTTATTTTCAGTAAGGCTCACGTTACCAAACAATGCTTTAGGTCACTTGGTTTTTTTCCCTCCCCAGAAGAATCATCTCTGGAGTTCTGCTCAAGTTTTGAATACAAAGATATTTGTTACGGACATTTCATGATGTTACAGAGAACATGGACTCTTTCCTTCTTCTTCCCTTTCTCCATTTTTTTTTTTAGTTGCAACTGCAAATTGGAACTGAAATTTCCTGATCCAGTATTTTTTAGTCCTGTGCAGCATGAGAATCCCAGGAGTTTAGTCGGGCAGGTTGGGGTTTTTTTCCCCGTTTCTTTTCTTTCCATCACACTGACGTCACAAACTTTCAGAAAGTTTAGCTTCAGTCTTGAGTCCTGACCCTGCCAGCAGAGAAGATTTATGAAGGGAAGAGTACACCCCACTGCGAACATTTTCCTGGTAGCTGTAGCATAGAAAGAAATCTGAAAGTTTTAAAGGTTTGTATGTTGTGGTCTCTTTTTGGCATGAAATGTAATAGTTATCATTAAGGATAAAATGGGAATAAGTAAGTGTGTGCCTTAAGTTTAAGCTCTGTTAAGTTTTTGCAACAAAAATCATCAAGCCCGGGCAGCTGTTTAGTCCTGCCTCAGGGAAACTCTGTTTCATGAGAAGCTTTCATGGACAAGTCAGCACACTTGAGTCTTAGCCGTGACGTAAAACCCTGCTCGGTTTGATGGTGCCAATGTGTTTGGGGGAGGGGAGGTCTAAGGCACAGGTAAGACTTTCTGAGCACAGAGACTAAACCTATGGTTTTGAATTTACATTTCGGTGGTATTCAGTTGAAATCTGAACTTCTATTTTCGCTACGCATTGTAGTCCTTTAGTCTGTGAGTATTACTGCCTCAATAAGGAAAGGGGAAGCAGAGGAAATGAGCTGTTTTGCTGACATTTAAATGTAAAACTTGAGCTCTTGATGAAACGGTGCAGCAAGCACCTTTGCAGAGGAGCTGAAAAATCAAAATTTCTTGATAAAATGTGCATGGAGACTACTGTGCTGGAACAAGACCTGGTTACTTCTTTGCGACTGGAGATGGCACTGGAGGTGTTCTCAGCTCGGAAACAGAGCAGAAAGCGTCAGAGAAGGCATCAATTTCACCATCTGAGAAAGATGTAAACGTGTAAACTTTGTGCTTCCGTATTCTTTTTGGGTCGGGTTGCCCAGGGGCTAGTCGCCGAACGACAACAGTACTTCCTTTGACTCTGGGACTGTCACTTACACTTTGTTGATAGATCAAAAAACGTGCAATCGGAATGACTGCTCTGGTCGTCCCACAGTTAGGAATAAATGTCAAGAGCAAGGACTGTCTGTGTGGGTCAGTGCAACCCAGGGGTCAGTACAGACCTCGATGTAGTGGAAATTGCGAATAATTAAAGACAGTAAGTGATCAGAAGTCACCAACAGAAATGCTGCTGCTTTCTGCTTGGTGAATCCTTTATCAAAAGTGTCTGTGTGAGAGATGTAAAGGAACGGCCTTCTCTTCTGTTGGCAGTGGATGATATAAACATAGGGCAAAGATTTAACTTTATAGTAAAAACGTTTTTAAAGTAAAAAAGACATTGAAATAGCTATGAAATATGTTAAGCAAATTCAGTCTTTAATAATCAGAGGAGGATTGTTTTGTATCTGTGATTGTTTGGCAGTCAGTGATAGTTTGGCATGCCCTGGAGCAAGGGACGGGGCTAGAACCCAGAAGTTCACTTGAAGGAAAATAAAACGTTTCTAAACTCCTGTAAGGCCCTTACCATGCCAGGTTTTACTGCTTCTTTTATTAATGTTTCTTTTAGACTTTTGTAGTTCATTCCTGTAGCTTGTCAGGAGTACAATGTAGTTTGTGTCTGTCTTAAATCTAGTTGAGAAGAGCTGTCTAGCAAAGCCATCAGTGTCAACCGTGTATCACTAGTGTTATGTCAGCTCGTTTCCAAGCCTTGTCAATACAATTTCTGCCCTTTTGCTGACAACATGTATGCTTTAAAACAACAGCATAATGACTAAAAGTCCCCAAAGGGAAAGTTCTTCGGTTACATCAAACAGTGATGTTCATGGCTGGGATGGGGGCGGTTCTTGTCTTAATTTTTTTTTTTTCTTTTAATGATGGCAGGTGTAATATGGATATTTATGAAACAGTTTTAAAAGCAGGTCTGTGTTGTAAGAGCACTTAAGAAAATGTATTCCCTGCCAGGCTGTCTTAAGGAATTAGAGGTTCAAATGCAGATGTGTCATAACAGTATTTTAGGTCTTCTTATTTATTTTCATTCAAAGCCTATGTGTATATTTCTTAGAAGGTTATAATATAAATTAAAAATTTAAAAAATAACAAAATGACCCTATTTTCTGCATTTCATTTCATAGATCACCTAAAATATAACAATCTACGCCTAAAATATAATAAGCTGAACCAAAATGCTCTGTTAATTCCTGACAAAACTTTAAATAAATAAATAAATAAGCTCCCAATTACACTGAGATTTCACTTCCTGAATTGGAAAATTGAATTGCAGGCTCATAGCTCCCTTGAGTGTTTGGAAAGAGAATAGCAGCTCTTAATAACAGAGCACTTTCCTGTGAGAGGTGGACGTTCATGTCATTACTGTTTTTCTGGCAAATTTTCAACCTCCAGCAGCAAAAGTTTTCATTGATTGCCTCCTACTGTAAGGCAGTAATGAGACTGCTGTCGCTTTCTTTCAGGAACTGCAGGAATTGGAGACAATGAGGGAAGCTAGAGACATTAGATATGAATAAAACACAATTCAGGCTGAGCTATTTCCTATGTCACTACGCACGGTCTAGCAGGCTAATTTTTACACATCTGCTCTAAATATAGAAAATAGGTTTTCCAATGCTGCAGTGGAGAATCCACAGCACTTTGATCGATTATTACTTTGAAGTCGTCCACTCCCCAGATAATGAGACGGTGCCACGTGCACCTTTTCTCTGAAAATCAGACTTCTCTTGTCGTGACTCAGGTAGAGGGGCCACTCTTGATGATCAAGAAAAATTAGACATTGTGCAATTATCCCAAACCAATACTGTTACCATTTAGTCAAGGGTTACCTTTTTTTTTTTTAATTGTTGCCATCCAGTGATGGTGAGGGGGGAAAAAGCTATTTGTGAGAAATATTGGTATATATTTCACTTGAGTGTATTTGCCCTATGAAGATGGAAATAGATGGAGATGTTTGTGGTCAGTAGCATCAGAATTGCACTGAGCTGTCAGGAAGTGATCCCTGATGTCTGACTCCGTCTATTTCTAATTGACAGGAAGACTCACGTTCGTTTTGATGATGCAGAATCAAGTGCAGCTGGAGGAAAGGAAATGGGGGAAACTTGAGCTAAAGTAGTAATGGAATGCAGGAGTTTGTGCATACACAAATATTTGTCATAAATCAATAGTTAATTGTTTTTCATTCAATTTCATGACTGAGGATTGTGAAAATTTAGTATTTTATATTTATTAAGGAAGCAGCACAGTGGTCTAAATCTGTATTTTCACGTAGGAAACGCATTGTGATACTGATGTCCTTTTGACTAAGATAATGAATTTAAGGTTATTTGTCCTTACCTTTAAGGATCCTTTTATCTTATCAAGTACGCTGAACAATTTCCACAGATAAGAGTGTCTTGTGATTTGTTTTTATTTTTTGTCACATTTAAATATATTTACTTGTCAGTACCTTGTTCTCCAAATTGCTGCTATAATGTTTACCTTGCGTATGAGCTCAGCACTGTTGGAGTGAATATATGTGAAAGCTAATTAAAGTATAACAAGAGTTTAGAGCACTTGTATGTCGCTACGTTATTAATTGAGGATTTTATGGTTTCGAGATTTACAACTAGTGCGTCACTTTTAGCACAGAACAGTGATATGTACATTGCTGTACATCTGCCTTCTCATTATCACAATCTCTGCGTATATGTTATAGGTAAACATGTTCTGGAAGGCACATAGTGCACACAGAGGGTGAATAGAAAAGCAGGTCTTTATTTTAAAAGTTAGAAATAAAACAGCAGACTTAGTCCACCTTCTTGTCTGGGCATCTCTTGTCATATAATGCAGAATAATTCCACTTGCCAGAAATACAAGTAACGTGAACGAACCTCAAACGTGTTGGGTTGTCTGAGTTCATTGAAACTAGTGAAAGCAAAAGAAAATGACTGAAAAGAAGTGGTAGAATAGAGTGACCCAGTGGCTGCAGAGCCTGTCTACGGCAGAGCTGGGTGGTTTTTTACAGATGATATTGCAACATTTACTCTTAGTTTTGCCTTTCTTCTTGATAATTTCATCCCCTTTCTGCAAACCTATATAATGCAGAAAAGAGAGGACCGTTTAAAATGTAAAAGAACCTTTAATTACTTGAATCTCGTATGTCCTCAGCAGTGCTGGATTAGCCCCTGGACCTATCCACTTCTTGCTGGGGGGCGGAATGTATTGAGAGAAGGCATGTTATGAACCATTATTATTATTCCAATTTACCTTTATAAAATAATAAAAATGGTACATAGGATTGTACAAGATGTTTCCAATGATAGGGAAGTACTTATAGCAATCTCCGTAGAGATGCTTCCTGGTCTCTGATACTGAAACCTTTGTCTATCTCTAAAGATTGAGCTACTATATTATAAAATTAATTTCTGTCAGTCCTAGTGTTCCTCTTGCTTTAGACAGATTCACACTGAATTAGGTGCTATTTATTTACAAAACCATGATTTGCATTTTCTCATGCAAAAATTAAAAATCACTATTTAATGCTACTTCAGGATCAGGTAATATAAGAAATAATGTCTTGACGTTATGGATTTGTGGATCGATATTTCTTTTATGTTTACAGCCGTGGGCTTTATGATCCTGCAGATGACTGTTGAGCTGAGATGTACGGAAAGGCTCTTATACAGACATTGTAGTGTAACAGTTTCCTTTTGCTTCTGTATTAACAAACTGAGTCACCTCCAGGTAGTCCTGATGGTTGTTCTAGCTGAGCTATTTAAAGAAAAGGAAAGGTTGAAAATACAGCTCCGTGTATGTGTGCGTGTGTATTTTCACAAATTCTTAATCCAACTAATTTTCTTTTTTAGGATCTTATTTTAATCTTGATACATACCTAACTAGGTGCACACACGGACTCTACCTTCAGATGTTTCAAGTGAAGATTTTTACCTGTCGCCTACTGTAAGCGAGCCCAAACAAACCCTCAACTTTGCAGCTTTTAGCGTGGGCTCTCTGTGTGAGATCGATGCTTCTAAACTCAGGATCAGTTGTCAAAGCAAAATACAGAGAGGTTATTGGAAATACCGAAGTATGGAATGTGTTAAGTTGTACGGAGCTGAATTGGAGCGGTATAAAAATTAAACACTGTCATCTTCATTTTTTTATGCTGCTTTATAAACACTCTACATTTGACCCAGATGTAAATAAATTCTATTAAATATTTATTAATGTAATTTGTGCTGCAATACCACAGTCAGTTTCCTTGTCTTACATTTCAGCTCTGTACTCCTACAGAGCAAAATTATATCCTGTTATTCTCAAGCAAGTAAGCCTTACTTTAAAAAAGGAGGAGTATTTAATCACACAAATAAGGAAGAGTGACAGAATCCGGATCTGAAGAATTTTCAGAACCCCCTGCAATCTCTTGCAGAAGTTTTCCGTGCATGTTAATTTCTGAGGAATGGTTTAAGTTTTAGTAACACAGGTATTTAGAACAAGGAAGCATCAAAAACTTGCCTTCTTGCTAAAGTAAAAAAAAACCCAACAAACCATAAGAAAGCAAGAGAAAGGAAGCTTCTAGCCTTTTTTGCGCTTGAAGTTCAAACATGAGCTTCTAAAAACTACCTGGAAGTACAGGCTCTGAAAGGAGAAGTGTAGGCACAGGTTTGACCTCGGTCTGAACTGGGCAGCAGTGAAGGAGTGAGCAGAGCTTTAGCAGAAGCATCGTCCCATTCTCTGGTAGATTACTGTGCTGCACAGATTCTCCAGTCTTGAATTGAGACAAAAATGAAAACCTTAGCACTTCTCACAAATCTGATTGAAATATTTTCTTTTTGACAAATTTAGGGTCTGTCTTTGATCTTGACGTTTTTCAAACATATGTTCAAAACGCCTGATACAGGAAGCAAACTTTATTTTTGTCTGATCCATCTTTTGGCTTTACCAGGTTAATCTTATTAATATCTTGTGGAATTTATTCTCATTTGCCTAACAAGCAGGTTAATACAGGTGGTTGAGCTTTTTATCTAATATTTGTGTCTACTCAATTTCTATGTTTTCAGTGTAAAATTCAGGGTTGTTTTCAACATAAGCGTGGGAATCTGGTGTGGAAAATCACAAGAGAGGCAATTAACTTAAAGCAGACCAGTTTAACAGGTCTGGAATATATTCTAGCTAAGTATTGTTTCTGCTTACCATCACTTCGTAAGGACCTGTTCCCCCTGGAAGCATCATATTCTGTAAAACACATGTATTTCACTAATACTGCTGCTATGGAAATTCATTCTGTTGTTCCCTAATAATTGTGCTAGATTTATATGTACACAACAGGTGAAACTTAGCAATTATCCAGCTCCATAAAGTTTGAGCATACTTTCAGAAGATTCTGGTATGAAACTCTACAGGTCTTTCCCCAATCCACCCTAACCCAGGGTTCACACCAGCAGCTTTATGGAAAAGGAATTCATTTCATTTTCCCTTCAATACAGTTTCTTTATGTTCTTTGGTTCGTATCACATCTGTTACAATTTCTGTAATGATCAGCTTAAAAATAACACGCCTAAAAATAAATAACGTCATGCTGCTGAGCCGCATTAATGGCTTGCTAGTTAATTAAGTCTATGCCGGTTCTTCTATTTGTCATTGTTCTAGTGACTCTCGAGTGCACTGGGAGTTAGACCGAGGCACTAATGCTGCAGACGGAACTCTGATGAGCTGATGGCAGAATTTGACTGGATTTCTTTGGATAAAACGAGGATAAATTTTTAGTAATGGTATTTGTGCAAGGAATAGTGTCCCCTGAGCGGTGGGTGTACGCCTGGGACGGTAGGGGCGGGCGGCTTACCCTGCTGCCTGGCTAGGCAGGCGCGTAGCGGGGAGCACAGATCTGGGGTCCCTCCACCACCGGTGCCGTGTCCCTGTCTTGTATCATGACCGCGTGGTCAGCCAAGGACCTCAGAGAGCGGTGGCGAGTGAGCAGTGCTGCCTGGCATGAGCTCCTCCTCAGCCTGTGGTTTCTGACACTGAAACTCTCCCCCAGCTTAGAAAAGGAAACCGTCAGCCTCTGCTCGGCCATGAACTGCAGGTATGAGCGAGCTCCAGAGCCGTTCCTTGGTGACGGGTCCCTTTCAGAGATGTTTAAATAGCTTTTCAGGGTGCTTTGTTTAAACAGTTATGTTTTCCCTGGTGGATATTAGTTCTCTGAGTGGTTATGTCTGGTGGTGTGCAGCCAGGTCTATTGGAAATAGTTCTTCTTCAGTGATTACCTTTTAAATGAGTCCCAGCGCAATGATGGATAGCGCAGCGAGGATTTCTTCATTTACAATCCTGCTGCTGAGCTGAAGGAAAGGTTGGAGCGATTCACTGTGTAAGGTGGGGATTGTTCTCTCTGTTAAACCATCTCTGACTGAAGAGACATTCATCTAAATGCTGGAAAAACCATCTTTACTCTTCTGGGATGGATCAGCCTGTGTTAAATGGTGGATATTGTCTCGAATACCTTGCAGGGTGTTCAATCCATGTCGCGTTGTTTCCAGTTATGCTCTTTCATGCTACCGTTCCATTACATGACAGTGTTTTTTCTAAATTACTGACTTTTTGGTTCATGAGGGCGAGTTTATTTCTTAATTATGTAGGGGCTAGGAAGGCATTAAGTGGGCAAGTCCTTTAATTTAAAATACACAAGTGCCTTGCTGCTCTTGTTCTCTGAATCAAACATTGGGTATGTTAATACTAGTAATGGAACATAATGGCTACTCATCAAAAGTAAAGATAATTATTTCGGGAACGCAAAACTAACCTTGCCGGATGAGTGCTTGTTGAAATCTGATGCTGTGCAACAAATGGGGGATTATTAACAGCAGACTCCCATGTTCATCTCTTATATGATTAAGTCCCGCATGTTACAATGATAGTGCTATCATTGCATTAAGAGCGTACCCCTTTTCTTGGGGATGCATGTCAGTTCTTAATTAAGGATTTTGATTGCATGAGGTCTGTTCTAGTCTCAATAAGTTGTCGTGTTGTCCTCCAAAATGCTGGGGAGCTCTGAGTAACTTTGGTGAGACGTGGGTTATATAGGTGTATAGTACTTGCTGAATGAAAAAACAACCCTCATTCCATTTCCATTTTGCTGACTTTTTTTTAATGTTTTCTTAAAAACACAACCCAGTACTTGTGTTTTTAAGTGCATGTTCACCCAGGAGACACCATGAAACTTGCAAAGGTTTTCATCTAGTGGAAAAAAGTGTAACTTAAAACATGATCTGGGGAAAAGAAGCTGGACGGTGGCAAACATTTAGGCTGGAGAGATGCTTTTCGGATGACATGATTAATGAAACACAAAATAACATTAAAGAGATGTTAGATTTCAGTCATTTCAAGTCTTTTAAATCAGGACTGGGTCGTTAGTTCAAATACATGGTGTAACTTAAACCAAGCAGCAGTCATTTAAGCTCTGAGTTTTCACTCTGAGCTCCGTAAGACACCTGCTTGCTTAGCTTGGGGCAGATGGTTTGGGTAGGTGGCGGGCCTTGAGTTTGAACAGTGCCCTGCTTTCACTGCTTCTCTGGGTTTCGCTCTTCGGTCCTCAATCCCAGGTTCAAGAGCGAGCTCGCTGCTCCGTTGCACTGACCGGCAGTTCTCTGGCTGCTACAACCTGTACCGGCTTCTCTTTAGAAGAGGATGTTGTGCCCGGGGCCTTTGCCTTGTGGACCAGGGTGAGAGGATGCTCCTGAGCAGTGGTCCCACTGTGTGCTGGTTGTCCTCTCTTCTCACCATCTGCTATGTGCTTGAAGACTCTGCAAGTGATCCACACGGATCTAAGATGGTTTCCCAGTTATCGAAGCGCGTCTTTCCCAGAGCAAATCTTGTGACTGGGATAATTTGCTTCAAAACATATTTTCTGAAGTCTGCAATTTTACCATGAAAGATGGTTGCAAACATTGTTTGGGAGACTGTCTTTCACAGTGAAGTCTTCCTCTTTACTCATAAAAAAGATTGACACCACTTGATTTTCTGGCTAAAAAGTTAAAGTATGTTTCTCCTCATTGTGGTTGATGGTTGCTGTAGTGTTTAATAGTTTGCATCTGATGCTATTCAAGTCTATAGTGGTAAGTGTAAAAAGCACTAAAAATATATAAAGTTTTTAGTACAATTTTGTATATAAAAAAGGCATTATTTACCTAATCATTCATGACTGAAAAAAGCCGCATGAAAAATTGCCTTATTTCAAAAGGCGATCGTGAAGGCGTCAGAGTATATATAATCTCACTTCTTCACTCTCTTTTATCTGCTTTCTCTCCCTGAACTGGAAAGCTGCTGTCATAACTGTATCTATTTCCTGTAGGAGCTATTAGTCAGTAGCATTACATCCGCTTAAATGTGATCACTTTTCTCTTCTGTATGTTACTGATACGCTATTATCACATAATATTGCTCATCCATCAGAGGCTGCTGTGTTTTCTGCGCTGATTGTAGAATAGAAGAGAGCTGAAGCACCCTCTAAAAAAAGGTTCTGAGATTACAAAATATTCCAATAACTCAGTCTTTCTCTCTCTCTGTTGTGTTACTCATGTATGTTACACAGCACAGCCTTCTCGTGGTGTATTTCAAGGTTGTAACGTGAAATGTTTCTCTGCTTTTAATTCCTAAGCAAAAGCACTTTAACCACCAGTTTTGAGCGCAACCATCTCAATTCCTCTTGATTTAAATGGCAGATTCAATAAAAACTCCATCTGGCTTCCATAGGAAGCTTGCACAAGTCCTTGGAAATTGATTTTTATTTTTTTTTCCAGGACACAAGGAACTGTGGCCAGGATTAGAACCTCTTCCTCCTGCAGCATACTTGCCAGATGGCAAGTTTATTGAATCTGGTTTTAACTTACTGGGGCTTAAAGGAATGAACGCAGCTCAGGGAAGTGGGTGCTACGTTTCTACTTCAAAGGTCTCCTTCAAAATCAGCCTCCAAAGATTTATATGCAGAGTGTGGTTGTGACCTGGGCAGTCTGTTGCATACCTCTCATCTCCTTCAGTGCTTGAAATGGAGTTAGAGAGTGACACAAACCACTTTACAAAATCTCAGTAATTTCAAGATCAGTGGCATTGGGTGAATCTTGTTACATGGCTAAATCAAATTCATATTTTATTTTTTTTAAAAAATCTTACCATCTAAGTTTCTACAGTGTTGTAAAGTCTCTTCACTTGAAATACTTCTTTTCTAAGTAAAACATGAAAGTGTGTCAGATCCACTGGTGTCACTTAAAAGTATACTTAGGTGTTGTCCTTAATATACAAGTATGCTCTGCACTAAAAGCTAACACTTTTGATGGACAGAATTTAGCTTTATCAGCTAACTACTAACTTTTTGTCTCAAATGCAGAGCAGTCAGGATGCCGACCTCTGCTGAGGAGTAGTTGCATGCAAAGTTTCAGACATTTAAGTGTCTGTCATAATTATTCACGTGCTTTGTTAAGCACGACTGTGTACGTACTGGCTGTGTAGTGTGGGCCCAGATTTGTAGAGCAAAGCATATAAAGCTTCAACATACTTATTTAAGATGAGGAAATAAATAATTACAACTCAAAATACCTTGTTTTTCTCTTTTCCAATTTCACGCTTTACACATCCATACTGTTTATGTATACTCTGCTTTCTATATACTCCTTTTACTGGAGGTGATTTCATGCCTCTGCTGTGGTGCCAGAGTTCCTGCACCGCGTGCTGTGTTTGCGATGCTGAGCACACAGCGCTGCTCACATTAGAACTGTTCACCCCAGTCTTGGAAATAAGGAAATATTCCTCTGTCTCATTGCTAATGTTGTATAAACCTCATTTGTATGCATCAGTAGGTTAAAAGTCATTTTTTAGTCTTGAGCAGCGAATTTGCAGTGTTGAATTTCTCATGAGGAAGTTTTCATAATTCTAGAATGGGGATTTTATAGAAAATACCTCAAGGAAATTTATTTGCCTGCACAGGGATTGGACTTGCTATTTGGATATCACCTTATCCCTCTTGTTAACGAACCTGTTTGTGAGGACTTCGAGCGGTGCAGATTCACCAGGCTTCCCGGCACTTCAGAAAAGACAGACAGAGAGACTGGGAAAATATTTGAAATTTAGAATCTAACTCACAAAAAAGATTCTGGTGATAGCACCAGAATCAGAAGTAATAACGTTCTTCCAGACAGAGGATGTCAGGAGTTAATGCTTTTCTAAAACTGAAAGAGATTATTGTTGGCTTCCCTTTGAATTAATTACTTTGGAGCGAATTCACCTACCGTATTACTTTACCACTTTATTTATATATTGCAAAGTATATGTAGAAAAAATAACGGGCCTCTGTAAATCTCATGGATATAATTGCATCCAGGGATACTGATGATGTCATGAATCATTGCAAGGTACAGTGGTTTCTGTGGTATTTCCAAATGAAATTAGAGGTCTCTTGTTTACAGTTTGTTTGTGGTCCTCTCCATTCAGTAGAACAGTGTATGGATCCAATAATAATAAAAAATAAATACGTGCTATAGCCTGATGCTATTTTGAAGATGTTTTGGCATTATATCCCTCATTTTACTGCTGTATTACCATTCTTTCCAGTTGTATCTGGCTTGATTTAAGCTAAGATAGTCCTGTATTAGTAACATATGGAAATTGTTATTATTTTCATTTGTTCAGCAGATGTGTGGGCCTTTTATATGCCTTACTCCTTATCAAATCAGGTTAAATGATGCAAAGTTCTGCACTGTGGAGTAAGTGCTGACTGTCAGTGCAGGTGAAGTACAAGAGTGATGGTTCCAGTATTTCAGTGAGCGTGAGTGCAATGAGCATTGCTTTGTACCTTCCTTGCTTGTCAAGCGTTCCCCTGTAGTCATATTTGTAAACAGTCGAATCGGAAGGGAAGCACTGGAAAGGGGTGGAGGAAGAGGCCATTGCAAAGTGGCCCGGTCAGATGAGATCAGCTGAAGAAACAGCGTCACGGGGCAGCTGGGCCCTACTAAGTGTAAATGTCTGCAAGAGGGGGGAAGAAATTGGAGAAGAACAATGGGTCAGTCACAGCCGTTGTATTAAAAATAAATGTACGTCTCCCTCCCCACTTCAAGCAAGTCAGTTCTCAGTTTTCCCGTCTGTCATATTTAAAATACTTATAAGACTTCCATATGAATTTTATTTAAACAACTCTCAGTTTCTTTACCAAAAGTATCATGCTGGCCTGTTTAGAAAGGGAGGGAGCCACAAAAGGACTCCTGTGATAGAGAGGTTTTATGCAATCCAAGGAAAAGTGCGTGAGCCATTGATACATTCCTGTGTTTTCTCTCAGCAGACACTGTGTTTAGGCTTTTAAAGTGTGTGATTTCCTCAAAGGGTTTTTCATTCTTTGAATATCATCTGTGAGATAATGGAGTTACAGCTGAGAGCTCCAGATATGAACTTAAGTAAAATTTGGCAAGCAGAGGTTCATTAAGCATCCTGCTTCAACTGGACCGTCTTTACAGCAAAGCAGTTTTGCTTTCAAAAAGCAGATGACTTTGTAACTTGAACATAAACTATACAGGCCAAATTTTTGGTGGCTATGTCCCTGGCTTCAGTGCAGTAAAACTATATTTATTTACACCAGATGAGGATCTGCCTTTTTCCACATCTTTTTTAATGCTTCTTTAATCCTTAGAGAATGAAGCCTTTGGTTCTTTGGAGATGCAGCTCTTAAGAAAATGCCAGTGCAAAAATCGTTTAACTGGGAGCAACTCTCCTCTTGTGTACCTTCCTTTGCAGCTGCCTTTGGTCTCTACTTCCCCAGAAAAGAGTACTCGGAGAATGTCTACATTGATCAGCCAGCAGGTACACCGCTCCTGCGCATCCATGCCTTGAGGGATTCACACGGGGAAGTGGCCCACTTCCATCTGTGCCAGAATCTCGTCATTTCTCGAGCAAGATCCCATGAAAATCATTGGTTTCAGATCAGAGAAAAAACAGGACTTCTCTACCTCAGCAAAAGTCTGGATAGAGAAGACTTTAACATGCTGTGTAAGTATGAGAAGACTAGCTTTTCTTGTTGTTAAAGCAAAGTACGTTTAGATCGTGAGACTTATCCATCAGCGTATGAAGCATCAAATTTGGAAAAAACCACATCTGCCCTTTTAAAAAGAGGAACCAGACCTAACGAAACCCACGGCAAATGCAGGGAACCACGTGCCAAAGCAAACACTGACCTGGGACAGATCCAATTGCTCACGTTGTGCGCTTCAATACGGTGGGAAAGTTGCGTTACTTGGAGTATTTTTTTTTTCTGCATTTCACAATTGCATAAGTCACAGCTTTAGATTGAGATTTGCAGTTCGTTCATTTACTAATGCAAATTCAGCCGATTCCACTGTGTTTATGCTGGGCCCTTGGTGCCCAGACCAATGCACTTAGATTAGTTCAAACTCTTCTATAAATGGTCCTCAAACTCTGGTGATGTGGATTCAGAAAGTGTACTTGCACGTTAACACCAAACAGCTCTTGGAAGAGACGGTTAAGTGTACCTCTCTCCCTCTCTTGAGATTTGGCTTTGTTAGAGCAGCTTACTATTGAACTACAGAAATTAATTATCTCAGTTTTTCCCCCTTCTTTTATGCTGCAGCAGTAAATTGGTTTTGGTGATTTTGATCTATGAGGAAATTAGGTATCATTAGATGGTGGAGGAGGAAATGGGTGAGGAGTTAATGGCATACCGCTGTGATCAGTTGCAGAAATTCTGCTGTTGGAGAGAGTCTGTAGTAACTGTCTTGAATTTGTAAGAGCCATATATCAACACTACCCTTTGACTTAGGTGCCTTGATGTTTAAATGTTCAACTTCAGACACTTACTGCTTTATTTTTTAAGCGCTGGGCGCTTGATATCTCACCCATTTTCGCTGTGGTTTTGGTACTCGGTGTTCATGAATATCAGATAGCTCTTTGTAACTGAACAAAGGAAGAATAGCTATCCAGAACTTGAGAGTCTTGTTTTGTTCATGTGGATCAAAGTGACCTAGAGCATCTTTTCAAGTGAGTTAGATCTGTTACAGAGATGCTATCGTTCTGTCTGTAGTCAAAGCAAGGTAATCAAAATAATTAAGGCTTGAGGCTGCGTTAGTAGATGCCACAGGTTGATTTTAACTTCTGTGTTATCTTTTGACCAGCTCTTTATATTTCAAAATGATGAAGCAATTTGTTCTCTAAGCAAAAACAATTTGGGCATATCCTCAACTGGCATAAACGATCAGAACACCGTGACTTAAATGACAGCAGTCGTTGCATGTCTGTCCTGAATATTTATTGCCATTTTGTGCACTCTTTTTCCCTGCTGTCACCCCCCTCTGCTCTAGTGCCTCCAAAAACCAGTCCTATCAAAAAGCTGATTACTGATAGTGACCTGTTTTATGTCAGTGTCTTAGAGACAGAATGCTGATATTGTAATGGGAGGTTCTACAATGTAAAACTGGTGGTAACACCTATAGTGTTTTGGCTTACTGGGGTTATTGAGATTAAAATTTAAAGTCTTCCAACCAGCAGATGATGTATTCAAGAATTGTTTTATTACATAATAGGACTATATGGTTGTTTGTGGAATAACAGACTAGAGCACAAAATGGGTAGAAGAAATGTTGGCTTGTCTTCTATAAAATATTTCTTCTGGGTTTTTTTTTTTTTAAGCTGTAGGAAACTGGATGCCATTATCAAAGGTGATGCTGTATGTCTTTCTTTCATCCCACCCTTTCCAAGAGAAGGAGTGCGACTCAGCTACGCGCACCACGGTTTTCCTCTCCTTGATCAATGCTACTGCACCAGCTTGCAGTTCCCTGACAGCAAGGCAGCTTTGCTTCACAGAAATGGATCTCTCCTTTCACATCAAGGAGAATAAACCACCTGGCACATTTCATCAGCTCCAGTTACCCTCAGTTCATCATCTGTGTCAGAATCTCAGCATTTCCTACAAACTGCTGGCAGGTAAAACTGGAACTGAGCCACTCACGTACCAGCAATAGATGTAAACAGCTGCATTGTTAAGATCTCTTTTGTAGTAGATCATCTAGATTGATTCTATAAAGGAAATTCCATTGCAAACATGAACTGAGGCTGAAGATTTTGCCTTTGAGATATACAGAAAGGATGGGACGGGGGACTATCTCCTTCCCTAAGGAAAAAAGTTTTGTTTTAGAAGTTTGCACCCGCTAAGAGCAGATTGGGAATATCCTGAGCTTTAAATTGTGCTTCATCTAGACTTTAGGATCTTCCCATCTATTCCATGTTTTCTGCCTACCTAATATAGCCCCACAACTTCCTTCTGTTTCACTTCTAAGTCTGCCTTTTATCATGCAGTCATGATGTCCAAATGGATTTACTGGATTGCAAAAGAGTATTAAAGAAGAAAACTACCAGAGTCCTATAATGAGAAGTGATTGTCCCTATTTATACTGTGGCTATGTTTTTCAGCTGAAGGGATGCCCTTTCGATACAATGAGAACACCACTGGCGTGAGCGTGACGCAGCGCCTAGATCGAGAAGAGAGAGAGAGATACGAGCTGATTGCCAAATGCACCGTGAGAGAGGGCTTCAGGGAAATGCAGGTTGAGGTGCCCTTCCTGGTGAATGTGTTAGACGAAGATGACTCTCCTCCTTTCCTTCCCAATGGCACTGATACTGCAGATGCTGTCGTGGAGTTCAACAGGAAAGAGGTGATGCTCTCCTTTATCTCATCCCTGAAGTAGGAGCGCAGTGGTGGGGGCATGATGACTGGGGGATGTCTTGCTCTGGGCAGTGGATCTCAGCGTCAAGTGTGTGACCACATCATGTTCTTCAGAGCTGTGATTGTAAAACACTGAGTCTGTAGAATTCTTCTCCCCGAGTTATATTTTATTCAGATCCCAAAGTAAGAAGAGATGGGTCAGGATTTAAACCATGTAAAGATGAGTTAGCAGTTCCTGAGGTCTGGATGGACCATTGCTAGGACTGTGGTCAGGATTGCTGTATCTCCTTATACTGAGCTCTGCTGTGTATTTGCTACAGGTTTGCTTCTCCCAGGTGACTAAAACTGACAGTTGTTACAACAGGTGTATGTGTGTACCCTTCCCATATATGCAAATCTATACGAGATATCAGAACTACATTCAAGAACTACATTCAGAACATTTATTAGCATGCTGGACCAGTTAACAGAAAGTTAGGAGGAGCAGTTGTCTGCTGCAGACAAACATTGCATTTGCAAAGGTGTTAAAGTTTCCAGTGTCAGGCTGTTAAGGGTGAGCTCCAGGATCTTGCTTTAATGGTGCCTCCCCACTTGTCCTGTACTGCTCCAAGGCGATCTTTCAAGAGGTCCAAACCCCTTTCGTATCTGCCCCCTGCCCACGTACAGCCCTCGCTTGAGTAGAGAAGTACACAGGTGGGCCCTTTGCCTCTTCCCACTGGAGCAATAACCCTTTACAAGTCAATGGGATAGAGAAGGCACTTCTTTTGGGGCCTAAATGATGCATTTTTTGAGAGGACTTCTGTTCCCAACAGCAGCATTTTTTTTTCAGCCAAATTTCCGTTCAGAATGTATTTTGCCTGTTTGTCTCTGGAAGGGAAAAGAATGATTTTGGGAGTTTGCTGCCACCTCCCGACTAGAACAGGTGTTGGCAAGACACCTATGAACACATTTGCCTGGTCATGAAGCAATTCCTTTTAACTTTTGAGATTTGGGAGTTTGATTTAGCTTTGGATGATAGAAAGTGAAGGTCTCATAAAACTGTTTTATAAAGTAAAATATTCTCTTTGAAATTACATGCCTGCAAAGCGTTCAGAACGTAGTGAATTTCACAGTACTTTTGCAGTGGAAAAAAAAGCGTTACATTTGGAAACTTTCAATCTTTTCTAGTAACTAAATGAACTTGTAATTAAAAAATTTCTAATAAGAATTTTAAAGGCCTTTTGGCTTCGGTGTCCAGGTAGAGACCAGAAATCTAGTAGGCTAAGCAGAAGACAGCCAACCCAGGCCACTTCTGTCATCTCAGGTAATGAGTTAGACCTGTCTGAATGTATTTCCTTGTCTTTTAAGTGCCCATATTACCTGCTTTTTTAGTAGTATTGTAGAATAACATCGGTTGGGGGTTTTTAAAAAAAAAAAAAAAAAGAAAAAAATCAAGAGCTGTGCAAATGCACTCATTTCCTACCTCAAAAGTTTAGTGCTGTATTTAGACATAGACTCAGATGATTATATGACCATTTCTTTTTCAATGCCATCTTCTTTTGAGCTTCTAACTTAGATCCACATAGGTGTGAAATAGTGGTGACCTGAAGCTTAAAATGAATTTGAATGAAAGTGGGCTTTAGTGAAAGTTGTAAGGCTTTATTTGACCAATATTTCGATCTCCTAACATGTATCAGGGGGAGAAAGCTTCAAGGTCATTCAGTAGTGCTATTTATTATTTTCTTCTAGGGAACTGTCCTTGCAACACTAACCGTATACGACGCAGACACCACACCTATTTATCCCCTTGAAAGCAGCAGAAAGAAATACACAGGAACCATCATTACTGACGATCCCTGGATAAGTGAAACGTTTCGGGTAGAGCACATCTTTGATGAAATCCACTTCAGCCCAAACGGCAGCCAAGTGAGGGGAACTCAACATGAGTACAGTAAGGTCTCTTTCTTCAAATAAAGGAGAAGTTACTTGTTAGTAATTGACCAATAAGCTCTTGAACTTTTCTAAGCATTTTGTAAATATTGAGCCAAAGAAAACTGAGAAATTTCAAGTTAAGCAAATGTAAAGTTTTAAACACGTACTGAAAACATGGAGTTTGTGCATCTCAGGGGTAAGGGAGTATACGGGATGATGTTGTGTATATCGATACGCAAGAGGTTCTGGTTGTAGGATTCTCAGCACGGCAGGTAGAAGGGAAAAGGACCTCTCCAAACATCTTGAATGGCACAGAGCATAACTCCATAGGAGCACATTTTCGTATTTAACTCACCTTCTGCTTCCTGTTAAGATTACCTTTGATATGTATAATTTTGATATCATTTTGTTGGGATTGCAGTATCAAAATATACATTTGCAGATAATGTGGGTCAGTAATAGACTAATCTTTTCTTTTGCAGAACTGGTACTGAATAAAAGTATTTCAGTCACAGAGCATCGTTCCTTCCAGTTGGATGTTTTGGTGAATGACACAGAATTTCATGGCCCAGAAAGATCGGTGATGCTTCATTTCAATGTCTCCATCCTCCCTGTCAGCATTCAGTTTCCAAACGTGACTTACCAGTTCACAGTGAACAGAAATGCTGAACGCTTTGCACAAGTAAGAATTGTGTTAATTACACTTTTACTCTTTGTTAGAGACAGAGCTTAGCAGATGGATCACTGGGGCGAGATGCATTTCTAAAGCATTGGTTGTAGCTGTTTTAAGTAGAATCAATGAAAAATCTCATAGTGATATGACCGTTGCCGGATGCAGTGGACCGCAGGTAGACTGGACACGAGCTCTCCCATCACATCATAACAGAAGAGGGGGCTACACATGCCGGCATTAGTAGAGAGAAATAGAGACAGAAGGACTTGCAACCATGAGTGGCTTAGGCATAAATAACTGGGAAAACATCAAGGGCAAAAAGAGAAATTTAACCCAGCTACTGGAGTCCCAGCTCTACATATTCCAGTATGTTAATAGCTTTTCTCTAGGTAATGGCTAGTTAGTAATTAATGTGTTTCCTAATTTAACCCTCATTTTAGCGTAATCACCACCATTGCCATTAAGAATGCCTTCCAGAAACACTTTCTAACAGGTTGACATTAATCAGGTGAAAATTACAATGTAATTCCTATGGAACATGTACATTAATAGGGAACTAGTTCAATATAATTAATGTTACGAAAGTGAATATTAAAAACATCAGTGATGAGCCATTTTGGGGGAGCTGCTGGAAGGTATACCTCATAACCAAATAAAGCTATAAAACTGCCGCTGTACTCGTAGCAGAGAGGAGGATTGAGACTAAAATATGATCATCCCAATTGCAGAGCAAACCAATGCATTAGAAGACTTCTAAGGAAGAATTCAGTTTTATTCATCTTTAAGCCTCTGGCTAATTGTAAAAAGAAAGAAAAAGGGAAGTTAGATATTTTGGGTGTTCTTATATTTAATCTGATGGAACGCGCTATGGCTTGATAGCTTGTCAGAGTATGGAACAGGTCTTACACGACCAATAAAAATGCTACTGCTTAGTCAAGGGACATTTTACCTGTAGTCTGCACTGAATATCCTAAATAAGAAAAGGACACCAAGTATGCTCACACAGTGGGTTTCCTACAAAAACCTACTTCTTTGTGACATTTTGTGATGCCTTGTGGCTGCAACTTTTAAAATTGCAGTGCATTAGAAACTTCAGAGCATATTCTGTGCTTTTTGTGCAGATCACAGTATTTTTGATGTTAGGTTTGGGTTTTTTGTAGCACCAGATTGTGAAAGCCTTATTCTCAGCAGTGTAAAAAACTCTTGCCTGGAGATAGGGTGAAATCAGTGGGGTTCCTCCTAAAAGAAATAACAGCGTAGGTGTGTAAGATACTCAGTCTAGCTCTCAGCATCCAGAAATGGGCCCCAACTGCATATGTCACAATGTAAATGTAATTTTTAAAAGTGTGGAAACTTAACTGTTAGTTGTGTATGAATATATATGAATTAATTTGTTTATATGCGTGTACATATATGTATTTTACATATAGGTATATGCATACAATAATATTATGAATTAATTAATTCCAAATTAAATTTGGTTAAACCATGTTTATCTGTGCATACCCCAGATTACCTGAACGCATTTGTTTGAAGTTTGGGAGAATACAGTTTTCTAGTTCCAGAATGCAAAACCAAAAAAAACAACAACCCACAATACCACTTAAGTTTTAAAGCTGCTGGTTTTGCATGTTGTCAGGACAGTCAAATGTCTGAAAGGGAATATTAGGGTTTCTGGAAACAGAATGACTGTGCAGTTTCACTGGGTGGCAGTAGTAGCAGGGAAAACTGTTTCTGGCAAGAAGGACTCCAAGTCTGTGGGAAGAGATCTCTCTTTGTGCTGCCTAAAGACAAATTCACAAAGACATTTTGTTCTGATTCTTGACCAGCAAAATGCAAAACTCATCCTGGCTCTAGAGATGGTCTCGATCAGTTACTGTCATCCACTTCTGAGGCTGGGTTTGAATTTACAGCGGGCTCAGGTTGGAGCACAAGTCAATGGAAGCAGCTTAGTGCCCAGCACTTCACATTATTAAAGTTGTCTGCATAATTAGCTGTGATGTGCCAGAGCAGTGAGGAAAAGTACTGGGCCAAATCAATATGAAGGCTGAACTGTCTCTTGCCCTAAGGAAAACACAAGAGCGTGAAGAAATGATTAACTGCTGGGCTGATGCCATTTGTCTATTTGAGCAGCTAAATGAATTGAATAACAGAAGCATGGCCTTGACGGTACAGGCTTGCCCAGTGGCATTTAACTTATCAAAGGACTTAAAGCTCTATTGACATTTACTGAGACAAATGATGAATAACATTGGCTGAGATTTTTAGAGAGGTTATATGTCCAAATGTCCCTGGAATTCAGTGAAGAGGAACATTGTCATTATCATTATCCGGACTGTATTAAACTCTGGAGCTCAAAAGATGGATTTTTCCGTTCCTATTTCTGATAATGGTATTTCTGTGTTAACTGTCGTGTCTTGCAAAATGCACCTTTGTAGGTTCCTCCCCTGTATCTTGATGTTAATCCTGATTACCAGGCTCTTTTTCACCTTCCTCAATAGAAAGAAGAACTGGCTACTTCTCCCTCCTTCCCCTGGGGCTGTGCTCTGCAGCGTCTGAGAGCTGTGCTGACTCCAGAACCCGCGGCGCAGGGCAAAGTTACGAGCTTGGGCTTTACCTAGCGGAATCAGGCAAAAAGAGAAAGCCCATCTTTCTTGTAGAAACTTCTTGAGTGGGGGGCATTTTTAGCTTCTCCTCAAATTACACAGAGAAAGGAAAACTGGCCCATGTGCTACTCTAAGGATAATCTGCTCATCAGAGACCCCAAATTTATGGGGTCTTCTCCATCCACTTTGCAGGAAATTTCTGTTGATCAAAAAGGTGCCTGGAAAAAGCAGTTATGACAGAGTAGGCAGAAAGGACAATTTAGTCTCTAAAAAGGTTCATGCCGTGGAACATCATTATGTTCTCCTACTGCCTCAAAGAAACGCCATCTAAGCAGTTGCAAAACACTGCCAGTTGCAACGCAGCACCAAAGCTAAGATGACGTGGTTCTGGAAGGGACCTGTCTAGACCTTGCGTCTAGACAGTTTATGAACAGTTGAAGTCTTTACTTCTTTTTTTTTTCCAGCCAGTCCCATCATGCTGTGGAGAGGAGACAGCGTGGAAGAAATGGCCCAACTTCTGATTGCTTTAATAGTCTTTGTATGTTATCCTGCCACCAAAAAAAAACCAAAAAAAAGCCCCAGCAAATGGTGCCAAGCGACCAGTCAGTGATGTGAATGGGAGTAAGTTAGATGAAGTGGGAGTATCCTATGACAAAGTATGCTTCTAGGGCTGCAAAAGCTTCCTCTATGACTTTAAATAGTCCAGGTTCATAGGAAGAGGTCTTAGTACAAAAACCTTTTTTTTTTTTAACATTGTTTAATAAGAATGCTAAACCCAAGATGTACAGATATGCTTTTACCAGCAGTGGTGTTACTTGAAAACACATCATCTTAACTGCACCATTTGAAAAGACTCCATCACCAAGTTCCCTCAAATAACACCCCACCCTTCTCATTGTGGTTTTCCCTGCAAGGAAAGCCAATACCTCTGGACCTGATCCGAATCCCACTCTTGTAAATGGAAAAACCAAAGTGAGCTTTGGACTAGTTCCTATAGGATCTAGGCAGGAGACGGGGTTTTACATTCCCGTGCTTCTTAGATAAACTGTTTCAGACTGAGGACTGCTCTAGCATAGATATTCTGGCAGGCAAAAGTTCAAATTTGGCAAACCAACATATTTTAATTTTTAGATAAAAAAATGTTTGAAAACTGCAAATGGGAAACAATGAGGTTCTTATTCCTTTTAAGGCTTTCAGAGAACTCTGCTGGCCAGAAACATTTTGACTGTAATACTATGAAAATTATGTATTAGCAATTTCTATTTCTGTCTCATTTGAAAATAGTCTCAGCTTTGTTCACACTGAGCTGTTTGCTTTCTCAAGCAAAACCAAAGTTTTTTGCACTGATCAGGCTGGGACAGAGCAGGGACTGAACTCGGACTTTCCAAAATCACAGGGTCTTGTTCTTACTGAACGCTGCTGACCATCAGCAAAGGCACCAAATATTGCAGAGTCTCTGGGTCAAGGCTTTTTCCATTTCCACTGTTAGTCTGAAGACACTGGTAATGCTTTCCCTCTTGTTTTTACTGAGAATAGATCACATTTGAAGCATTCATGTACTGCATTGGTAGTAAAATATCAAATCTGTAAACCCAAGATAAATGCTGAGCTCTGCAAGGTTTAAGATGCTCAGTTTTCTTTCAGGTATTTTTGGGAAGCACAGAATATTTTTGATGTATAGTTTTGTTTCTGTTGTCTGTGATTCCTTTGTTGGTGTTTGAGCCTAGATAGGAAAAATCTGCATCGAAAACTGTATGAAATTCCGTGGTGTGAACATCACCTACAAGTTACTGTCCCTCAACGTAAGCTGCTATCCTGTCAGCATACTTCAAGGCCGAGAAGGCAAATGGGGAAGCCTTTATGTGAATGATTCGTCTGCGCTACGCAGACCCGAATGCAAGGAAATACAGTACACTATCCAAGCTACAGACAAACAGAGCAGGAAACATACCAAAACCCTCCTCACTATTGTGTTGGAAGGAACGGGTAAGTACTCAAGTTAATTAGAACTGTTTACAAGAGTTATAAGTATTAGGTGATGCATTAATAGGGTATCTATAAACTGATGGCATTAACAAAGAACGAGTCTGAGTTACAAGATGCAGATCGCAAAGTTTGCATTTTGAGTTCTGAATCAGACCTGCCTGTAGCAGATATTTGTTTGAAGAACTAATGCACAGAAAGGTGGTATATTATATGCAATTGCTAATGTTCATGATGACATTTGATTTAGAGGAATCTTTTTTGTGTGTCTGTGTGACCTTTATTTTGTATTTCACATAATCCTATAGAAGAAAAAAATAGATATGTATATATATGAAACCACAAATCTCTGGCCTAAGTATATTTAGTCAATCATCTTTCTCCCCACCTCCCACTCCAGTTTTTCCTTTGTAAATTTTTTTTTTTTGCTTAACATTCCTGTAGCAATTGCATTGACTTCAATTTATTGAAAAGTTCATAAGGGCAGAATGTTAGAAATATTCTACAACAGCCGCAGCAGAGGAGAATTACACTGGAAATGTAAATAATCATTTTTCTCCAGACCATATCGCACTTTGTGCAGAACCTTATGATTCTACCTGACAATCGCCTCTGTTCCCTTCTATTATATGACAGCTCCTATGCCAAGAGTGAACGGGTTGAGGAAGAAGAAACAAAAGACTGCAGTGGACTTTTCTTTTTGCAAGAGCCTTCTGTTGTCTGAAATCACACGTTCCTAGATGTTGCTCTTTGGGCTACTACTGCATTAGCCCAAGTACTAAGTGCTTTCCCTTAATTAAAAGTTTTGTATGAAGCTATGAGTACTTATGGTCCTCATTTTTCACTTATCAATATTTTACCATATTTCTACAGTTCTAGGCATTGACAGTGTGCTATCAAGCAAAGATAACCATGCCATCATGTTTGCCTTTTATTTCACGAGAAACACCTGGATTTTTCTTTAATTGTTGTCTAAGTTTACCGATAGTTGGGTCAGTCAGCGTTCAGTCTTTCCTTTCTTCATCTTTCTTTCTTTCCTATCTACTCCTAAGAACGGAGTTTTCCTTATGATTTGAGCTCACTTGCATGTGTATTAATCTCTCCTGTCCTGCACTGACAGCAAACACTCTTCCCAACAGTTTTAAAAAAAGAGGAGGACTGCCCTGACTCTTGTGCTGTGAGTAAGCACCGTGCTGAATGCGAAGAGTGTGGTGGCCTGGGAGTGCTAACAGGAAGATGCCAGTGGAGACAGGGGAGTGGAAAAGGTACGTTTCTGTTGTGTGAAATCAAACTTCTGTTTAGTCATAATTGTGCATTTGACTTCCATAGATATAAATTGATTTGTTCTGGCTGGACAGTATGGTGTAGTAAACTACGCAGAAGCTGGGACTAAAAAAATTCATCATAGTACCCAAATGAAACATATGCTAGGAAGGAAGATGAGGTTAAGTTGGCATGGTCATTCTTGAATTTTGTCCCTGGTGGTGTTGAACACAATACATAAAATACTGGGTACTGAATTGGGTTTGCAGCAATGTAAGTGGAACGGGTCACTTACGGCTTGCAAGATAATCTCTGCGACCACGAACTGCATTTGGAACATACCAATGAGCCTCTGAGCAGGTACGCCTCAGCAGACAATTAGTAAGCCCAGAAGCTGTGTCTGTTGTCTCTGTTTTCGTGATCTGTAGCACAGATCTGACTGGTGACACTACTCTTGACTCCTCCAGAACAACGCTTCTGTGCTGAGGCTTTACGCCTTCAAACTGCATGAGTATCACAAATTCTATTTGAATACTTGTAACCTTCATATTCAAGTATGTGTGAAATTGTGTAGAGACATCTTTAGTTGTGAAAGCCACTCTTCAGACTCAAAATGGTCAGCTAGCTCTTCTTCAAGTAATACTCGCTGTAACTGAAGCGAAGTGCCCAAAGGGCTATCAAAAGCAGAAAACACAGTGAAAAATATATATTGCTTTTTGCTGTTGTCTTGACTGTTACTTTAGCCAATGGTATTTATATTCATAGATGTTTATTTTAAAAAGAAAAGTAACCTGTGCTGTGGTGTGTCAGCGTGCACTGAGAAGATGCAGTAAGTTTTCCTTCAAAGCCTCGTGGTATTTGGGCAGCTGTCTGTTTCTGTGTTAACAGGGATCACCACAAACTATTCCACGTGCACTCCGAGTATCAAGACTTGTCCCGATGGCACCTGTGATGTGATTGAGAGCAAAGATCTGGCTGTGTGCCCCCAGGACTGCACAAGTACGGAAAGGTTTTAGGATGGGCTTTTCTGTGTCACTGCTGATTACTGTTCAAGTTCCACTTTCTTGATCCCAAATACCTTTACAAACTCAACATATTTAGCATCTCTGCATGGCCATACCTGCATTTGAATCATACAAGAGAGTTAAGGTTATGAGGACTAACCTTGGGTTTTTTTTAAGCCAGTCAGCCAACACCTATTGGCTGACAGTGATGGAAAGATAAGGTTTTCTCAGTAATTCTCATACTGCTGCCCCCCCTGTTAATTCACAGGTAGTGTTTTTCAGTGGAGGTATTTCCTGAAACAGGTATAGTTTTGGGGCAAGTTGACGCCCTGTTTCCAAACTTTATCATAATATGATAGAAACCATGCCTACTTCAACTCCAATTTAAAATAAACATGCTTACAGAGGATCATTTGGGGAAACGTGCCTGGCCTTATTTGGCAGGTGACCATCAAAATGATCCAATGCCTTATCTATCTGAAGATACAGGCAGAGATTCATATGAACAGCATTTATGAAGGAAGAATTGAAATGCATTTGTGTTTTTTTTTCTTGAACACCTCTTTCTACATTCTACTCCTATACCCGCAAGTTCACAATCACCCTGAAGATATAAAGCTTAGAAAACCAGTGTATTGCACTTGAGCAATTGAGGTGATAATTTTTAAGTGGATCTTTTTATCTATCAGTATCTAATTCAGGAATAAAGACTTAAATGTTTCTTGAATAGTTCTTCTGGCTCTGACATTGTATACTCCAAGTTTACATTTTAAAATGGAGTCTTGGAGGACCTAGCGTTTTCTTACAGGCTGGGACTTACGTTCTTCTGTAAAATGAATGAATAAAGAGGCATCTTTGTATTTCTTGCATGCAAGAATGTGATTGTGTAATGTAAATTACTTTTATCACAGAGAGAGTTATTTCATTCGAGTGCATAAAACCAATCCTTAAAATGGCAGAGATGCTTGAAGTGAATGCAAGTAACTTCTCTAATCATCTGAAAAGAATTCTTTATTGGTAATAACCGCAATCAGTTGTCATTCTAAAAGTGGAAATATTTGTGCCAGAGGCTGCAATGCTAAAACATGTAATGTGCAACATATGTAGCATCAGATGTTTTGCTGAACAGAAGCCTGAAAGAAATACTGTCTTATTAGATAACAGAAGCAGGCAAGTAAGACAAGCTTTCAAGATGTTATGTATGCTTTTTTTAATGCCCGAGTTGGATAATTTTATACATGGTTTGACGCAATTTAGAACCTGGGCTCATGCCCAAAAGCAGTGTATTTACAGGCAAAGAAATGAGTGTGTTTTGGGAACTCAGAGGTGCAGGAATACCATTACACCAGCTTTTACTGGCAGGGATGTTTCTTTGGGAATGGCAAGCAATAAATAGAAAGCCCAAGATGCGTTGAGATTATGGATATTCTTTAAGTACAGACAGTTGCTAAAATACTTATTTTTATAATTCATCTATCATTATGATGACTATGTACTTGAGCACCCAAATTGCTTTCTGACACTAACGCTATGAATATTAGATTCAAGGGCACTCAGCTGAACAACCGGTGCTGTGGCTGTGCCTATCAAATAGGGGCAACCGAACTGCATTCTAAGCAAGAGATTTTCTTGTAGTAAGCAACTGCTTCAGAGCTGGTTGTAGCGTGTGAATCTGGCTAACCATTTGGCTTTCTGATAACAACAACAACAAAAAAAGAAAAGTGCTTAGGCTTCTACCTTGCTTTGCATGTCTCTGTTTTCAGTGGTAGTTGGGCGTTGTCTTTGGTTTATCCAACAACCAGTGTTTTTACTTTCTGAATTTCTGGAGTTTATATGTGGTATGTGGGATAGGGCCACGGTTTTTCCTTTTTCCAAATGATCTTGAAGCAGGGAAAGCTCTTTCCCACCACAGGGCAATGGAAACAGCTGATGATTTAAAACGTGAGTGTGTGAAACACCCCAGAATTCAAAACAATATTGATGATTCTTGGAATTTCCCTGCCAGCAGTGCATTGGTGAAAAATATATTTTTGCTTCTCTGGAACGCTACATGTTTCCAGTGTACACACCCGCAGTGAAAATGTACTCCTTGCTGTGTAAAAACCTTCCCTGCTGCGTAAAAACCCTTTGACTTCAAATCCCTCGCTCAAGAACTGGTTAGATAGGACCTGCTCATCCTCTGCTTCCCCCTTCTACCCGGTCCTCGAACAAAGGCAGATATAGATTTTTCTGAGGCTAATGGAAACTTTGTTTCATCACCTCTTCGCAATAGAGAAAGTTGGCTGGTCAATCAGCCAATTAGTTGGCTGGCTAATCAAGAATTTTCGGGAACACCCATGCTTCTTCAAACAAGTGTCAGCTCAGAGAGCAATGACTCAGCACAGTCTCTTCCAAAACGCACCAGCTGAGCTGTGTATAATTTAGGTGTGGCCTCTCTAGAAAGATGGTCAAAATCTGTCTACTTCGTTTAAATACTCAAGGCCCTATTTCACCTCTAAAAAAGGATGTTTGCCTTTCTATGGCCAAAAAATACCTTCTTCCTCAATTCATGTTACACATCCAGAGAAATGAAAAAGAAATGGTCATTCACTCTACTATTGACTGCGATGGGATGGAGAAAAATTAGTCGAAATAAAAAGAAGACTATATTGAAGAAAACTTTTTCATGTTTTGAATCCCTTTATGGTTTAGGTGATTTTTCTGAAAGGCAGCTAAACATGCAGAACTTGATGGGTTTCTGTCTATACAATGCTGTTTCTGATTAAAGGCAGTTTATAGATGAAAAATGTCACAACTAATGGTAATTTTTATAATATATGCAGGAAAAAAGTTATTTACTTGAAAATAGAGTTGCAATTACTCTGCATGAAGAGCTCCTGCTTGAAATCAAGAGTAGTTCTATATGAGTTGTTGCCCTTTTTTCCTAATATTAAACAATGCATTTTTAGATAATGATTCATTTTTTTATCACTTACACTTGGCACTCACTCTTGGTGCTTTCACTAGACTATCCCGTGGCATTTTACAGATGTGTATTGTTATCTCCATATGACAATGGAACAAATGATCTGTAGAACAGTATGTTGACTTTTCCAAAGCAAGAGGAAATTGGCATCAGAATGAGGAACGGAACTTAAGTCTGTAGACTGCTGGTCTATACCACTGGACTGTACATCATCTCATGCGTAAAAAAATAAGACAATAGTGGAGAGAAACTAAGTAGACTAGAGAAGGTATTTTAGGGAGAACTTGAAAATGTAAGATGACCTCACTGATACAGAACTGTAATGCTTTATGAGGAAACTGAGCCAGGACAGCCATGAGATGATCACTTGAGGTAGATGTTTGGCATTCAATAATGGGATTCTATATAAGGTTTTAAGGGGTACATGAAACTAGAGAAGTATCCCAACTATGCAATGCAGAGAGAATATATTTTTATTATAGATAAATTTTAATCCAGAGTCTTCCATAATGGGAATAACTGCTAACGAGGACTAATGTTCAAGCAGTCCAAGGTCCTCTCATTTCATATTCTCAGAAATTTCAGAATTTAGACTCTGTCCAAATTCTCAGGAATCCCTGTCTTTATCACGGCACTGTGCTGCCCTGTCAAATTTCAGATGCATACTAGGATAAACCCATGGAAAATTTGGAGCCTTTTTTTTTTCCCCTTTAACTATATGTGAGAATCTTAGCTTGTGTCTGTATTTGATTAGGTGGAAACATTATTGGTGGTCATGGGAAAGGCACTGGAAATCTTGGAATTAAGTCAGGACATGGAATTTGTTACTGCTTCCCAAGACAGAACTGTTATTGTGAGAAAGATGATATCAAGGGTAAGTCTAAACATTATCTGCTGTTCTTACATTAATCTTTTCCTCTGTTTGTATCTACTGTCTGTATATATATAGTGATCTAAACTTATGGGCATGTTAACAGGCTATATCTTTGGTCAGAGAATGCTAACATAAAATTAATTTAAGAACTGGCACCTTGACTTTCTACTTATGGAGCCTGAAAATCTCCAGGGGGGCTCCAGGGTTATTTCCATCCTTGGCTAAAGGCTCTTTTTTTTATCTGTTACTACATGACAAACAGGTTGGTCTTCCTTTGATTTCCAGCAGCATTTGCATTTCAGTGAGACTCACCTGATATTTGCAAAGACAGCTAGGAGAATGACAATAACAACTGCTATTACTTGAAAGTAAGTCCAGCCTCCTAATCATTTCTGAAAATCTCAGTTTCAGAATGTCAGAGACCGCCGGCACCCATTGTGTGAGGAGGAGGAATGGATTGCTTTCTTCATTAACCTTTGCTTAAACAGAAAAGATCTACATAGTTGTTTGAAAAAGATTGAGGATTAAATACTGTTTGGATTTTTTTTTTTTTAAATTATTGCTGATAACAAATATAACATGAAATATTTTGCATTTTAAAACTGAATTGTTTGGAATATATCTCAATTTACTCTTTGAGTAAATTTTCTGTAGGCATAAGAAGAAAAAGAGGAAGCGTAAAGCTTCTTGCTTTTGCTATTTTTTTAAAAAAAAAAAATTCTAGAAAGCTATTGTGCTGTTTCCACTTATTTCTGGGCTACAGGTTGCAGATGTAGCTAAGTTAACTACATATCTGAAGTCAGGATTTTCGGATGAACAACAGTGCAAGGACTGTATTTTGGATCTCTCGGTTTCTCCCAGAAGCAGCTCTCGGGGAATGCTCTCTAGGGGCACATAGGCTTAAGGAAACTTTGTTTCCACAGAAAGACACTAAAAGTGCTTCTGCAAAAGGGGAATTAGTAAATGGGGAGGTAAAAATGCGTATCACTTTAGAAGCAGTTGCAGCATTAGGCAACGTTTCAAGAAATTATTTTGTTAAATACAAAGCCGGAAATATTCTAAGTCTCCTTATAATCTAAAAAGTTGAAGAGAAATATCTTTAATGTCTGACAATTGACATAATGAATTAAATTCACATTTGAAGGTGATTTTATTTGATGGGTTGAACAACTCTAACATAAACTGTTGTCCACAAACAAAATTCAGTCACACGTCTCCAGAGACACAAGTGGTATCAGAAGATCAATATGTGGTAGGCTGGGTCTTAAAGAAGAAAGTCAGAGTTAGCCTACGTCTAAAGATAAGGAATGTGGGGTCAAGCTACCTATCCTTACATTTACACAGGCAGTTAGGCAAAAAATTAGCTGCTGGTGTTCAGAATAAAAAAAAGAATTGGTAGGTGCGGTGGGCATATTTGCAAATTCTCAAATTTCATTGAGAATTAGCTATTAGGTTTTTCAAATGATTTTGAGTTCTGTTTCTGTCACACCTGTGTGTGTCGTGCACTGCCAAATTGGAAGTAGGAGGCAAAAAGCAAAGTTCTAAGAAGCTCTTCTTGGTCCACAGAGCAACTATGTGATGAGGTGTGCAAGACTGTGATAGCAGGGGCAGTGCTGCTGTCCTTCATCATCTCTGTGCTGCTTTCCTCCTATTTCATCCATCGTTACCACAAGAATTCTCCAAAGCCACCTATTGCCTCTGCAGAAATGACATTCCGGCGCCCAGCCCAGTCCTACCCCATCAGTTATTCTTCCACGAACGTCCGCCGGCCTTCTTTAGATTCCATGGAGAACCAGGTGTCTGTAGACACCTTTAAAATACCAGTAAGCCTGACGGAATTTTGCATGCTCTTTTTCTATGTCTGTCTTGTGCCTAGAGAATGTTGGTTTTGCATGCAGAAAATGTTACGGAAATGCAATCTATTCATAGGAATATCTAACACAAATAACTCAACCAGAAATCATGTACAGACAGGGAACTGAAGATACTTAATGAGTAATTGGATAAACCATATATTCTTCTATTTTTTTATGTTTTAATATAATGTAACATCTTAGGCCTAATTTGAGCCAATGTTTTTTTCTAAACGTAACTCTGCATTTGACAGTAGTGTGGTTTTACTTTGTCCAATTAAATACTAATAATCAGTAGGTTTGTAGTTTCTGTGATAAGCCATAGTATTACGATAAGGGTAAGTTTAAAACAAAACAGACTGTAGGTGTCAGTTGGAGTCTGAGTTTTACCCACATTTTAAGGACTTTTTCCCAGTCACACTATCATACCTTTAATTTTTTCTGTGTTGAATCACATACTATCCAGGATGCCTGCCAGCTGGTGCGTTTTCATGGACTGACTCGGTAGAGAAACACTGCCGCTTTATATGACATATGTGGCAACATCAAATCTATTTGGATGTTGGATATTTGAGGTCTTCACGGACCTTGTGCTCCACGTGCTTTAATTTCTTGTCTGGTTTGTACATCTGTCATCATTTTGCAACCGTAAGGCTTAATAACACTAATTTCATAAGAGGAGGTTTGTTGTCTCTGATGAACTCTTCAGGGAAAGCCTTATTCCATGAGGAAAACTGATTTATTTCTCTGTGAAGTCCAAGGTCACATATTCATAGTGAATCCTGTATCACTTCATGTTTCATTTGTATCCGATTTCCCAGAGCTGTAAATATCCGTTATCCATAGACTACATGTACAGCCTGGTTTGAATTAGGTGATTTCAAGGTAATGGAAAAACACTTTCAAAATACCTAGAGATTGAGAGGCTTTTATAGGAATACAGTCGTATTGATAAAAAGAGCGAGCAAACACTGTACACCAAGCAAGCAAACATTGTACAAACAAGTGTACCTATTCCTGAAGAATGTTCTCCTACTGAACGTTAATGCTTTGGGTGCAGCTAGCCACTCCTTTTCTTGCTTCATCTTATAGGGTTCCTTTTCTGTCCTGCAGGAAGATCCAAAGTGGGAATTCCCTCGGAAGAACCTGGTTCTGGGCAAGACTCTTGGAGAAGGAGAATTTGGGAAGGTCGTTAAGGCAACAGCATTCCGACTCAAGGGAAGAGCTGGCTATACCACTGTGGCAGTGAAAATGCTAAAAGGTACGTTCACATCTGGGTCTGAAATGATTTGAAAGTTATTTGTTGTAACCTCTGAATGGATTTTAAGAGGGGCTAGCATGAAAGTGAAAGGTCAGCTAAAACCAACCATTGTCACAGCCATTGTACCATAGCAAATGTATTTAATTTTGCTTAGCATTGGTGGAAATATTGGAAGGGCTTGTTAAAGCTTTCTGATTTTTTTTTCCCTCTCTACCCAGTTTTCTTTGACAAAGCTTTTTAAATAAAGCATGTTATAATTGTGTCAAGAGACATAATAGAGTTAAGTTACTTTTCTGATTGAGAATTCCATCTACTTTTATACTTTCTGATCTGCTTTTCAATTACTAGGAGCTCTGCCAAAGTCTCCTGGTGTTTTCAGTTTTCCCTAAGACTTTAAAGCTGGAGGAAAAAGAAAGTGTGCCTAGATAATGTTGAGATGATAACTTGAGACCTAGAGCTCTTGTCCCCGTCTCTTTTCAGTAGTTTTTAGCCCCAAATATACCTGCTTCTTTTCCATCTAGAAAATGAAACTGTACTAAAAAAAAAACATGAAAAAATTAACAGTTTTGCTTCGTCTCTGAAGTAGAAAGTCTCCAGTATTACTGTACATTTTGGGTGGAAGGTGTTGTAATGCATGGCTTTTGCCACCTTTACAGTTATACATGAGTATAGATTTTACATATCTAATGTCTGAGGCTGGTTTCTACTAAAGACTTCCCTAGACGTGCAACGATAGTGAAGGAGGTCAGTGGAAATGCTCAAACCAGTTCCGTCAGAAGGCCATTTATTCCCCATAGCCTGAAAAATGAAATAGATATGAAGTTGTGTCCTTCTCTACTGTCTTGTGTACTAATTCATACGTGCATGTAGTCCCCACATACCAAGCACATACAAATATATGAGACAGAGGGGAAACAACCTTCAGAAAGGCTTATGGGTGCAAGAAGATTTCTTTAGCTGGGCTGCTAGCTTTAGCTGAGTGACCTCAACCATTCACTGCTGCTTATAAGTAAAAACATGTAATTATAGGGAAATGTTATACTACTAATTACCATTTCCATTATATGCAAGCAACACATCATCTGCATTTGCTGCTTTTTGAGAGCAAAGATGCTGCATATCCCATTGTTTTACCAAAGAAATAAATGCATTACGAACTGCATGCCTGTGTTGCAAGAGGTTCAGTGCAGAATAGGTGATATGGAGGAAATCTAGGAACTAAGTCTTTTCAGAAGTGCAGACTAGTCAATCATTACTTGTAATGCTCAAGTAACGGCCTGTATATCATTATCAATAGAATAGTCTTAGTAATCAGTACATATTTATTTGTGCACTTAGTGTCACTGATTTCCTAGCACGTTTTCATCAACAGCATGCGACTTAAGTGTTAAGATTCCAAGACATAGTGGTAAAAATGTTGCTTTTACTTGCAGATAATTTAACATTCAGCTTTCCCTAGCTATTATGAAGGAAAAAATTGACAGAATTGATAATGCGAAGGAGTAACCCTTTATTTTAAGCACCTTATTTTAATAAATTGATCTGACATTTACAGTAATACTTCAGGCTCTAATGAGTCCCTTTGTAATGTAAATTACATTGCAGATAGTCACCTCAAACTCCATTTTCCAACTTGACTGTGGAGAACATTTGTCATTCTGCAAATATTTATCTGTTGTTATCGGTTTAACTTTACTGTTAACACGTGACAACTCAAGTATAAGAAACATTGCATTAATCCACAGTGGTCTTTATAACGCTGTCAGAAATTATAAAGGACAGTTATTTTGCTGTCAGACCAACTTCACCCATTCTTTCCCTGTAACAGATGCAAAGGGGATAATTTGTCCAAATATTAGGGACTCTACACAGCCTGATCTTTAAAAGGGCAGAGTATGTATACCAGTATGTTAATGGAGAAACCCTCCAGCTTATTGCATAAAACATATCTCCTGCCTGAACTGTGTAGGTGGGCACAATCTGTGGCTAAGAACAGACCAGAGTAGGACTCTCCCTACTTTTCAATTTGGCGTTACGTACTGGGGAGGGAACAAGGAGCAGTAAGTAATTAGCTGAGCCAAAATAGTCTTGGAGCGATGGATGGAGGGTTAAAGGAACAGAGGGATAATTTTTTTCAGCCCATTATTACTGCTTTTCTTATATTAATTAAATCTGACCTCTTGTGTGCTATAAATGCCCTCATTACAATAAAATTAAAGGGGAAAACGCCAACCAATACGTAAATAGACATTATTCACAATTTGTAAAAACAAGGGCCATAAAGCTTCAGAGCTAACTGCCTCCATTTGTGCACTATCAAAGTTTGTTTTTCCAGCAGACAAACAGGCGTGGGAAACTTTGTTCTGTTCTTGCACATGCTACCCAGTTCCAGAGCTAGAAAAGTAAGGCATTAAGGTGATGTTATTCATTTTTGTTTTACATAAATGCATACTTTTTGTAATCCCTATCAGTAGTGAGAGACCATCCGATCTTGCACTTGCTGGGGTAGAAGACTGAAGTCTGAGAGGAGGTTCAGACTCTAAGATAATATATGGCAGATACAAACATATAGTAGAACAGAATAAAAAATTATCATGACCAGGGCAAACTATTAGCACATGTATTTTAAATGGATATGTAAATAAATCCTTTGGGGCTTACAGCCTTTATGGAAAAAACATACAATACGGTACCAAAGATCAGAAGCTGAGCTTGTTTCTTGTTAGCCTTAAGTAAAAGTGACCACATACTTGTCAACTGCCCAGTAATAACACTCTGTAGGAACTATCCAGGGAGGTTCCGTGTGTCAGAGAGATAAAGGATGAGGTAGAAAAAGGGTTATCTCTGACCTGTGGTGTCTTTATGACTAAAGATCTCCTTCAAGCCTCAGTGCGTTCAAAGAGGAAGTTTGTTAGAAGAATTTTGCAAAAACAAAATGCTTGAAAGCTCAAGAAAGCCTCTAGAGGCTATATATTGTCATACAATTCCCACTGACGTCCACGAAGTCTGCATATGTCTCCCTGTAAAGTCAGTCTGAACTGTACATTTAGCTTCTGAACTCTAAACCTGGGTGTGTGCTACAAGTGTAAGGCAGTAGATTAGTGGATTTTTATTCTGTCAGAAAATGTATTGAGGAGGAGGAGGGCTATATCATGGGAGTTAACTGAGCGAGTCTTTTTTCTTTGATCAACATCAAATCTTGGTTTCATATGTTTCTGAAGCTTCGATTGCAATGATTCACCCTAAAAAGTTGCTTTAGAACACTAGAAAAAGTCTGCAATAATTTCATGGCATCTTCAAGACATTACAGACTCTGCTCCTGGTTCTTGGCTGACCCGCTCTTTCTGTAGTCATCTGTATCAGGGCAGAGTGATGATTATAGCGGGTTACCAAGCCAAAACAGCAGCAGTCCCATTCACTTGGTTCTGATATGAATGTGGAGATGAAGAAATGTCCTGTGGGGAAGTATGGCGTTTTCCAGCCTCTTGCTAATTCCAGGAGAAATGGTTGATCTTATACTTCAGACATACGTAGAAAACTCTTGAGCAATGCTTTCCTAACCACAGCTGTGTGTTTGGACACTTTCTGCAGAAAACGCTTCCCAGAGTGAGCTGCGAGATCTACTTTCCGAGTTCAACCTTTTGAAACAGGTGAACCATCCTCATGTCATCAAACTTTATGGAGCCTGCAGTCAAGATGGTAAATATTAGAAACTTGATATCAAAATGAAAATATCAAGCAAGGAAATAAAGAGCGATTCATTGATGGGTTTGGACCATTGCTTAATAATTGCTGAGCACCTTTTAAATTTGCCGCTAGCTGAAAAAATGAGGGACCTATAAGAAAAGCAATGTTTGAAGGCAAGGGGAAATGCTAATTCAGTGTAACTAAGCATTCTTCCTGTGGTTTTCTTCAACGCACGTTTTAATTATGAAGCTATTTATATTTAACAAATCTACTACCAGTTCTCTTCCAATCAATACGTATTTCTATATTATGTTGATGCTTAGTAAGTCCCTTCAAATACGGGTTATATTTAAAGTTTAATGGGGTTTTCATTATTGTTGTTATTATTCATACTAAAACAATGCTTTGAGGCTTGAGCCAGGGAGTGAGATCTCCCTTTGGGGGATAAAAAAACAACAAACAGACAAACCAAAAAAGACAACTACAGATCCTTTTGTTAAAATGGAGTTGGATAGTTAGATTGATACTCAGCTCTTCTCCTCTGTCACAAAGCTATTGTCTCCCTCCTGTGAAATATTTGCTAAAAGCCACGCTCATGGAAAGCTATATTTCAAGGGGGAAGATTTTCAGACACGCATTATAAACTGCCAATGAAGCAAATTTTCATTGTTGTGCATAGGAACTGATCTGAAGAATTTCTGTTCGTGTTAAATGAAGTTGCATTGCAACATCCTCTTCCTTTTGCATCTGTAATTATGCAGCCTAAAATCACCATATGCGTGTTGCAGCCTTGGGTCTGCCTTCTTTGCCCACCCAGTTCTGTGGCAAGTGGCACTTTTAGTTGTAGAGAGAGAATATAATTCAGGACTGAGTCATCTCTGAGTCTTAGTAAGGTAATGAACCAGCAGGGAGGGACTTTTTTTTTTTTCTTTTCAGTACAATGTATTTTTTCATCCTAAAGGAAGTGAATTGTTTCTGAGTCACAGGCTTTTAATAAATATCAAGTTAATTCATTGCCGTACGGGGTGGGAGGACTTTGATACAGCAGACAAATGTATTTAGCATTAAAGCACTGAGTGGATATTATTCATGTGGGTGATGGGGAGGAGAAACTAATGGATTGAAATGTCAGAATGTTTCTAAGTGCTCTGAAAAGGCACCTTAAATACAACACTGGAATTAGCAGATGATTTGTGAGCTCAGTATCACACACTCCAGAAAAGTGTTTTGATTTTAATTTTTTTTTTTAAAGTTTCTCTAAGTTGGTCTGTTTCACAGATTTGGTATGTAAAGAGGTTGTCTTTTTTTTAGTCTCAAATTATCTAGGTGAGGGAATATAACAAGAGCCTGAATTCTGCTTTGATTTAGGCTGCAAGTCACTTATTTTGCATAGAGGATGTAAGCTAAAAATACTCTGTGATTCCATGGCTGATTCAGTGCCTTTTACGTAAAGGCCAGAGGTGTCTGGAGCCTCTGACTGTTGAAAACAATGTGTTGATTAGAACAGATTTTGAAAAAATAAAATAAAGTGGTTATCTATTAATTATTTACTTATCAGGGTGTTTGTTTATTTCAGGCCCGCTGTATTTAATTGTGGAATATGCTAAATACGGCTCCTTGCGCAGTTTTCTCAGAGAAAGTCGAAAAGTAGGACCCAGCTACGTAGGTAGTGATGGCAACAGAAATTCAAGTTATTTGGATAATCCTGATGAGAGAGCCTTAACAATGGGAGATCTGATCTCATTTGCATGGCAGATATCACGCGGAATGCAGTACCTTGCAGAAATGAAGGTAGGGCAGTGTAATAGTGATGTGAGCATGTCCTTGTGATAGACGGACATGTCACCAGTCGGTTCCTCCACAAAAGCATAAACACTATTATTGGTTTCTTCCAAAAGCTTGTCCATCGTGATTTAGCAGCCAGAAATGTATTGGTGGCAGAAGGGCGCAAAATGAAGATTTCTGATTTTGGCCTCTCCCGTGATGTATACGAAGAAGATTCATATGTCAAGAGGAGTAAGGTACAGTGCACATTTAAAACAGTAGTGGGAATTATTACATAGTCAAGAGAGTGAATTTATACTGCAGGACTTGAGCACACAAGAAAAAGAGAATAGCTATTTTTTAACTTAGAGCAATTCTCTATTTTAAAGAAATAAAAATGAAGATGAAGCAAAATTATATTACTGTCCCACTGACTAAGCTTGTATAGGTGTGTAAAAAACGTATCGTATTTAAGTCACCATTGCTTCCTCCACCTCTTTTTGTTAACTCACCAACAAAACCAATTTATTTCTAACATGTAAAAGTTAATAAAAGTAGAAGAAGGGTCACTATGAAGATTAAGGCCTTGGAGCATCTGACATGCAAGGAGAAGCTGATAGAGCTGGGTCTGTTTAGCCTGGAGAAAAGAGGTCTTGGGGATTTTGTTGATGTGTATAAATACCTGATGGGAGGGAATAAAGCCAACAGAGCCAGGCTCTTCTTAGTGGGGCCCAGTGACAGGACAAGAGGCAACTGGGTGCTATTTTAAATATGAGAAATTCCATTTAAAGAAAAGAAAGACTTTTTTACCGTACCAGCGATCAAACACTGGAACAGGCTGCCCAGAGAATCTCCCATCTCTGGAGATATTCAAAACCTGGCTGGAAATGGTCTCAAGAGACCTGCCGTGGCTGACCCTGCTCTGAGCAGAGGGGTGAGGTCCCTGCCCACCTCAGCGGGTCCGTGATCCTGTGAAAAGTTGCAAGACAACATGTAAAGAGTATGATGAGATCTGATGGTTTTTAAAAGTTATGTGCCAAATAGTCTGTAATAAATTACTTCTTTTTCTTAAGGCTAGAGAGTTCACACAGGATGCTTAAAAATAGCATGTGTTTTGTTAATGTAAATACAGAAGAATGACACCTTTGTTCATTGCAGGAGCTTTTAATTATTAACCTTTTTACAGGTAGAGTGCAGCCCACTTTTAAAGGAGGTGGGCCCCCTCATTTATCCAGTTCTTCATCACACTGCTTGAAAACACAAAGGAAAAACTCCATCATTTTTCTCTGTCTCTTTTCTTATTTATAATTAAAAATATCAACAAAAAAATCCCAAGGAGTTGGAAAAAATGCAGGCAATTTCAAAAATCCTAATTTCAGGAATTAGCACATCTCTGTAATTTCAGAAATTAGCACATCTATGCAGAAGACTTGAAGCAAAGCCATTCTACAAATACTTCCAAATGTAGGAAAGATACCAAAACTTAATCAAAATGGTACATCACAGGTCGGGGTAGATTAGGAGCTCATGCTACCTGCCAGAGGTTATTAAAAGCAATTCTATTTGGCCTGCCACAGTAAATTATTGTCAGGTGCCCAGAGAGAGTTCTGTCTGCTCACAGTGCTCATGGCAGGAATCAGCATACAGTAATGTTTCACCTGTTGGACTGTGCAAAGGCAACTTGATGGAAAGATGAGTTGTTGAGTCACATCACTACTCCCCCGAAAAGAAATGCTTGAGCATAATAACTTTGAGACTAAGAAGATAAGTTAAGGCTTGTCATTTACTTCTTATTGTAAAAAATACTGTCAGATACAGCAAGCCAAATCCTGCTTTCTGCCTGTTTGCCTCCACCTGTCACTGACATCAGCGGAACTTTTACAAGTCAATCCCAGGCTAGACTGTGACATTCACTAACGCTACTTTCTATTGACTCTTTCTAAGATGAGTAGTGTTGGTTCAGTTCCCTCTATGACTTAATGTGGAAGAGTTGCCAACAGAAGTTTTTGCGTGTGAAAATTTTAGACTTGTATGAAAAGATTTCCTTAAATACTGTGCATTTGCAGTTTAGCTTTCCCTGGTTTTTCATGCCAGTTTGTGTGAATGTTTCGTAAGTCAAAATAAGTTGCAAAGAAAAAAAACCTTTTGGAAGACATGATCATATGTAAAAGGGCTTTGCCACATTCATTTAGCTATCCTCTGATGTATGTGTTTTACATTGATACCAGTTGCTCTGCATTTTAAGAATGATGCATTTACATAACGGCAGTTTCATTTTATTTGGCGGGATGTAGATGTGCTGCATGGATATTTTCTCTTCTGAGACACTCATCGCTGTAGTATTCTTCAGAGCCTAACAAGCATCTGTCTGCTTGCATAGGCAAACAGGGAAAGGAAAAAAAATGAGAGGAAGGAAGAGAAGGATAAGTTTCAAATCCTACTAAAACAGTTGTTGCATATATATATGAGAAAATATATATATATATTTTTCATGAGAACAAGAAGTAAGGCATATGAATGCTAGTGATACTGTGAAGGTTATGAAACATCTTGGAAATTTAGCAAAGCTAGATTTTCATGAATATCTGGGGCAGATTTCTCAGATTTTATCAGTGAATTTCTGCCAGTGGAAAGTAGCAGCTTGCAGATTCAATTTAGTAACCGAATATGACTGTCCAAGTACAGTTCTGAAACCAAAGGTATCTTAACATCTAGGTGCTTCTGTTTATGCATCATCCCCGATATAAATGGATAGCTCTTCCTCTTTAATCGTCATTCCCCATCATTTTTGCATTTGCAGATTTCCCAAAAGCAGTGGGGTGGATCCTGTTAGAAGACAGACGTTCATGTTTGAAGAATATAACTCTTTAGATGAAGCTTTTTGTTAAGAGGAGAGTTGAGTTTATCTGACTTAAACTGGTGACCATCAGGAAAAAACCACACCACTTTATTGTACACAATTAGATTATGGAAGTGTGTGGAATGAAATGAATCAGTGATTTTAAAAACTCTTACAAGTGCTCTCCTCACTGTTTTTCTTATGAAATGACAATGCTTGTTGTTCAGTCCATTGGAAAATATTAGAGTATGGATAGAGTATCTGTTACGGTTTTGAAGATAAATACCTTGGTTTTCCACTTGGAAACAATTTTCTGACCATTAATTGCATTGGTTTTTTTTCTCCTAGGGTCGGATACCTGTTAAATGGATGGCCATAGAGTCCCTATTTGATCATATCTATACAACACAAAGTGATGTGTAAGTGTAACTTCCTGCATTCTTTATGGTTTATGTACTTGTTTAAGGAGATGAGGGAGGAAGCACAACAAGGTACACAGTAGCCAAAGCTGTTACTCTTACAAAGAGACATCAAGAACACAGCCTGGATGACACCATCAGCTGGCAACGATATGTAAGATTTTTGCTATTGAATTAAATCTGGAGAAAATACTATCAGAGGTATTTAGGTACGTAATTCCTGTTGAAATCAACAAGGGTTGGATCTGTTCATGTGACATGGTTGCTTTTGATTTATAGACACAAATTATTGGTCTTTGCTAAAGATAATGGTCATACCAAACTTCCCGGTTCTTGCTCATCACTTGTCTGTAATGCTTGCTGGCAGATGAGGGATGGGAGGGATGAAGGGAAGAAGAATTTAACTCCTGGCCTCACTCCTATTGAAATCAATGACAAAACTCCAATTAATTTTAATGACAGCCAGCTCAGACCTTAGGGGAATAGTCCCGTTCCAGTGCCAAGATGCAAGTTCATTTGCGTGATTAGGGAAACAGAGATCTTGAAGACAGATATGCTCTTTCCCCACCTGTGATGATTAGGTGGCGAAGCTACCAGAGCTAAGCTGTTTTCATATCTGATAGGCAAAAAGCCAGGCAGAGGAGTGTTTGCATACATTTAATACAGGATCAGATACTTTCATTTCTTTCTCTCCGGAATGAATGATGCTTGTGACTCATCACCAGGCAGACACTGTAAAACTAAGTACTGTTTATTTGGGAGAAAAACTTCTAAAGGACTGCAAAAGCAGCAGTATTTATGCCTGATTTTCTGCTAGGTAGCATTTTGATACTTTCAAAGTTGTCCTTGAAAGAGGCTCTGATTAAAGTAATGTTTTCATTAAACTCAAATGGAGTAAAACACACCAATCTCAATGACATTTCACTTTGGCAATATCAGTATGTGCAAATAGGAACCTTTTGATTTGCACTTCTAAAATTATTTACATTCACTTTTTACTCTTCTCTCTGCAGGTCAGAGCAGTTTTAGTGAAATAAAATATTTTGTTTGTCTTGGAAATTCCTTATAAAATTAATTTCCAAAATATTTTCATTTACTTTGTTGCACTTGGAGTAAGACAAGAAAAAAGATGGGGGTAATTTTCGGGAGAACATCACTTTTACTTAGGTCTGCTTACAAGTTTTTCTGTGCCTCTTTTTATCCTCCTCAGAGTACCCATTGTGCTGACCTCCTTCTCTACAATGACTTTTCCCAGAGAATTGTTAAAATTCTTTTAAAAACTTCTTAGCATATTTTTAATTTCTTCATTTTCTGCAAAACAGATTTGCCACTATGGTTTGGGGCCAGAACAGATTGTGTTGTCATGTAACTGCCTCTTCTTTGATTGTTGATTGATCTTCTGGATCCAACACCGTTCCTCCCTGTTTGTTTTCCCGATGGGCTGCTGTCAAGCCCAGGAGCCCGTCTCTTGTACATGCGATGCCATGCCACGCAGAGATTGCCCAGCTGGCATCAAGCAAGCTAGCTCAGAGCCCTGGACAGCACGCTGGTGCTGTGTAGCTTTACTGCTTCCCAGATCTGGATTAGTATCTCCATGTAAAGCCATGCTGATTTACCAGCTTTCTCGGACATGCATCAGGTATTCTTAACAGAGCACGGCATTGTGCTTTGTAGATCTGCTGCAGTACAATGCCATAAAAGGTCTCAATATCTGCCACACTTGCACGGTGCCTTTGACTCACTGGTGAGGTAACCTTCACTATTCATGTCATTATACATGAAGTAATCTGAGAGTGTTATATAGCAGCTCCTAATGTAGCCAAGTCCCTACTGAACCGTACTGAGGCACACAGCAAGTTGCAAAGCGAACCTTTCCAGCACTAGGTTCCGCGAATCCCATTCAACAGCAGCAAACTGATAAATGAAGTACTTTTCTGCAGCATTTGTTGTTATTTTAGATAATTACAGTCACTGAAAATATTATTTTAGGAATATTCTTTGTCATTTGTGGTGATACAATGATATTTTAGGTGACCAAATATATTAATATACTCAACAACCATTCCAACGTGCTCTTTTTTTCCTGATACTCTGTTTCTATTTTCCAGCCTCTTCCTTCTAAAGCCTTTCTGTACAGTTAGTGGTTAGCAGTGCTTAATAGCAGTACCACTTGCCAGCATTTACAAAATCCCTTTTTGCTTCAGAGGTCGATGACATCAGTGGAAAGCTAGCCTACTGTCTTCCTCTTCACATATTTTTGTTTCCTGGCTTTTTCTGTTCGCATTTTTATTCAGCAATAAATATAGCACAATGGCAAATTTTTCATCTCTCATTTCTCCTCCCATAGTACTTAATTTGTAGAATGATTTGAAAGCATTGCAGCATTGTACAGCATTCTGTTCTAATATGCCCATTTACTAAACAACTTTAATTAAGAAATTATTCATCTGATCCCTCCTTCCGTATTCTGTAAAATTCCTCTTAAGCAGAAGAGGTGGACTTCAAAAATAAAACTTGCCATGCTACAAAGTTTATTTGAATTAATCATGGACAGAATTATAATGTGATAGCAGAGCATAATTGGCTTCGAAAAGGGTATGAGGAGGTACATTAATAAAGTATATGAAAATGCTATAAATATTCATTAGCTTTCAAGAATGTGCAGAGTGATTAAAAATTAATTCAATGAATGGCATCAGGGATCAAAACGGCAGCGTACCACTTAGGACTGCGTGACACTCACTTTGGCTTCTCTGCCCATTTTGGAAGTTTTTTTTGCCAGACTTCTGGTGTTGCCGCTGTTCTTTAAAATGTGGAAAGCACAGGTGGAATGTGGTCAGACAGGAGGTGAGGTTTGTGGCTAACATTTTGAGATGGAATTTTCAAAGGGAATTAGACAATGCTGTTTGGTTTGGCATTAGGTGTGTAATACTTCCTAAAATCTTCTTAAAAGTGGAGTTTTCACAGAAATTGCCCAATGATGAGAGCACAAAAGCTAACATTTGTCATAAATTGTATGTAATTTTGCTTCCAGATGCATCCCATTGAGTATCCCCTTTGAGTGAAACAGTGTTGGCTAGTTTCCTTCATTTTGAACATCCAAATTTTGGCAGTTCTGTCAGTTGAGCAGATTCAGAGTAATTTGTAGCTTCTTTGTGTCTCAAAAAAGCCTTCCACTAAGGACAGAAAAACACTTTTGCCTCTTTTCCCCTGACCTGCGCTCCAAAAATGGACTAATTTAATCCATCTAAATATTTCCAACCCATTGAGCAAGGTCTTTTTGTTTGAGGTCGTCAAGAAAATAGGTTAAAAAAGTTACCATTTCTTCTGTTCATTTCAGAAAACAGTTTCTTCTGTCTTCCATTCTATGTTAAACTATATTTTAGGCATTGGGCATTTCCAGAATAAATTCTTTCCTCTTCTTTCATCAACTCTAAGGTGAAAATTAAGTCCTGAATTGCTGAAACAGCCTAACAGACAAGCTGAAATCAAAGGTGTTCTTACGATCGAAATAAACACATTGTGCATATAAAGGAACACAACCTCATAGTCAAGACGGCAAACCAGTCCCTTGGTAACTGGTTGAACCAGCCTGTGTAAATTTAGACAATTCTTTCTGAATAGGACTATAAGGGCTAATTAGGGAGGTTAGACTCCCTCTGTAGCCAAAGGAAAAGAGAGGCACCCCCAGGAGCACTGTACAGAAGAGGAACAAGCCTGTGGGCTGGCCCACCATGGGAAGGACTTTCTCTTTCTGCTTTCTAGAGAAGATGGGCCTTCCCAGGATACAGTTAGCTTTTGTCAATGGCTAAAAGAGACGTATCCCCGATCTCTACTGTCTTGGTTGGTAATCTTTTTAATGAATGGTATTTGGGAACAAGGATGGTCCTATATGCATCTGTACAGCCCCTCTGGCTCAGCAAGGTCTTGAATTTGGTTGGGTTCTCAAAACACACTAGAAAGAGATTCACTGGGTGAGAGACACACTAAGCTCTTGAAGCCTACCACTCTAAATAAAAGCTCATTTTCTCTTTTTCAGGTGGTCATTTGGAGTTCTGCTATGGGAGATTGTAACTTTGGGAGGCAACCCCTACCCAGGTATTGCTCCTGAAAGACTCTTTAACCTCCTAAAAACAGGCTATAGAATGGAGAGACCAGAAAACTGCAGTGAAGAAATGTAAGTAGCTCTTGATCACATTAGATTGAAAAAACATCTCTTGAATAAATACATTTTAAAAGAAAGGTTTAAATAAATACCACATAAGTATTACCCTGTATATCTCAGAGGTATAATCAAAATATGTAATGCCTAAAAGAATGTAATGAAATTAGTGAACAGTAAAGTGCAGGAAAAGAATTTCCAACAGAATGCTTGCAGCTGCATCTGAAATATTTGTAGGATATTGAATAACACACTTGCCAAACAATTAAAAGTTTGAATATTCAAAACTTGTGAGAGTGGGGGAAAGAGGAGAATTTCATAAAACACAGTGGTAGCTGAAATATTCAAGGAAATGTTTCAGTTCTTTTCTGCAAATGAGACGGATGTTCCATCCACAGTCATTGTCTATTAGTTGTCCTGGCATTACATCGGAGAAAGGATACCTTGACCCAGAAATCTATACCCTAGAAAACACAAATTTTCTGTGACTTCATAAGCCCATGGCAATTTCTTTTCTATTTGCAGACAGTTCATATTTTATTGGCTGATTTATTAAAACACTTTCAATGTGAAATATCTTCTCTCTGTTGTTCTTCTGTGGCATTTGGAGATGAGGCATGATTTTATGTTCAGCAGGCAAATCTGGTCGTGGTCAGCTATTTTTGGGTAGTTACTAGGCTGTAATCACTATGACGTCTCTTTTGACTGATTTTCAACATGAAGGATGCTTTGGCCATATCTGGGCTGAGAAAATACAGTATAAATAATATTTTATTTTTTTTTTAATACCATGTACAGTGAAAAATCATTAAGGGTTTCTGAATTTAGGGCAGGGTAGAAGTTTACAAGAGTCACTGGCAAATACCCTTTAGCAAAGACTTAATGTTTAATGTTTTTTTGTTTCATCCCAACAGGGAATAAGATTTCATTCCTCAAACATATGTTATATCATTGATAATTATTAGGTTAGGCAAGCTGACCATGTCCAAGTTGCTTTTCTTATTCAAGCCACATCATAGTTTTCCGACTGGTTTAGATTTTTTCTGTTTTACTCAGAGATTTTTCTGACAGCCTTTGAGAGCCTGCTTTAAGGACCATTTTTCTTAAATTGCATTCTCCACTCAAGTAAGAGAGAGATCATAAGTGAGGGCAAAAAATGCAGTGCTTTTCAATAGCTTGCTGTAGTTCTTGTAGCCAACTATTTCCACAATTAGAGCACTTTTGTGACTAGATCACTTCATCCTGAAAACACTTGAGCTAGCAAACTAACATGAACGGCACAGGTTGGAGAGTTACACATCCACAATTTGGCCAATGTCTGTCTGATGGTCACTCAACTGTTATGCTTTAATTCCTCTCCTTTTTGTTTCCACGCTGTGTGCTATAGAAGACAGTTAAAGACAGAATAAGAATAGATATAATCAAATAACAATAACAGATGTAATCAGAAGAATGTTAGTTTGTGCAAGTAGTCTTAGGTTAGGCTTCACTTTGAAGAAAAGTTTACAGAAACTTTTAAGAATTAAAACAAATGAAGAACAAAATTCTACTTTCTGATATAACAACAGAGTTTTTCAGGTTGAGAGATGCACAACAGTAATGATGTACAAATTTCTTCACAGTCATATGCAAACAAAATCAATTAGAAAACTGGCATGCTGCCTACACATGAGGTGGTCCTTTGAGAAAGTGAAAATCATGAAAGAAATCTAAGACTGAAGTCCTTCAAGGACGGCCAAGTGCATCATCTTTTAAACTCATAAAGATTCATGCAAATAAAAGCCCATTCTTGTGAATGTCAAGTTGTTCATTCAAGGCAATGTTGAACAGAACACAACAAAGATTGATGTACTTGTGGATGGCCTTCATGCCACAGTTCACCTCCAGTGCTATAAATTATTTGAGCAGAAGCATGACCCACTTCTAACAATTTATTTATTTTTTCACCTTGCGGCGGGTCACAGGTACAACCTGATGTTGCGCTGTTGGAAGCAAGAACCCGATAAAAGACCAACATTTGCTGAGATCAGCAAGGAACTAGAGAAAATGATGGTGAAGAGTAGGGTAAGTGTGGGGAAAGCATGAGTTTTTGAAAGTTTTTGTGATCATCTGAGTTTGAATATACAAAAATAATGATTTTTTTTTTTTTTAAGAGAAGTAATTTACTTTTAATCAAATTTTGAATTCTTCCAAATGCATCCAGCTTTTTGAAAGCAATACTACTTCATATAGTGGCTTTGGTGACTTCAACCGTAAATGCAGATGAGTTATGCATAATCTGTCTAGCTTCCTTAAATAGAAAAAAAGAAATTAAAAAAAAAATACTGTAAAAAGTTATTCCTAAATTGCACTCCTAAATAAATAACCCTAGGAGGCCTAGAACTAGAAGAATGCAGTAGTTTTTTGCATCTGATCTAGTTATATGATGATAGCAGCAGAAATACAGAAGTTGTACGATTCCAACATTCTGAGTTACTTTAAAACTATTATAATTCTGTATAGACTTTCTTTGAATGAATGGATGCTGAGGTCTAAAAATAAGTCTAAGTTGCATATATTTATAAAATGTATACATACCTACTTGCACATAAACACTTTTTTTTTTGTTATCCTACTACTTAAGGGAAGGGGGGCAGTTACAAATGAAAAACAGAGGGAATACAGTGACCATTATCAGATTTCAGAATGTGATGGCATTTGCATTGGGTGCAAAAAGGACTAATAAACAAATGGGAAGAATTTTATTCAGAATGTGAAAGTAAAAATAAGTTCTAAATTAAAAATGGCAAAGCGAAATGTCTGTGCTGTACATTAAATGACTCGTCAACCACTAACTTAGAGCTGCTGAGAATCAGTATTCAAGTGACAGATTTGTAGTACAGAGGCTGGGAGGTTTTCTGACATTTTCATCATAATTAAAACCAAAGTAAATCCAAAATAAAGCTCAACAAAGTAGTCATTTTTCTTCCTGCCTTTCTGAATGAAAAATTCTGAAGATTTTTCAGTTTATAAAATTGGGTAACTTTACCTCTTTAATTTCAGTAAATTTCCAAAGGAAAAGCCATTTTGAAAGTAAAAAGTGTATTTTAGATTAGTTGAAAATGCTTCATATTTGTTTTTTTGCATCAAAGCAATTCAGCAGCATAGATGAAAACCTATGAATTCTTACGGTTGACCTAAATATTTAGTTTTAGAACAAAAGCAGCAAAAGCTTTATTTGGCAATATTTACACAGCTAATTTTATACATGATTATGTAATAGTTTTTGTAAAATGATGAGAAGATCTGAGTACCTTCTCCTTTAAGCGCGCATATGTATCTATATATATATTTCAGGCATACATATGTATCAGGCATAACAGAAACTGAACGTCAAAAATATCAGTGAGCCCAGCCCTTTAACTTCTCGGTTACTGTACTGAGGTACAGAATTAAGGGAAGTATGAATATGTCTCTAGCACGTCGAGTGCTCTGGCAAATCCGATAGTTCCAAAGATGCTATGGCTGCAGAAAGGGAGAGCCTACTCAGGTGCCAGAGGTGCTATGGAAAGACAAATGCAGTGGGGTCTGTAGTTACTTGTTTTCAAGAAACCAGATGCACGCTTAGCTTTTACACCTAACCAGCAACACTGCCGCATGTGTTAACCCAGCTTTTTCCTCCTTTGCTTCTTAGGACTACTTAGACCTTGCAGCTTCCACACCTTCCGATTCCTTACTTTATGATGATGGGCTCTCAGAAGAGGAGACACCACTCGTGGACTGTAATAATGCTCCCCTCCCTCGAACCCTCCCTTCCACATGGATTGAAAACAAACTCTATGGTAGAATTTCACATGCATTTACTAGATTCTAGCAACACAAAAAAAATGATTTTTCTTCTGCACTGTTCTCAGACTCTGTAACCCCATTACAGTGTTTCTTGTCTGAATGAAGCCAATCAAAATTTGCTTGGAAGCTTCTTTTGGGTTTTTTTGTTTGTTTGTTTTTTTCTTTTGGTAAATGTCAAAGTTTGCATCAGGATCATCCTTTAGTCATTTTGCAGCTGTGTCTAAAATAAACGTTTTTAAAAGGATGTGAAAATAAGTAAAATGACTAGATATCATACAGTAAAAGAAAAAAAAGATCAGGGAAGTATTCTCAGGGGAAATATAAAATGCTAATGAGTATCTAATTCAACTATCCTGTTGGGGGAGGCTAGAAACATTTAAAGTATGTTAGATTCTGCACCTCTAATTTAAGCAATAGACTTTTTTTTTTTAAATACTGTTTTTGTCATAGCTCAGTGATAGGACCCATCTGCAACACTTTCCATTTATCAAGATGGATTTCTAAATTTCAGCTGCTGTTAATGCATTCTGGATCCATAAGCTGAAATATCTATTTAATGTATCATAGAATGAAACCAGAGTATTATATACAGAGGGTAGAAATACTGTATATAAGTGTTATATACAGACTAACTCAACATGTAAAGTCCTTTGAAAATTGAATTAACAATGGGCATTTTGAAAATACTCAGCTGTTTTCACGTCCTTTGATTTATTATGAAAATGTCAGTACTAAACCTTGATTGAATGATGTAGCAAGTGTTTTTAAAAAGAACATATGCTTTCATATTGTGATGGTGAGATGGACAGTAAAAATGGTTCTTGCCAAAACTCCTACATTTTGTCTCCTGATTAAATATTCTCCATGTTTTTAGATATTTACTAACATCACAGATATTTTTTTCATTCTTCAAGCAGTACGACTTTTGAAAAGTTGGATCTTTTAGCTTAAAAGTTGCCATTAATACATGGCTTTGGGTCTATTTTTTATCTATACCCTAGCTATAATTTTCTTTAATAGGTTCCCCCAACTCAGGTTCACTTTGGGGCACTTAGTGGCCAGATTGTTAAAAGAATGCAGTAACAGACAAAGTTGCCACCGAGGTTGATGGCAGACGCTGAACGCTTAATAAGTAACAAAATCAGATTTCTGTTTTTGAAAATCTCAACTCCAGTATGGTTCTCTGCTTGTACAGCTGGATCAACATGGTGCTAAGCACTCTGCTTCCGTTTTGGTGATCACTTGTGCCCAAACTGAGCAGCAGTTACTGGACTCAATGCAAATAATTACATGCCTGAAACACACGTTTAAATGCTGAAACAAGAAAACAAGAGTGCTTAGGACTTTGTTGGACTTTACTCAGTTGTGCTCCTGGGATTTCCTAAAATTAAGCAGGGAACCCTGGTGAGGGTGTGAGTGTGCCCAAAACCTCGCTGAAGCCAAAGGAAAGGCGCCCGTTTAAGTAAATGGAAATACTCTCAGTCATTGGAATGGACGTTGGATCCTGTCCCAAATAGGTCTATTAATTCTTGGAGCACTTCCTGTACAGCAAGAACTTCCTCTTGCAAAGCAATATATTGCTACATGATTGTTAAAAAATAAAATTATGGAAAGTTGGAGGCTCATCAGAAGAAAAATTATTAGTTTTTTATTATGCACATGTGCGCGCGCGCACACAATTTTTTATCAAGTAAGCACTTTATTTTTTCAGGGTTTTTGCCTACATCTGAATTTGTGCTTCAGGGATTTTGAAACATCATTTATGTGAATTGATTTGGGACAAAATCCAGTGGACTGGCTTAAAATACTGAAGGGAGTTTTGCCAAGGGCCTTACTGTCTGCACATGAAGTTATGGTTCTTCAGTGCAGAAAAAATTATCTGTTTTCATTTTTAGGCATGTCATACCCGAACTGGCCTGAGGAGAGCCCCGTTCCACTCACAAGATTCGATGGCACTAACTCTGTGTTTTCAAGATATGCAAATGATAGTGTATATGCTAACTGGATGGTTTCACACTCAGCGGCAAAATTTATGGACAAGTTTGATAGCTAAAATTTTCTTTGTGAAAGGTAATGGATTCCTGAGGGGAACAAAGATGCAAAGAATGGAAAGTCCATTGGCTCGTTCTTTGTACAATCAACAACTAACTTTTAAATTGGCAAACCCTTTCATTGGTAGTTTCTAAAGTGTGTTATTCATGCTGAAGACTATGATTGGTAATTTCCCCTTTCAGAAAAACATATCAAGCTGGGTAAGAGTTGTAGTTCCAGTACATCTTTCTAGATTGCCATTTTGCATATGGTTCCATTTGGCAACTTCTTACTGCAAATGGCCTCGCACTTCATTTTCACTGTTTTTTAGACTAACCATCCTGTGTTACAGCTTTCTCGGATGGGAAAATGTACTTGAACTGCTACTTTTATAGTGGCTGTGAGCGTACGACCACTTGATCTAAGCAGGAAGCACAAACAATATACGGAAGGGAGGGGGGAAACAGGCTCCCAAATTACTGAGCTCACTATCAAATGAGAAGTGTTACAATGATGTTGGCACTAACGAAGCCTGTATCTTGGTTTGGAAGCAAACATAAAGTAACTCAATAGAGGACTTGAGATTCAACATTTGAAGTCTTGTAAAATGTATTGTCTTGTCTTAATGAGAAGAAAGTTTGTTTTACTAGTCTTAACTTCTCTTACCTTTAGCACAATGGAGATAAATTTGATACAAGATAAGCTGTATGGCAATCAAGAGTGTTCATCTGACACAATTTACTTTCCATCACCTACATCTTACTCATGTTTAAAACATACAATCTTGTACAACCATAATTCCTCTTATGAGTTCAAAATAGATGGTACAGGATTTTTAGACTGAATTCAAGAGATTTTGTTTGCAGTCACGTTCAGTGGGTTGGAGTCCTTCCTCTCAGCTCCAAATTGGATACACTGCCATGCACAGGACACTGCCATGACATAACTCCAAGAAAACCTATTACCTTGAAAGTCATGAGTAAACAACACTTGCACAGCAAAATTGGTCTAAAACTCTACTGTTAATGAAACTATACAAGGCAAATGTCATCGGAATTTGTTAAGGTGAAATATAAAAATGTTGTGCTTACAACACTGACCTGATATTTGGGAGAACGATCAGGCTGTGGGTCGTGTTCTATGTGGAAGAGTAAATGATCAGCACTACTTTTGTCTTTATTTGTAATCTAATATGGTTAAAGATAACTTTTTGTTTGCTACAAATGTTGGGACGTAAATCCCGAGTGATTCGTTGTTAGCGTTGTGACGGTTATTCTAAATAATCCAATTCTACCAAAGCTTGCTCCTGTCACTTACAATCCAGTTTAGCTGTTTTCAGATGTTGTTTTGTGTATCGACTTTATGTTTCCATTAAAGTCTGTGATTTCAGAAACAAGAGAGTCAGACTGCCAAAACCTGAACACAGATTTTCATTTTACAAGTCCTGTGTTGGAATTTAAACACCTCCACTGTTGGATATCATACTTGATCTTGTCCTGGTTTTGGACAAGTACTCAAGAGAGCAACTTTTTCTTGGTACAGACATTTGCCGTGTTGTCTAATGCTTATGGGCAGTAAACAGATGTAGCTATGTATACAGAAGGGGTTCAGTTGTGATATAACCGTGATCTGCACTGGCACGACACAACTGTCAGAATGCATGCTTTTAAAATAAATGGCACTGAAAATTAAGCCCATTATTTGGGCTTTTTTTTTTTTTCTATTGAGAGATCTATGAAAAAAGGAGAGAAAAATGGCACTTGTGGTAACTTTTTGCTTTTTCCCATATTTTATGTCTGTAAATGGGAATTCTTTATTTGCCATGAGCAATCAAAGCATCAAGATTTTTATTTTTTTAATTCTTCCTTAAATTAGGAATTTCTTTTTATCGGCTATCTTCAGCTACAGTATTCGACTGGGACATGTGAAGTGCCCAGTTTCTAACCTGAAAAGCCCTGCGACAACATTGCTCTACAGTAGGTGAGTGAGATAGTAAGTGATGCTGAAATAACCAGTGGATGCAGAAAGTATTGTGTATTTTAGACTGCCAGTATGAGTCAATGTTGTTTCAGCCATTAATTCCTGTGAAAAATCTCACTAATAGTTATTGTTAACCTATGAAAGTGGACACAGTTCATAATTATAGTTGCCATCCACAATTGCCTGCATTAAGTGCAGCTTAATGAAAAATTCTTAACAAGCGTTTCCTAATCCCGCTAATTTTGACTCCCTTCCTGCTCATGAATGTTCGTAAGAAGTAGATTATTACTTTCAAGTATTCATTTGTAATACAAAAACTTCTTATGTCTTCCGTGTACGCTATTTTTGTAAATATTTCCTGTGAAGTGTTTCCTGTTTGTTCTGCGTTGCCATTATCCAGAATGGTGACAATCTTGTTTCAGTGCCCTATTAGAGAGTAAATGTACTTCCCACGTGGGAAAAAAGTGATACTGCAGATGATTATTTCCATCGGTGCCAGGAGTACTTACGCACTTGGCTGCCCTGAGGAGAGTTAATTTGAAGGGAACAAATGACTCACCTAAATGTACAGGTTGAAGGGAATAACTTCCTAAAAATTTCTACCAGCCTTTTCTAAATATCCGCAAAGATGACATGGTTTACCTGGTCTGGGCTTTGAGTTGTGACAGGTGGGGGAGAGGGTGAATCTCGTGTATCCTTCCAGTCATTACAGCAGCACAAGGAAGTTACTGTAATACTCATTTCTACAAACTTTTCCAAAGGTATGATGCTCAGAAAATCTACTGTGCGGTTGCAGATTTTAATCTGCAGACGTTAGCCTGTTTCATATAATAGAACTTTGAAAAAATCTTGTCCTGTGAATATGAGGCACATAATACTTAAATAATGTGGGTTTATCTACAATTTGTCATGCAAAATGTGCATGAATCTCTATGGTACACACAACTGGACCTAAGTAATTCTCCAAAACTTACAGTAAAAGCAAGTTTCTATTCCTTGATGTTTTATAATCAATCTCATATGAATAATACAAGCCTCAAAATATATCTAAAAAGGATCTTTCTACTGTAACTTTTGAAAGTTCAAAAAAAATTACTTATAATTTTGAAGTGCTTTGTTTCAAAACTCAGCCCAACTAAAAGCTGTGTCTCTCACTGCAGCTACAATGGTAAACATATAACAAAATACCAGAGATGACGTTCAGTAGCACCAGCTCCTGGGTAGCACCAGCCAACATTCCCCATAAACAGGGTGCAGATTGTCCATAGTGAGATGAAGGTTTGACTTGTTTAGCCTAACCTATCTTTCTGAAAAACAACCCTATATTTCCCTAAAGATGTACAAAAGTATGTAAAATCTTAATAAGAAAACCTAAGCTGTTCAGGTCCACTGCATCTAACTTCATATAGTTTAAGTAGCCCCTCCGAAGTTAGTGGGATCATTCATGAATAAATGATTAATAAACATTTGCTGGTCTAAAATCAAATATCCCAATAGTCTGCTAGCAAAAGTACAAAAGATATTATCAAAATATGGTCAAAGTAGCAATAGCCCGGGTCTACCCATCCCTAGCACAACGTTGTAACTTGTATATCTAGAAGCAGTATTATTTAGAAGCAGGTACTAGACACTAGAATACAGGTAAGCACAAATATATCTCTAATGTATATCTAGAAGAGACAGTGAGTGAAATATTTTTCAGTATTTATCAAGTTTTTCACTAAAGATGAGTTGTTCATGTAAGCTGCATTTCATATTTATTTCTCATTTCTAATTCTTTGGGACAGCAACTTGTGTCTTCCAGTTATGACAGAGAGATATATACTTTTAATGCAGTTTGAGAAGGTGAATAGTTGCGCTTTTTTCATGATGTGTTTTTTGGTTTTACCTGGTTTTATAAAAGGTTGCATGGTATCTCAACACAACAAATTTCTTGCTTACAATGTATTTTTTTGAGCTGCTATGAAAGTTCATTTTGCTGATAACGTTCTGAAATTAAGAAAAAAGGTTGTGCCTACCTGAGTACAGACATGTACACCCCCCCTTAAGCTCATCTGAAATAATTAGCTCCTTACTTTGGGCTAATAAGGTACATTTCATAAAAAGCCAACTTCATCTCATCTGGAAGCTGTTTCATATGGATTACAGGCCAATCTGAAATGGTATGAACACTTTAAAAGCACTGCAGTTGTACTTTACATGTCAAGAAATAACTTTCCATGTTTCTCTATTAGGAAAGAGAATGAAAGAAAAGTGTGTTCAAGGTAGTTAAAAAAAATTAGTAACTTTCAAAGACAATGTAATTAGGTATCAGACCGAGAGTTTGATTCTATCCTTGCTGATATAAGCAAATTTGTACTAACATATAACTGGTTTTAGGTGCATTTTTACCTTGCCATGAGAAAAGCTTTCCATTTAATCAGCCAAGCACAGAAGTTTGTAGAGGTTCAAACCCATTACAGTGATAGCAAGTAATGTGCATATTTTGAATAAATAGTGATGTTTACATTAGGTGTTTCTGTTGGTTTTGTGTTTGGTTTTTTTTTTTAATTGGCACTCAAATATAAAAATGGATTTGGTTTCCACAAAGCACTCAGCTTTGACCTAGGTCACTTCCCATTACACCCCTGATAAACCTCTGCTGGTTTTAATGGAGAGAAAGTATAGCCAACAGGCAAATCTTTACTCAAAATATCAACATAAAAAGATTGCTTATTTTATCACAATATTGATGAAGTGGAAAGAACCAGTAGTTGCATGGTCAGAACTACTGAATATGTCTGCACATAGATGCAGTGTTTTAAAATGTGAGCAGGGTCCAAAGGTAAAAGCAGTCACTGTTCCTGCCTGGTCTGTAGCTAAGGGGTAGGTCTAATCAGCCTGGTACCGGCAGAAGTCCCTATGGGAAGTTAGGTTTGTCCATTATTTTGTGTAAACTTCCTCTTGTATTTACAAGATGACATACAAATAAAGCATAAAGTTAGAGACTTGGGGGAAAAAAGCTTCATTTTCTCACTCTCTATGCAAGAGATTGTTATGAACAGAACCAGGTACTATAATTATTTCTTAACTTCAGAAATGTGTTGGCATGTCCCAAGAGAGAAATAGAGGTCCCTGCCAGAAAGCATGGCCATTGTAGCAGGACTAGGTTTTTATGTATTCCATAGTCTCCTCTAAGTGGTGGACAGAAGAGAATGTAAGTTAACATATCTAGAGCCTTAGTTTTAGAATTACGTTTGCAAAATAACTTATTATTGAATACTGCAGGGACATAAGATTTTAAACTTTCTCAACACTGGTGCCAAAAGTGGTTGTAGAGTTACTCCATACCACACTAGCACTCCATCTGTTGGACAAGGAGTCAACAGAGAAGATGTGTGGTCTTTTTCTTCTCTGTTATCACCCCGCTGTTCCCTTACTCCCCATTTGATCTGATCTGGGCAGGAACAGAGGTTTGCCCACAGGACACTTTTCCATATGCTGAAGTCTGCAGGGACAGAAGGATTGAGATGGTGAGGAGATGGGGCCCCTTCTCCTATTCATATTCTGCAGGATGGGGTTCCCGATGTTCTCACTCTTGAAGCTTCTGAATGGACAAGGTACTGAGCGGACAGAATTGGCAGAAGACAAATGTCCTATCTGCCAGGCACAGGCCACAAAGAAGGTATCATGTGAGGGCTCACAGGGAGGCTCACGTTCATAAACCCTGTAATGTGATAAAAGCAATCTGAAGTTAAAGAACAGAGGTTCACTTTAAAAGTATAGTCCTGATCTGAACTGCAAAGTTAATGTACGTGCACCCTCTGACATTCAGAGAGGGTTGGTACCTAATAAATATAGCATGGTTTGTGATTACATATGCCCAGAGCTCTGAGGTTGTTAAGAAAAGAGAAAGTTACCCTTACGTAGAATCACAGAATCATTTAGGTTGGAAATAACCTGTGATCAACCTGTGGGGTTGTAGCTAACACATCTCCTCCCACAGAAAGCTGTAGCTGTTAAAACCCCTTGGCGCTTCTAATGCTGGGTTCTCACTGTTAACCAATCTGCTTATACAATTCTCTCTAAAGGTGCAATTATCACTAGCCAAAAACATTTGGATTTTTAATTTCAACAAATTCCCAGCAACAAAAGGAAGGTTTAGAAATACCAAAATCAACCTTCTGCATCTTTAGGGACTTGAGAGATGTGAAACACATCAGGTCTGCGTTCAGATGGCAAACAAAGCAAGTTTGGTTGGAGCACATATGCATTTCCCTAAGTTTCTGCCTTATGCTGGTAGACTTCTCATTTAGAACAACTCAAGAAACTCTGGACCATCAAAATTAAATTTTAATTCCTGTAGAAACTCAGCCTAGATCTGGATATCAATCAAATAATGCAGTTTCTAGTCTGATTTTTCTGCATTCTGCAGGTCTCATAAGGAGTTGTTAAAGCCCTTCTATAATTTTTCAGCTGTTCAGGGCTTTCCCTCCTGACATAATCGTAGTTGAAAGAGTTTGATGTGAGCACTGATTTTCATTTGCAACATGTGCCATTTTCATAGCTCCCTGCCAATGCAATTTCCTGTCTGAATTTACTATGCTTAAGGATGGAAGTATTTTATATTTTTTAATAAAATTAAATCAAATGAATCTGTATTTATAAGCATTTGGTTTGCTAAGAATATTCCTTGCCTACATTTAGGGAAATTCTGAAGTTATTTTGGGGAAAAATAACAATTCCACTTCCTCTTCTTTCAGATTTTTTGAAGAAGCAAGGTATAGCCCAATGCAAATCAGTAAACCGGTACGATACACTGATCCTCCTTGTTTACCAAATTGCTGCCAATAACAAAAATAGTATCCATTTATTCAAGAGTATTTCACAAAAATTCTAAAAGAATGAGGAAGAGATTTGGAGTAACTTCATTAGAACCTTACATCTGTTGAGGAGGAAAATGTTGGAAGGATGGAATCCCAAGTAAGCAGTGGCTGATATGACAGATGAGGAGGCTGCTCAAAGGGGCTGCTTGTCTTCCTTGAGGAAATTGGTAGCAGGTTCATCTTTTTAAGGTGATTGAAAAGTTTGGAAGAGCATTGTAAAGACTGAGATGTGGAAAAAGCCCATGGAAATATCCAGGAGATAAATATCAGATTAATAGATTTTTTTTTTTTTTTAAAAAAAAAGTGTATGCAGCTTCAAGAATCAGCCAGCAAGAAGCAAGCAGAGTTCAGTGTTCTCCAAGATAGTTTTTTGTCTGGTCAGGACTGTCAGTGATTGATTTGACAGCAGAAGACAAGAATGATTCTTTCTGCTACAGGGTATAAATAATTGAGAGAGATTTTAGCCTTGAGTGAGGAAATCATTCAAACACTCAACTGGTTTTCCTGTGCGGAGAGGCTTCCAGAACAGTGGCCTGGTCCAGATAGAGCAAATAGGTGTTAAGTTTATGCTGTTTATAATGATTTTTTTTTTAAAAATGTTACAGTTGCAAATCTCACCCAGTGTTGCTCTTCTAGGATCACTTGTTAAAATGAACTGTGACAATTTGTTAAATACTGAGCAGAAACAGATGATGTGGGTTTTCGTAAAAACACTCCTGAGAATATTTTAATTTATACTGCAAGACATTTATCACCATTTTTACATGCACAAAGATAAAGTAAGCAATCAAATTAGATTGCAACAAGTTGTCATCAGAGACAACTTTTTAACCAAACCGAAATAACGTTTATGGAATCATTTTGACTTGCTTAACTGAGTCTCCATTATGGTTTGCTAATGTTACAAAATGTCAAATGGAAGTTTTGAAAAGCAAAGCATTAAACTAGAGATTACTTATAATAGTTACTATTTCAAATGATAATCATATATTTATCAGGCAACACATAATAGAACACTATTCATAGTATTAGACCTTGCAATGCGGTAATATATGAACAGCACATAATAGCTATCACTGTAAAAGACATCAAAAACACGGTAAAGACCTTGCCACCCAAGACTGGAACCTAGCTCAGGGGAGCAGAGGGAGAAGGTACAGTGCTGCACCTTGCTTACTGAACCTATAACTCACATTACAACACAACACACACAAAAATATCACATCCTTTTCAGCAATTAAGCAGCACCTCCTCATGCGTCACAGGTAAACAAGAGTCCCTAGTTAATCTGGATACTGGAATTAAGTTAAAAATGGAGATTAGCGTTTTTAGCCTGCTTGTTTTCTGCGCAGTCCCTCGGTGGCTCCCTGTCCCCAGCGCTAACCTTCCCTGTGTCCTGACCTCCCTCCGCAGCGGGGAGGTTGCTGCTGGCCTGGGAAGCTGAGGCAGAAGGTTGTGCCAGTTCGTGCCGGGCCGCTGCTGGCAGTTACCCATCTCAGGCAAGGGATACCCTTCTTTTTGGCATCACCTTATTTTTCTAAAACCCATGTTTTCCCCATGTAAATAGCCCATGTGCAGAAGCACAAGCGAGCACCATCCTAATTGCCAGTTCTGCCTTGCCTCTCATTAACTCATGACATACTGCTTGTGTTTAGCCTGGGTCTTACCAAACCTCCCAGCCAGCCTGTACCCGTCTCAGCTATCCAGCAGAAGGCTTGTGACTGAGAGATCAAAGTTTTAGACATTCACCCCACAAAAATATATACAAAACTATCAGCAGCCTGTTAGCATTCACAGGTTATTTTTTTCACCTACTACATGTGGCCAAATTTTATAATTTGCATTTGTCTGCATTCATAATGAACTTCCTCGTGTTTTGAGTGTATGTCAGTAACTTTAACACAGCCTGCACACAATTTCGAAGATGCCTGAGTTGCAGAAACAGTCAATTTTAAAAACTCTTTACCTCTGTGCTTATCCTGTCATAGATACGATTTGTTTTTTTACAATAGTACAAATCGTTGCTTGTCTAGCGCAGTCAAAGAACTGGTAACTGACATTCTTGAAATTTAAATCAAAAAAAGAATAAAAATGTCATTTATAACCATTCAATTCCATCTAGTAAATACTTCTGAACTTGGTATTTCTTAATTTAAATGGGGCATGGGCTGCCAAATCAGGTCTTTGTCATTCTAGTTCTAAAAACGGGAGCTGGAAATGAGAAGCAGGAATGAATTTTCCTTGCTCTTGAGGAAAGTGGGAACAAATTCAAGTGAATTTCAAAGCATCTTGCTATTCAGCTGTCCTATGATTGCATTTCTAATGTAAAAACTTGCTTTGAATTAATTTGATTTGGAGCTCCATTTTACAGACAGATGTGAGCTATTGCAAGATTCTTATTAGCAAAGCTTTTTTTTAACAAAGATAAAGATAAGACAATTATTACAAGTCAAAAATTATAAATGGAGCTTGTAAGACCATTAGGTAGTGCAGTGACGTATGATCCCGACTTTGCAAATCATTTCATCTTTACTAATTGGTTTTATAATGATAATTTCGAAGTCTCAACAGCATGCTTTAACACGTTTCTCAAAATCAGCCACTGTTTTTACGCACCACAGGAACAGATGCCGATTTCTATGGAAATCTAAACACAGTATTTTCAACTGCTCAGTTGAGGCATGGTATTTTTTTCTGGTTGTCTGTTGGTATTCTACGGTAGACAGGATTGTTCCCTCTTGACGAGGGAACAGTGTGCATCCTACCTTCCTTTAGCCCTCTCTTACACTGTTTCAATGCCGTGAGAGTTTTTCAGTCCTTGACAGTAAAGTACTACTAATAAAATCAAACTTGTAATGTGATTTTATTATTATTTCCATGTCATTTTATGGGAGGAATAGTTTACAAATATGGAAAATGTTGCACTTTAAAACATTTTAATGATGTACTTGCAACAGGGCAATACCAGAAACAAGAGAAACAAACATTTTATAAACTAACTGACTGGAGTTGGGACTTGAAGGAAGGGAGACTTTTTTTGGGCCGTTACAGACAAGCCTGTAGCTAACAGTAGCAAAGAAACCTCAAAACTGGAGTAGAGTAGACAGATATTGTCAAAAATAGGCCAATATGGTACAGACAATGAACACATGAGAAGCTTCTTTGTCTCTGGCCCTGTCTGTTGTATGAAGAAATGAACAACAGTTTTGTATTAACTGTTTGCTCATCATCTCTATACGGCACCTCTCCGCAGCTTTTTGTGTGGTGGTAGTGGTTTTTGGACTGCTGGACAGGCCCCCGGGTACAACAGATTATGCAGTAAGGCATATTAAATACTGATACACCAAATATTTTGTCTAAAACATGAAGCATCTCAGATTACAGAAGCCCAAATATTTCCCTCTATATTGTATATAATGTAGATATTTATCTGAATAACTTGAGTTTTGGTGCATGAGGTTTTCAAGCACAGAAAGGAACCCAAACAGTTAACCAACCAAAAGACCTTGACAATTTATACTGTACCTTCTCAGACAAGAAGCGCTCAGTAAAGATTGTCTGGCTTAAATCTCATGTATGGAATGATCTAACTTATTTCTCTTTCTGCATCCTAGACAGCGGAATCTACAGTTTAAAAAGTAATTTAATAGGATTTATTTTATTACTTTATAGTTTTAACAGGTTACTGTTCTGCAATACTGGAGAAGGGAAAAAAAAAGAGTAATGTGTAATTTTTGGTATGTTTTGCATAATATTGAGTCCTCTAGTCAAAGTCCTCCTAATTTGTTTTCCATTCCAGGTACAGAATACAGCTGCTTGGACTTTGTTTCAGTGCTGCTTTATAGTCAATATATTTGTGACAAAATTGTCTTCTCTTTTTAGAAAAATGCCTAAGACATTTCTTGGTGTCATTAGACAGAAGCTATACAGTAAAGGTGTCTTGGAATAGTAAGAAATAAACCAATATAGAATTCCAGCACTATATACGTGGATTACTTTCCATACGTGTTGTTACTGGTTAGTCTGGTGTGATACCCTGGTACAGCTGAAGTGAGTGGTGGAACCCTGGGCATACGACCCATTGTGCCTGCCAGAAAAAATAAGGCCATGTGGCCAGGAAAAATGATCAGCTACTGCTGCAGAATATTGCCTGCTGCTCTCAGCTGGAGCAGGCAGCAGAGCCCGAGCACTCAGCGCAGCTCCCTGCAACTCCCCATCTGCCTTCCCATTCCTCAGTGGCACAAACCAAAGTGACGCCCATACTTCTTGTGCAGTAATGTTTCTGGGATCCATTTGCTACCATCAAAGAGCTCAGCAAACACTTGTTGCTAACAGCAACTCTATATTGATTTCAAAAAGAAAAAGTTATTTTAAGAGACTGCATTGCAACAATGCTGATATATCCTTCCATACATTTTTCCAGATGCCAACAGCATTGATAAAGTTAAACTAAATTATCAGTATTCAAAGAAAAAACAAGTGGACTGTAGTAAACATTTTTGTTACCAGAAGAAAGCTTTTTCAGATAGTAGATAAAATTAAATCTTATTTCATTCACTTACAGCTGTGATTGTATTGATTATCTTTTCCAATAAGGAATGTCTTCTACTTTCATGAATAAGTATAAAAATTACTGAGTCTGCTTTAATATATGAAAGGACTTTATATAAATCTAAAGTCGGCTGATACTGTGATTGATACAGTCTGTACAGACTGTTTTCTAACAGGAATTTCTGAAAGGAAGTAATTTAGCAACTGTGATCTCAAAACAGAAGGAAAAAACAATCTATAGCTGTTCATTTTTCAAGCATTTTATAAAATATATGCTTCTGGGTCCAAAATTTAGTACTTTATAATATTAAAGAATTAGTATTTATTTGATACCAAACCACTACATAAATAAATGCAGTCCTTCAACATTCAAAAGATGTAGAGGCCAAAGGCCTAAGCATTGCCAAAATCAAAATGTCGCTACAATGCAAAATAAAGGAAGCAGCAACAATAAATATGGGAAGATCACTGCACAGTAGAGTTGCTCTAGTGTGTAGGTACAAAGTAAGTTTATATATGTGGTCTCTCCTAAACCTATCATAAATCAAGAGTTTATTTCAGCCTCTAAAGCAGTGAAGCAAAATATCCGGACGTTCCAAGCACCTTTAATACTCATCATAGATGCTCCACGATAACAATAAGACAGTAATGGTGTCCTTTGTACTTTAGGAGGTACACACAAAGCGAGCCCTAGGTTAGCCTTTCGGTGACCTGGCTGATGCTCACGCTCCAGCATCACAAGCAGAGGCTGAGGTCAAGGTTAGCATTTCCCAAGCCACACATAAGTTAGTTCTACTGTAGCGCACCACTGCTTCTGTGACCCCTTATTTCATAGCCCATAGCAACAAGATGTATTTGGACAGGACCACTGACAAAGCATTATGGAATATAATTTAGAATAGAAGTTCAAAATGAGGATTTTAAGCGAAGAAAATATAAATCAAGATGATTAAAATAATGTAGGATGGTTTACTTCAGGCTATTAAAAATTCTTTATACTTTCAGTTGCGTTGTTCAGTATCTGTTATAAATAACTTGCAACAATTAAAACAAGGATAAAGAAAGCAGCTTCACATGGGACCGTGTTGGAATTGTGCCATCAGTAAGGCTGAGCTGTGGTATTTGACAAAAAGCCCTGTGTCAAGGCAAACTAATGACTATTGTTTGGCAATTAAAGCTCTGAATTTTCAGGCAAAATAACAGACCATTTTTCTTATGCCACATACACATTTCATTTCAGCTCGAGAGGATAAGAGAACAAAAATACCCACTGTTGAAGGATTGCTTTTTTTTCTTTTCTCCTTTGGTTTCATTTACATTACTCCTTCACTTTAGCTTCATGTTCTCAGATCAGCTCCTCTCTCTTTTTTCTATTGTTTCTTCCCCTCCAGCCCACACATATGCTTAGGAAAAAAAAAAGGCAAGGAAAAAAAAAAGAAAAGAAAAAACCCCAAAACCACTAGAGGCTGGAGCTAATGCTGTTCTGGAAAACTCTTCTTTTTCGAATCAGCTATTGCCAGTCACTTCCTTTCCCCTAGCTGTAACAATTTAAGAACTGCATTTACTGAAGTTTAGCAAAACATTTTTAAAGTCTGTCTCTATGTCTCTAAAATCATCATCCTATCATAATATTTTAATAAGATTCAAAACTGTGTCACCTATATATATATGCTTATTGCTTTTGGATGCTATGAGATCTGCAAATATCTCTCTGAGGAGAATCCCCAGGCTGAAATGAATTGTCTTGAAACGCAGACATTTGCTAAATGTTTTATTGCTTGCCTTATTCACTAACAACCCAAGAATTCCTCTGTAAGCCTGTAAGACTAACACCAAATAGCAGCTACAACATCTGTCAGCATAAATATAGGTCTGAGTTACAAAGGAATGTCTAATCTGGGAATAGCTCATTCTGACAGAAGAGTCAGGAAGTTATACATATCACCACTGCAAAAACATCATTTTTCCTGTCCTGGTAGACCTCTTATGCAGAGATGACTATGAATACCCAAGTTGTTTAAGAAACCTATTATTCTTCTCCTAATCTGAAAAAAAAATCAAATAATCTTTCTGGAAGTGAAGGAACTCTTGTAAATAGAGGAAACTGGCACTTAAAGAAGAAGAAAAAGCATGCTGTGTACAATCATGTCCCGTAAGGCACTGTAGAGATCTCCCCACATAGTGGCAACAAGCTCTTGTGCAGAAAAGCGGTACCTGGGAAGCCTGAAAGACAATACTCAGAGACTGGATGCTCTCCATAGACCAACCAGTGGGTGATGCAGGGTTGTCAGAGTTTGTTTGAGATCTACGTCGTAGCCTTAGTTAATGAAATCAGTAATTTCAGTTATTTCCATTCTGTTATCTTCTTGTACTTCCAAATAATATTACGTCTACAGAACACTGCAGTCTCCAGCATCAGTAAAATAACATGGGTGTCTAGTAAACTCCTACCCATTTACCACAACACAGAAGGCAAGCAGGAGCTGAGGGGTACTCAACAGTCATCTGTAATATGCAACACTGAAACTTCGCATGAGGTCAGGTTTAAAGTAGCAGTATATTTACATACTGTTTAAAAAAAAAAGAATGAACCCACGTTTACCTAGTTTCAGGAGTGCATACATGAAAATCTAAAACCTTCCCATAACTCTCTTCTCCATAAGCCTCTTCAAATATATTTTTGATGGATACATAGCTCTTATGATCCAGCCTCATGAGAAGCTCCAAAGGATAGGAAAGTGCCCACATGGACGACTGGTCACACCAGCCAAATGTGCTTTTTCTGTTAACAGGTCAGAGCAGTGAAGTGGAGCCTGACAGCAGAGTAGCAAAGGGGTTCCCAGTCCATGTGGAAAAACCTTGTCTATTTAAAATCACTGCTCTTTTAAGGTATTCCCTGGAAAGACCTTTGTTCTCTGAGGGCTTGAAATCTAGACTGAACAGACCAGGGCCTTGGACACCCAGCCCCCTCCCAGGCTGTGTGGTGTAGTTATGAATGAACAGGTTTCCATCCGCCTGCAGACAAAGGGCTGCTCTGTGCTAAACGGGGTGCAGACCTCAAAAGAGCAATAATGTGACACGAGACAGCCTCTGCTGCCGAAACCACTGGGGGTTCCGCTCTGGAAAGCACTTAGTGCCTACCTTTCAGCCAGGTGAGCAGTCACAGGCAAACCAGCAGAGTGATGTCAAGTGCGGGGCGCAGGTCTTTACACAATAAGCCTTTACTCGCTTTTGAGTGCTTATGACTCGATTTTTGATGAGCGGGGCCAGAAACATTTGATGTTTAGTTATGAAAGAACACCAATACCCCACCCGCTTCCTGAGCTGTTCTTGGCCTTACCCTTTTAAGCTGTTAAAGGCCACCCTCATGCAGATGGCTAAAAAGTGCAGGAGATCCTACGCCTGGCTTCCTTTCAAGTCAAGCCCTGCAGAAAAATAAAATAAAAATAATATAATGAAATGTTCCTCTGGAAATACAGAACTGTAAATAAATATTTGGGCAAGTAGAACATAATTATCACTAAATTCTGCTTGTTTTAGACCCTGTGTCTCCAGCATAAAGGCTACATCACAATTCTATGGTTTTGTCAACATTTGAAAAATCGGCACTCCTGCTGGACCTCTGCTAGCCATTGATCTCCACGGCTAGCACAGCAGTGTCTGCCGTCTGTACTTAACATAGTGCCATGGTTGTACCCAGAGAATCATAGACTCATAGAACAGTTTGGGTGGGAAGGGACCTTTGAAGGTCATCTAGTCCCACCCCCCTGCAATGAGCACGGACATCTTCAACTAGATCAAGTTGCTCAGAGCCCCATCCAACCTTGGATGTTTCCAGGGATGGGGCATCAACCACCTCTCCGGGCAACCTGTACCAGCATTTCACCACCCTCATTATAACAAATTACTTCCTTATATCTAGGCTGAATCTACCCTCTTTTAGTTTAAAACCATTACCCCTTGTCCTATCACAGCACGCCCTGCTAAAAAGTCTGTTCCCATCTTTCTTATAAACCCCCTTTAAGTACTGAAAGGCTGCAATAAGGTCTGCCCAGAGCCTTCTCTTCTCCAGGCTGAACAACCCCAACTCTCAGCCTGTCCTCATAGGAGAGGTGCTCCAACCCTCTGATCAGCTTCGTGGCCCTCCTCTGGACTCGTTCCAACAGGTCCGTGTCTTTCCTGCGCTGAGAGCTCCAGAGGTGGAGGCAGTACTCCAGGTGGGGTCTCACCAGAGCAGAGCAGAGGGGCAGCATCCCCTCCCTCGCCCTGCTGGCCACAATTCTGATGCAGCCCAGGATGCGGTTGGCTTTCCGGGCTGCGAGCGCACATTGCCGGCTCGTGTCCAGCTGTTCATCCACCAGTGCCCCCATGTCCTTCTCGGCAGGGCTGCCCTCAATCCCTCCACCCCCAGCCTGTATCGGTACCGGGGGTTGCCCCGACCCAGGTGCAGGACTCCGCACAAGAGGAGCACAACCACGCCGTGCCATAGGGTACAGACACCCGCCCGGCCTGCACACCTGCACAGGGCGGACCGCGGCAGCCCCAAAGCCGCCCAGAGCGAGCACGGCCCTCGGCACCGCGGCAGCTCCCACCCGCGGGGCGCGGCCAGCGCCGGCGGAGAGGCCCCGTGCGAGCCAGGCCGCGCCGGCCTGCGGGCCTGGGGCCCGGTGCCACCCTCCTCCCCCGCTCCCCAGGCGATGAGCCGGCCCCGGGGCCCGCTCCCTGGGGCCCAGGGCGCCGCAGCCGCGAACGAGCCCGCCCAGAGGAGCGCGCCCCGGCAGACCTGCGTGCTGCTTATCCCCCAGCTTATTTCTCCCACCCCCAACACCAGCTCTCCGCCGCCTCCCTCTCGCCTTTCCAGGCCGCGCCACAGCCCGCCGCGCCTCATCGCCTCAGGACGTGTGGCGCGAGGACGGGGTGCGGGGCGGGAGGCCGCGGGGCCGCGCCCTGCCGCCGTTAACGGCCGCTCAGCCGCTACCCACCCCGCTCCCCCTCAGCGGGCAGCCGGGGGGAAGCCGACACGTGCGGGGAGAGAGGGGGGGGCGGTCCCGCCCCGGAGGCGGTCGAGGGCGGCCGGTGCCGTCCCCTTTAAGGGCGGTGGCGGCGGCGGCCCGCCCGCTCGTTTCCGAGCGCACAGGAAGTGGGGCCGCGGCTCCGCGGCGGGGCCCGCCCGGTGAGTACGGCCGCCCCGCGCCCCTCCGGCCCTCCCGCTCCCTCTCCCTGGCTCGCTCCGCTCCTCACCCGCCCTCCTCGGTCCCTCACCTGCCCGCCGGGCCCGCGGCCGCCTCCCTGCCGCCGGGG